>JAMPIV010001137.1:0-600000 GCA_024509875.1 Oreohelix idahoensis
GGTTGCTGTCATTTTCGACGGAGTCATCTGTCAAGTTATTTGCTTATGTTTGTATCATAAGTATAATTGTGTCTTTACCTGCGATGTCAGGTTGTTGATTAGGGGTTGTCTTCCCTTGTTTATTCATTCATTGTGTTTGACCTTTAGGGTCAGAGGTTGACAGTTCGGCGTAGGCCTATGGGAAGGTTTTTTAAGCGGGAGTGAGATATACTTCCGGGAAGCCGGGAGGTCCTGTTTTTCTGAAGGGACCAAGAGTCCATTGTTTTTCGGGGAGAATCTTCGAAGTAACTGCTATGGCAGTTTTCCCCAGTGAATCTCTGTGCGTCGGGATGACGACAGAATTCCTTGTGTAGTTCTGAGGATTCATTTACCAGGTAATACCGACCTTTATGCATTATTACGCTTTTCGGTGGCAGAACATGTAAAGGATTACCTAGGGTGAACAGCAGCTCACTGATCCGCCATTTCAGAACTTATATATTTGTGCTCGAGGTAGCCATCCAAGACTGTTAGTCTTATATTGTCCAGAAATCCAGTGACGAAGATATATTGTGGGAGCCGCAGATTGGCGGAACTTCTATCTACAATAAGTATTACTGCAGGGTTGATGATAACCTATTTAACAGAAGTACACGGCCGACGTCAGAACGAGGCCTGTGCTTTCGGCTATTATACTACAGCCTGATATGTGCAATTGGCGGGGAGTGCCAAGTTGCACCTGTGTGTCAAGGTAACTAAGGCATCTGACGCGTTTAGTCAGAGACGCCAAGGGCGACGCTACGAACTGTCATTATTGAAGAACTTTGCTATTGACCATGCACGTCTATTCTGATGTTTACCTTTTTGAATGCCAAATGTATACCTATCGATGTCAGGTCAGCATGACCTTGTTACACTGACTGTTCCTGTTGATATTATGTGTGTTCCCGTCAATAAATGTCTTGAAACATGCCTGCAGTGTCAAAGCATCCTTGATTACTGCATGTGAGAGTATGGGTTGCAGGATCTACATCTATACGAGCCTAAACACATTCGCGTCTTCATTCGCACCCACACTCAATTCATCATACGCTCGCACTACACATCTAACAACATGTATACTGTCTTGGGCCAGTGATCACCTCAACAAGAAAAAAAGACAGTTACATTTCTGGTGGACCAGTTACGTGGGCTCTTATGATACATTTCTTGTCGCCAATGTGGCCTAGAAACTTACATTTCTGATGGACCAGATCTGTGGGTTTAAAAAGAACAGAGCGAGCATTTGACATTATTGTTGACATTTATGGATCCAGAAATTTACATTCCTGGTTGGCTGTTACATGTATGATGTCTCCAGTTTTGTCGAGAAAGTTACAAGAAGGACAAGTACACATTACACTTCTGATCTGTGGGTCTAAGCTACACACGGGACAGCCGTAACACACAGCGCTAATTCTACACTTGCAAGTTTTGGCTACAACAGGACAGATATAGGTCATCAACGGTTGACACAAATAAACAGTACGAGCATTTATATTATAATGCTACATAAAGCATAACAAGACAAGTACTGAAGTGGACTACTAGGCATTTGCTACGTGGACCATAACTGCATAGAAGGCGGGTTCCTATTGTAAACAGTACTGCGGGTTGTTACACGTTTCATTCAACAACAGACTTTTCTAGGTCAGAGCATTCAAGCTACATTGTTGGAGGTCAAGTGTCTGTAAACAGTACGTGAAATTGTAAACATTCAATGTGCAAGCCCTAATTTGAGAAGGTCATAGTAACTTTGGTTCGTGAATACCACTTTATGTTACAGTGGATTTGACGTTCAGTGCGCGTTTGACATTTCGTTTCTGTGTTCGCAAGGAGCAAGAAATTTATTTTAGTTTCAGCTGTGACTGAACTTGTTCTGCAACACATTGAAATTGATTGCTATATGTTTATGTCACTTCTACTGTTTTGTGTATTTTTCTGCGGGTTTTTCGGTTGGTGGGTCTTACGGTAAATATGCCACTTGATCGAGGCTTACTGTAAGCGGTCTGTAGGTGCAAATTTTCTTAATTTGGAAATTTGCTAGTGACAATTGGTCGCTATTGATGTTAGCTGTGATGTAATTGTACTTAACGTTGTTTTTGTAATATTTTGTCTGTTTTTCAGTTTTGATTGTCGATTTGTTTTGTTTGTATTCTGTAGGTCTCTCCTTTCTTGTGTATTTCTCTACACATTTTTGGTTAAAACAGTGTTGCCATTTGTATTGTTTTGTATTTTTGTCTTTGTATTTTTTTTTTGGTTGTACTACATTACTGTCATGCACAGTCTACATACACATACTTGGTCATGTTTTGATATTATTGATAAGGTAGACTCTTCATATAGAGTTTGTTAAATAATATTATATAAGATATTTATACAAGTTCTTTGATAAAAGACTTGTTATCTACAAAGATTGAGACAGTTAAATAAAGTGAAGTGAGTATACAAGTCTAGCATTTCAGACTTGTCTCCCATTGAAGTGGGATAAGGTAATTTATTTAATTTTTTTTCAGGTTTCTGATCTCATTAGACAGAATGTCTACATTGGATTTCTTCATCCAGCAAGGGTTGACCCTTGGTAAGTCTGGTAAAGAATTGGAAGAATATTCATCTGCTCAATTCGCCATTGCATTAAAGTCAGAAGAAAAGAAACAAAAAGAGGAAATTAAATTGAAAGCAGAAGCTGAACTAAAGAAGCTAGAAGCTGAGAATAGAAGATTAGAACTTGAAGAAAGAAGGTATCAAAGAGAGGCTGAGGAGAGAAAAGCTCAAGCTGCTGCTGAGGAGAGGAAAGCTCAAGCTGCAGCTGATGAAAGAAAATTCCAGATGGAAATGGAAGACAAAAAACTTCAAGCTGCTGCAGAGGGGAAAAAACTTCAAGCTGCTGCAGAGGAAAAAAAACTTCAAGCTGCTGCTGAGGCTGAAATTAGAAAAATGGAACATGAGGAAAGAAAACAGAAGATGGAACTTGATGAAAAACTCGCAATTTTGGAGTTAGAGAAATTGAAATTGGCGAGTACGGGTGCTCAGCAAACAACTTCGAGTACGACAAAGGAGTTTGTTAGTAGGATTAAATTGCCTCATTTCAATCCTTTAAAGGATGACGTAGCAGATTATCTAGATAGATTCCAATTTTTGTGCGATACGCATAACATAAAAAAGGAAAAATATGTTGAACAACTGATGCCATTTTTTACAGGTGACACAGTGACTACTCTTATGACAATAGACGAACATGAGAGGACTAATTATGATGTTGTCAGGGCAGCATTACTAAAAAAATACCAATTAAAACAAGAAGACTATCGTCTTCGTTTTAGGACAATGTTGCCAGAAAATGGAGTAGATTTCTCTGATTTTGTTACAAAGATACGTCGTACATTTACACGATGGGTTGAGTTGTCTCAGATTGAGAAAACATATGAAGGTCTAATGGACTTATTATTGCGAGATAAGGTTTTGTCATCTGTTAATGATTCTTTTCTTGCATTCCTTCATGAGCGTAAGCCTAAAAACTTAAAAGAAATGGAGGAATACTGTTGTCAGTATGCCACAGCACATCCCCATGCTACAGTTAGCAATTCTAAAGTGAAAGAAGGGTTGCCAGCTGCTTCGGCAACACCATATGGCCCTAATTTCAGAAAAAAATTTCAGGGTGCTCAACAAAATTGGAATAGGGGAAGTAATCAAAATTACACTCAGAAGCGGAGTAATCCAACACATGATGGTTCTTCGTCTATGCAGTGGAGACAAGATGGTAGTTCTCGTAATTTTAGTGGTAATAATTTGAGACACTTTCGCAAAGGCTATCCAAATAATAACTATTCAAATTTTCGAGGTAATCATTCTCGACGTCAAGATTATGACGATGGTGAATTTAGAAACCGGGATTCAAACCGGAATGATGATTACAATAGGCAATATGATAACAATTACAGGGGAAATGATAGTCGAAATAATTACAGGGGAAATGATAATCGAGGTAGACCTAGGTTTAACAAAAAAAGACCTTACCAACAGGCAAACTCTGCGCAACAAGAGTTTGATGGAGCCTGTAATACAGTAAATGATAGTGGTAACTCTAGGGCTATCACTGGTTGTGCTTTCGATTTTGGGAGAGCAACTGAATGCCCCCAATGCTTAACATTGTTTGACTCATCAACTGTATCTACGCTAAGTTGTGGTCACCCTCTTCCTGCTCTACCTGCTACAGTTGCGCATGATGGGAGAGGATCTCTCATCTTACATAAAGGTCTAATAAATGATAGGCTAGTCTCAGTACTTTTCGATTCGGGATGTACTACCGTCGGGGTTAAGGAGTCTCTGATAGATCCTTGCTGTGCCACTGGAAAAACAATCAAATGTGTTACATTTGGTGGTACTATGGAAAGCTATCCTACTGCTATTATTAGGATTGACACTCCTTTCTTCACAGGAGATGTCCATGCATGTCTTCTTCCTAATCCTATTGCGGATCTTATAATCGGTCGTATTCATGGGGTTAAGGAATGCACCCCGCAACAAATTTCTAGTTGGGAAGAAAAAACATTCAAACGGTCAATGCAGTGGTGACAAGAGCTCAAGCTCTTAATCCCCCAACTTCATCTGATAATAGTAATGAAGTTGATAGCCAAGACGAGCACTTGGTGATTTCCCATGACTCGTTTGTTAAACGTCAAGAAGAGGATCCTTCTTTGAAGAAATACTTCCTTCTTGCAAAGAAAGGGGATCCCAATCAAAATACGAATCACAAATCGTATATCACTATGAAGAATGGTATATTGGTACGAATGGTACAACACTCGGACAAGTCTATGCACTCGCAAATTCTTGTGCCTAAGTGTATGAGAGCCTTAATTCTTCGGCATGCACACGATTCTCAGTGTGCGGGACACATGGGTTTTTCCAGAACTAAAACTAGAGTCCTTGCGTCATTCTTTTGGCCATTCGTGAATAAAGACATCCGAATTTATTGCCGATCTTGCAAAATTTGTCAAGAGGTCAAGTCTAGGGGTCCGAGACATGCTGCTCCTATTCAGGCTGCAGATATTCCGATTCGGCCGTTTCAGAAAATGGCTATAGACATCATTGGTCCGTTCAAAATTAAGTCAGCCAGAGGACACCAATTTATCCTCACTTGCGTGGACATGTGCACGCGTTGGCCAGAGGCTATTCCTCTGAAGAGCATATCAACTGTCGATATCGCTGATGCTCTTTGGCTCGTATTTTCTCGTCTGGGATTCCCCGGAGAAATACTGTCGGATCACGGCACTCAGTTAATTTCGGACGTTATGTCTCAGGTAATGGCTACGCTAGACATTAAAAGGTCTCTCAGTAGTATTTATCATCCAATGTCCAATGGATTGGTAGAACGTCTTAACAGGACACTAAAGAACTTACTTGGCAAGATAACGGAGGATCATCCTGAAGATTGGGACAGGGTTTTACCTGCAGTCCTCTTTGCCTATAGAGAGGTTCCCAACGAGCATACAGGGTTTTCTCCTTTCGAACTTGTCTTTGGCGCGCAACCGCGCGGGCCAATGTCCTTGTTACACGATTTGATAACTTCCGATAATATTGACGATGATACACAATCGTCATATGAATATGTTATAGCTCTTAGAGAAAAGATTATCGAATCGTGCAGGTTAGCAACTTCATCTTCCGAATTTGCGAAAGAAAAAGCTAGGCGATTTGCTAATAAGAAAAGACGCCTACGTCAACTTTGTCCTGGAGACAAAGCATATGTCTTACTGCCCTCAAGAGAGAATAGACTTCTCATTTCTTGGAAGGGTCCATACACTATAGTCTCGAAAATTTCTGATGTCGACTATATTGTCGATGTGGATGGAAGGCATAAAACCTTCCATATAAATATGCTAACAGAGTTTATTGAACGTCCAGACTATTTACAGCCTATTTTCCAGGCGACGGACGACTCTCCAGTTCAACATGGTCACATCTCATCCCTGTCCGTTATACAGGATGAGGAAACTATTTTTTCTGACGTGAACTTACCTCTTCCTGCGATTCCACTTACTTCAACGGAATCGTGGAGAGACGTTACAGTCTCTTCTAACTTGTCTTTTGAGGAACAACGTCAAGTATCCTCTACGTTACAATCATATCAGGATGTCCTTACCGACATTCCTGGACACACAGATGTCATAGAACATGACATCATACTTACTGATCGTAATCCGATCAGAGTAAGACCATACCCAATACCTATTCATTTTCAAGCACAAGTCGAGAAAGAATTGGATGAAATGATTCAACTACAAATAATTGAACCATCCACTTCAGCTTATTCTTCGTCGATAGTTATTGTTCGAAAGAAAGACAATAACATACGTCTTTGCGTTGATTATCGCAAATTAAATCAAGTTACGAAGTTCGATGCTGAACCTATGCCGTTATTAGATGATCTACTTATTAGACTTTCTAAAGCTAAATTCTTTACTAAACTAGACTTGTCGAAAGGTTATTGGCAAGTCCCATTGACGGAACACGCCAAACCTCTCACTGCTTTTTCGACACCTAGGGGTCTGTTTCAATGGAATTTTATGCCTTTCGGGCTTATGAACGCCCCAGCGACTTTCGTGCGCATGATGCGACGAATTCTATCAGATCGTGCAGATGTCATTGCATATTTAGACGACATCTGTCTTTTCAGCGATACTTGGGAAGAACACTATGTGGGTCTGAAGGAATTGCTATCTACTCTACGTGAGCATAGTTTGACTGCTAAACCCTCTAAAGCTTTTGTTGGGTTTAGTGAAATTTCCTTCCTAGGTCATCGAGTTGGTCATGGTCTGTTGAAGACAGAGGACCAAAACATTTCAAAGATATTAAATATCTCGGTTCCGAAGACAAAAAAGCAAGTGCGTAGTCTCTTGGGATTGATACAATTCTATGGAAGATTCATTGAGAATCTGTCCTCCATTATGGCACCACTTTCAACGTTATTGAAAAAAGGTTCTCCTAATATGGTGCGTTGGTCCCAAGAATGCCAATCTTCATTGGATCAGGTTAAGAATTTGTTCTCATCTCATCCTATCTTAAGACTACCGACGATTGATAAGACTTTTGTCCTTCGTAGTGATGCCTCTTCCACTGGCATTGGAGCGGCACTAATGCAGGAATATTCAGGAACTCTGCATCCTGTAATGTATATTTCTAGGAAGCTGAATGCGGCAGAAAGGAATTACTCGGTTTTGGACCGTGAATTGTTGGCTATGGTTTGGTCCATTCTTAAGCTACAAAGGTTCCTTCTGGGCGCGCATTTCTTTATGGAAACCGACCAAAAAGCTCTTACGGCTATGCAAAGTAAGGATTTGAAGAGCTCGAGATCTACTCGTTATGCTATTGCTCTTCAGCCTTTCCATTTCACGGTGCGAGCTATCCGTGGTTCGGATAATGTGATGGCGGACATATTGTCTAGATGCCCACATGATTCCAGTTAAATCTTGTGTCCTAGTTTTTCCTGATATATTTTCAGACTTAGGTCTGTCCTTAATATCATAATATGTTGTAATACAAATGTATTTGGATGATGTTTAGATAATTTAACAAATTTCATTTTGTCCATCCATCAGTGATATGTTGCTAAAATAGCATTGACATTTGTATATTGCTATGATTATATTATTTAGTAATGTTTGATATATGATTGGTATTGCCAGCAACTTAGGTTTCTTGAATGGTATCCCTTAGTTTGTTTGGCTTAAAGGAAATATTTTCTCCTATGTTGGGAGATGATTTGTACCCTCTTCTATTGTACCTGATATTAGGTTCATTGTTTGCATGAGCACAGAAGTGATACTGGTGCTATCTTGCTCATGAACATATTAAAAAAAAAAAAATTGCATTTTTTTTTTACAGGGGGGTGGTAGTAATGTTGCTGTCATTTTCGACGGAGTCATCTGTCAAGTTATTTGCTTATGTTTGTATCATAAGTATAATTGTGTCTTTACCTGCGATGTCAGGTTGATTAGGGGTTGTCTTCCCTTGTTTATTCATTCATTGTGTTTGACCTTTAGGGTCAGAGGTTGACAGTTCGGCGTAGGCCTATGGGAAGGTTTTTTAAGCGGGAGTGAGATATACTTCCGGGAAGCCGGGAGGTCCTGTTTTTCTGAAGGGACCAAGAGTCCATTGTTTTTCGGGGAGAATCTTCGAAGTAACTGCTATGGCAGTTTTCCCCAGTGAATCTCTGTGCGTCGGGATGACGACAGAATTCCTTGTGTAGTTCTGAGGATTCATTTACCAGGTAATACCGACCTTTATGCATTATTACGCTTTTCGGTGGCAGAACATGTAAAGGATTACCTAGGGTGAACAGCAGTTCACGGATCCGCCATTTCAGAACTTATATATTTGTGCTCGAGGTAGCCATCCAAGACTGTTAGTCTTATATTGTCCAGAAATCCAGTGACGAAGATATATTGTGGGAGCCGCAGATTGGCGGAACTTCTATCTACAATAAGTATTACTGCAGGGTTGATGATAACCTATTTAACAGAAGTACACGGCCGACGTTAGGACGAGGCCTGTGCTTCCGGCTATTATACTACAGCCTGATATGTGCAATTGGCAGGGAGTGCCAAGTTGCACCTGTGTGTCAAGGTAACTAAGGCATCTGACGCGTTTAGTCAGAGACGCCAAGGGCGACGCTACGAACTGTCATTATTGAAGAACTTTGCTATTGACCATGCACGTCTATTCTGATGTTTACCTTTTTGAATGCCAAATGTATACCTATCGATGTCAGGTCAGCATGACCTTGTTACACTGACTGTTCCTGTTGATATTATGTGTGTTCCCGTCAATAAATGTCTTGAAACATGCCTGCAGTGTCAAAGCATCCTTGATTACTGCATGTGAGAGTATGGGTTGCAGGATCTACATCTATACGAGCCTAAACACATTCGCGTCTTCATTCGCACCCACACTCAACTCATCATACGCTCGCACTACACATCTAACAACATGTAAACTGTCTTGGGCCAGTGATCACCTCAACAAGAAAAAAAAGACAGTTACACCCACTCACTATGGGCACATAAAGAACTTGAATATGTATTTCACCTTGTCTCAATCTTTGTAGATAACAAGTCTTTTATCAAAGAACTTGTATAAATATCTTATATAATAATATTTTATTAAGAAACTCTATATGAAGAGTCTACCTTATCAATAATATCAAAACATGACCAAGTATGTGTATGTAGACTGTGCATGACAGTAATGTAGTACAACAAAAAAAAAAATACAAAGACAAAAATACAAAACAATACAAATGGCAACACTGTTTTAACCAAAAATGTGTAGAGAAATACACAAGAAAGGAGAGACCTACAGAATACAAACAAAACAAATCGACAATCAAAACTGAAAAACAGACAAAATATTACAAAAACAACGTTAAGTACAATTACATCACAGCTAACATCAATAGCGACCAATTGTCACTAGCAAATTTCCAAATTAAGAAAATTTGCACCTACAGAACGCTTACAGTAAGCCTCGATCAAGTGGCATATTTACCGTAAGACCCACCAACCGAAAAACCCGCAGAAAAATACACAAAAACAGTAGAGGTGACATAAACATATAGCAATCAATTTCAATGTGTTGCAGAACAAGTTCAGTCACAGCTGAAACTAAAATAAATTTCTTGCTCCTTGCGAACACAGAAACGAAATGTCAAACGCGCACTGAACGTCAAATCCACTGTAACATAAAGTGGTATTCACGAACCAAAGTTACTATGACCTTCTCAAATTAGGGCTTGCACATTGAATGTTTACAATTTCCACGTACTGTTTACAGACACTTGACCTCCAACAATGTAGCTTGAATGCTCTGACCTAGAAAAGTCTGTTGTTGAATGAAACGT
Source organism: Oreohelix idahoensis (assembly GCA_024509875.1). Lineage (NCBI taxonomy): Eukaryota > Metazoa > Mollusca > Gastropoda > Stylommatophora > Oreohelicidae > Oreohelix > Oreohelix idahoensis. The sequence goes on from JAMPIV010001137.1 coordinate 9,920, forward strand.
GTAACAACCAGCAGTACTGTTTACAATAGGAACCCGCCTTCTATGCAGTTATGGTCCACGTAGCAAATGCCTAGTAGTTAACTTCAGTACATGTCTTGTTATGCTTTATGTAGCATTATAATATAAATGCTCGTACTGTTTATTTGTGTCAACCGTTGATGACCTATATCTGTCCTGTTGTAGCCAAAACTTGCAAGTGTAGAATTAGCGCTGTGTGTTACGGCTGTCCCGTGTGTAGCTTAGACCCACAGATCAGAAGTGTAATGTGTACTTGTCCTTCTTGTAACTTTCTCGACAAAACTGGAGACATCATACATGTAACAGCCAACCAGGAATGTAAATTTCTGGATCCATAAATGTCAACAATAATGTCAAATGCTCGCTCTGTTCTTTTTAAACCCACAGATCTGGTCCATCAGAAATGTAAGTTTCTAGGCCACATTGGCGACAAGAAATGTATCATAAGAGCCCACGTAACTGGTCCACCAGAAATGTAACTGTCTTTTTTTCTTGTTGAGGTGATCACTGGCCCAAGACAGTATACATGTTGTTAGATGTGTAGTGCGAGCGTATGATGAATTGAGTGTGGGTGCGAATGAAGACGCGAATGTGTTTAGGCTCGTATAGATCTAGATCCTGCAACCCATACTCTCACATGCAGTAATCAAGGATGCTTTGACACTGCAGGCATGTTTCAAGACATTTATTGACGGGAACACACATAATATCAACAGGAACAGTCAGTGTAACAAGGTCATGCTGACCTGACATCGATAGGTATACATTTGGCATTCAAAAAGGTAAACATCAGAATAGACGTGCATGGTCAATAGCAAAGTTCTTCAATAATGACAGTTCGTAGCGTCGCCCTTGGCGTCTCTGACTAAACGCGTCAGATGCCTTAGTTACTTTGACACACAGGTGCAACTTGGCACTCCCGCCAATTGCACATATCAGGCTGTAGTATAATAGCCGAAAGCACAGGCCTCGTTCTGACGTCGGCCGTGTACTTCTGTTAAATAGGTTATCATCAACCCTGCAGTAATACTTATTGTAGATAGAAGTTCCGCCAATCTGCGGCTCCCACAATATATCTTCGTCACTGGATTTCTGGACAATATAAGACTAACAGTCTTGGATGGCTACCTCGAGCACAAATATATAAGTTCTGAAATGGCGGATCAGTGAGCTGCTGTTCACCCTAGGTAATCCTTTACATGTTCTGCCACCGAAAAGCGTAATAATGCATAAAGGTCGGTATTACCTGGCAAATGAATCCTCAGAACATCACAAGGAATTCTGTCGTCATCCCGACGCACAGAGATTCACTGGGGAAAACTGCCATAGCAGTTACTTCGAAGATTCTCCCCGAAAAACAATGGACTCTTGGTCCCTTCAGAAAAACAGGACCTCCCGGCTTCCCGGAAGTATATCTCACTCCCGCTTAAAAAACCTTCCCCTGGGCCTACGCCGAACTGTCAACCTCTGACCCTACAGGTCAAACACAATGAATGAATAAACAAGGGAAGACAACCCCTAATCAACCTGACATCGCAGGTAAAGACACAATTATACTTATGATACAAACATAAGCAAATAACTTGACAGATGACTCCGTCGAAAATGACAGCAACAATAAGTCACTAATTTTAAAGGTTAAAATATTTCGTCCTGTTTGTCCAAATAATGCCATGTTCTTTTTTCGTTGTATCCATGTTAAACATTGTTTCTGTTCTTTTTTCATGTAGCGGGTATGGTTGGGCGGCGGTTCGGAATAAATAAAATGGCTCTCAGGATGCCGATATTCATTCTGAATGTTCCTAAGGCTGTGAATTAATAGCACCTCGCGAAGAAAGCGTCGAATTATCATTATCGGTGATCGTTTGGTTCGGACTTGCATTAATTCACTTTGCATGTTAGGTGTATAGTCATGTTATAACTGGTGTTTTCTGGTGTATTTGGTTCTTATTTTTATTCATTTACAGTCTTATGTTCGTAATCTATCTTGTTTATTCTGATCTAGCTATCTTTAATTTTAATTAAATGTATTGTATTAACGTCAAATGAGTCCTGTGACGTCACTATTTGTTACGTACACAGCTTAACTTTCTATTCAGTTCATTCTTAATCTCTCACTTCCGTTTTATACCACTTAGTTATTAATGCATTTTTTATTGTGAAAATGTCTTGTCGTATGGTAATACTGTTTCGTAATCCTTGGTTAACCCATTGTATTGTTTGTATTCATTTCATCCTTCTATAATTTAATATTAATGCTATAATTTCTTCATTAATAATAGTGTAGATGAATATGATTAAATTTTTATCAGCATGTTATAACTGGTGTTTTCTGGTGTATTTGGTTCTTATTTTTATTCATTTACAGTCTTATGTTCGTAATCTATCTTGTTTATTCTGATCTAGCTATCTTTAATTTTAATTAAATGTATTGTATTAACGTCAAATGAGTCCTGTGACGTCACTATTTGTTACGTACACAGCTTAACTTTCTATTCAGTTCATTCTTAATCTCTCACTTCCGTTTTATACCACTTAGTTATTAATGCATTTTTTATTGTGAAAATGTCTTGTCGTATGGTAATACTGTTTCGTAATCCTTGGTTAACCCATTGTATTGTTTGTATTCATTTCATCCTTCTATAATTTAATATTAATGCTATAATTTCTTCATTAATAATAGTGTAGATGAATATGATTAAATTTTTATCAGCTTTGATGAGGAATTAGGGACTTTGCACATATTTGCAGTAGTGGTCCAAGAAATGGGCAATGCACTTTATAGCTCATGATTGTGGCATAATATATAATGATTAATTATTAAAACTTTATAACATATTAATACATATTTAATATAAATTAGTACACTTTCTCAGTACTATATTGTGAACTTAGTGACAATTAAGACTAATTATTTAGGGATAATACACATAATTATTAAATATTAATATTAAGCGCTTGATATAATTTCAGCAGCTTATATAACTAACTATCATAACTATTTATGATAGATATCAGTGAGTATATATATAATATTTCTACAAAATATTATAGATTTGTGGAACTTATACATAACAATACAGGAATATTACAATTTCTTATAATAATTATTCGTTCGTTGAGTAATTATAATTATCGACATAGATTCTAGTGGTGATTACAAGACATAAGTAATTGAATACTTAAATATATTAACTTCAAGATGCTTAACTTAGACTATTTTATTAAAAATGGTAAGGATTTTGGAAAAAAAGGAGAACTTCTCGAGGCTTATGCATTGGCTGAATTTACAAAATATAAGGCAGAAGAGGAGGAAAGAAAAGCTATTGCTAAAGCAGAGAGAGAAGAATTAAGACAAGAAGAAGAAAGAAAGATAGCAAGAGATGAAATCCTACGGATTGAAGAAGAGAATAAATTGAAACGACAAGAAATCATATTGCAGCAAGAAATGGAATTGCAACGGCTTAAATTGGAAACAGCAAAACTTAATTCGCAGAGTGCTGCAGCAAGCCAAAATGATAATGCTCAATCTGGATCTTCATCCACCCGACTTAAGGGCAATTATTACTTTAAATTACCACCATTCAAATTACACGTGGACGACCTTTCATCGTGGCTGGCGCGCTTTGAGGATATATGTAAGGTCAATAACCTTGACAAAACTGCATGGGCACTTAAACTTAAGGAATTTGTGGATGGCGAACCTGCAAGTGCAGCACAAAACATTGATCCTACATTAGCCACAGATTATGAGGCCATTAAGACGTTGTTATTACGTCGTTTCCACTTGAACGAAGAGGCATGTAGACTACGTTTCAAAAGTTTGTTGCCAGATAATAACAAGGATTTTACGGGATTTATTGCTAACATACGCAATACTTTTAACAGATGGGTTGAACTGGCAGGTGTCAACAAATCTTACGACAAATTAGTCGATTTGTTATTGAGGGATAAAGTGTTATCTTCTGTCAGCCCACCATTCTTTGCTTATCTGCAAGAAAGAAAACCAGAATCTATTGATGAGTTAGAAAAAATTTCTTTAAATTACTGCACAGCTCATCCGAATGCTAATATTTCTGGCTCGTTGATAAGAGAACCACTTCCTGTAGCCTCCAATATGGCATATCATAATCATAACAAACCTAGAACACACAGTGTGGACAAAGGTAGGTTCAAAGGAAACTATGACATTAATTTTCATAAGGGACAGAATAACTTTAACAATAACTTTAATAGAGGAAGACAACAAACCAGAAATTATTCACCTCAGTCAAGATACAACAGTAATCCACGTAACTCAAGTTATAATCGGTCATATCAATATAATAATGGTAACAATTGGAAGAATAGCGATAATTATAACTCGAGACATCGAGATAACAATTATAATAGACGTCAACGAGATAATTCAAATAATTATTCTCGTAATCGTTCTCATTCTCGTGGATCTTCACATTATAACCATAATACCGGGGCAGCAGTTACAAATGATATCACTGATAAGGGTGGAATTAGGATGCCGTCGAATTACCACCTCTATCGACACCAGGTATTACAATGCAAGATGTGGGTGTCTTATCTGGTTTAGATTGTTGCTGTGTGTGTTGCAGTAGAACAGTTCACAGGGTACACCACAGGCAACATGACGTGTAGAGTCATAAAAATGGTAACTTCGCTTTAGGTTTATACCATTTATTGCACGCCACAAAACAGTCATGATACTTATGTTATCATCGGCATAGCACAACGAATGCAGCATTCAAACTCATGTTAACTGACAGTCATGTAGAAGTCAATACTCAATAGTTGTATGGAAAACAAATATCATAGCGAAGCTTGATAAATAATACATATAACTTCTGCAACCGTGGTCAGCTGCAGATCCTTAATGTTCATAGACAATAATAATTATTCCTTCCTGATGCTAGCAGATCAGATGTATACAATACGTCCGTTTACTGTCTGCACGTGAGTAGCATACATGGATTACAGGTCAGCTCGACCTTTATAACCTTCCTAAGTCTAACCATCTGACTTGGACGTGATCTCTGATATAACGAATCCTGGAACACAGACAATAGTCTTGTTGGTCTAGAGCGACCCATAGATATATAACTAGTTCAGGTATAAAGATACCGGTGACTTAATCCTAGTCAAAGTACCTCTCCATTTTGAATCACACAGGCGAGCAAAAAGGCGACAAAATGACGAACCTCTAGATGATAGCCTAAAGTTCGATACAAGAGGAATTACCTTATTTCGGAAAATCAACCATGAACATATGCCTCCAGGCAGGCTTGAATAATACGGGGAAATAGTCTAGTTAGCTAACTAACTCACAAAGACAATGTATTTCCCTCAGAGAATCACAAGACGCAGTCGCGTCCGCTCGCTAATCAGTCCATTTCTCAACTCCCCGACCTGGGCGGAACAACAAACGACAACCAAGTCGAGACATGCGCAGAGTGACAATCTCTGAGTCGCTGTTCACAATAAGACGATTCTAAGAACATTCGAGATAAAAGTCTTACACAGTCGCGCCTTTTATGGACATGAACAGAAGCGTTAAGAAAGGTTTCAAACATCTACAACAGTTGACTGATACTACCAAATAAGGAGATATGGTCACGCTTCGTTCAAGACATTATAGACCGAACGTGTCTCTATACAAGAGGAGGTAAACTCATAAAAAATAGCAGTATCGATATATCGGATTCTGTCCCTTTGACCATAAAATATATATAACATGCATTTCAGTCAAATAATGATCATACATACGAAAAACGATCATACAAAGACTTTGGAAAAAAGTAATTATTTGTGCGTAACATTACCGCACCCTCCCGGGAAAAAAAAAATGAAACATTTTTTTTTTTAAATCCTGGAGCCGGAAAAATCTAGGCTCCTAACGCACGTATGATGCGCGGATATACCTAACAAAATAGCTCAACACTTGGAGCGAAACTGAGATCATATCCCAGGTCCTTAGAGAAAAATTTATCTAAGTATACGCGTATATATCCCAGGAAGGTGCCACCAACACAAACCACAATGATGGCAACATCATAATAAAAGTCAAATTATTCTCATACCAATATATGAAATCAAATATATTATTATGATATCATACAATGTGTTGCAAATAGCGGTGTAATATATTAATATACCGCACTATTTTATTACATTATGTAATGCATCAGTAACTAATAAGTAATACATGTGTTGATCTTCGTTGACATAAAACATTCAATAGAAGAAGATGTGGACATCATCCGCTCCCAATCTAGGACAGGACTTGATATACTCAAAGTTCCACAATGGACACAATCTCGCATCTTCAATGATGTGCTGCGAAAATATCAATAACACAAATCTTAAAGACAACTGGTAAATCTCTCAATACAATCCTGAAAATAATTTATTTAAATGTGGCCGAGTGATCTTTTGGCCCGTATATCACTAACTAAGCCTTCTTAGATAATTACATGGTACAATGTTATAAATTCCCCCTCAAAAAAGTGAGAAAAAAAAATCTACTAACATGTCATTATAACATTGGACTGTATATCAGGAAATATATATATGACAGAAGAATCATGTGGAATCGTGTGGGCATCTGGACAGAATGTCCGCCATTACATTATCCGAACCACGGATAGCTCGAACCGAGAAATGAAATGGTTGAAGAGCTATGGCATAACGAGTGGACCTCGAGCTCTTCAAGTTTTTGCTCTGAATAGCAGTAAGCGCTTTCTGGTCGGTTTCCACAATGAAATGTGCGCCTAGAAGAAATCTTTGTAACTTCAGAATAGACCATACCATAGCCAATAACTCACGGTCTAAAACCGAGTAATTCTTTTCTGCAGCATTTAATTTCCTAGAGATATACATCACCGGATGCAGAGTATCAGAATACTCCTGCATTAGTGCTGCCCCAATCCCAGTTGACGAGGCGTCACTTCGAAGAACAAAAGTCTTCTCAATAGTAGGTAACCTAAGAATAGGTGGAGATGAAAATAGGTCTTTAACCTGGTCCAATGAGGATTGACATTCTTTTGACCAGCGGATCAAATTAGGCGACCCTTTCTTCAATAAAGTAGAAAGCGGTGCCATAATGGAGGACAGATTCGGAATGAATCGTCCGTAGAATTGGATCAAACCTAATAGACTCCTTACTTGTTTCTTTGTCTTAGGGACCGAAATGTTAAGTATTTTTGAAACATTGTGGTCCTCTGTCTTTAAAAGACCATGACCAACACGATGACCTAGGAAAGAAATCTCACTAAATCCTATAAAGGCTTTAGAGGGTTTTGCAGTCAAGTTATACTCGCGAAGAGTAGACAGTAATTCGTATAAACCCAAATAGTGATCTTCCCAGGAATCACTGAATAGACAGATATCATCTAGATATGCTATGACATCTGTACGATATGCGAGAATTCGCCGCATCATGCGTACGAATGTAGCAGGGGCGTTCATAAGACCAAAAGGCATGAAATTCCATTGGAATAAACCCCTAGGTGTAGAAAAAGCTGTAAAAGGTTTGGCACGTTCAGTTAGCGGGACTTGCCAATAACCTTTAGACAAATCTAGTTTGGTAAAGAATCTAGAATTAGAAAGTTTATTGAGTAGCTCTTCTAATGAAGGCATAGGTTCAGCGTCGAACTTCGTAACTTGGTTCAATTTGCGATAATCTACGCAAATGCGAATGTTATTATCCTTCTTTCGAACAATAACCATAGACGAAGAGTATGCTGAAGTGGATGGTTCAATGATTTCCAAACGTATCATTTCATCCAATTCTTTTTCGACTTGAGACTGGAAATGGATAGGTATTGGATAGGGTCTGACTCTGATAGGATTATGATCAGTTAGCACAATGTCATGTTCAATGACATGTGTGTGTCCCGGGATGTCTGTAAGAACATCCTGAAATGTTTGCAACATCGAAGAAACTTGTCGATGTTCCTCAGCGGAAAGATTTGGAGAAACGGTCACGTTTTTCCAAGATTCCGTAGAATAAAGTGGGACCATAGAAAGAGGAAGATTGACATCAGAAAAAGTAGTTTCCTCATCCTGTATAACTGACAGCGATGAGTATTGACCATGAGGTACTTGAGAATTGTCCGTTGCCTGGAAAATAGGCTGCAAATAGTCTGGTCTTTCATGAAATTCCGTGAGCATATTTATGTGGAAAGTTTTATGCTTTCCATCAATATCGACAACATAGTCGACATCAGAAATTTTGGAGACTATTGCATATGGACCTTTCCATGCAATTAGAAGTCTGTTCTCCCTTGAAGGAAGTAGAACGAGAGCTTTGTCACCTGGACAAAGTTGTCGTAGACATCTATTCTTATTCGCAAACTGCCTTGCCTTTTCTTTAGCAAATTCGGAAGACGAAGTTGCTAGTCTGCATGCCTCAATGATTTTTTTCCTAAGAGCAATGACGTACTCATAAGAAGACTGAGTCTCATCGCTAATATTATCGGCAGTGATTAGATCGTGAAGTAAAGACATAGGGCCGCGCGGTTGCGCGCCAAAGACAAGTTCAAAAGGGGAAAACCCCGTATGTTCATTGGGGACCTCTCTATACGCAAAGAGAGCCGCGGGTAAGACCCTGTCCCAATCCTGAGGATGATCCTCAGTTATTTTACCCAGTAAAGTTTTTAGAGTCCTATTTAAACGTTCGACCAACCCATTAGACATTGGGTGATAGATACTGCTGAGAGACCTTTTTATATGTAGCATAGACATTACCTGTGACATAGTGTCTGATATAAGTTGAGTGCCATGGTCTGACAATATTTCTCCGGGAAAACCCAAGCGAGAAAATATCAGCCAAAGAGCGTCTGCGATATCAGCAGTTGAGATGCTCTTGAGAGGTATTGCCTCTGGCCAACGTGTGCACATATCGACACATGTAAGAATAAATTGATGCCCTCTAGCCGACTTAATTCTAAAAGGACCGATAATATCTATTGCCATTTTTTGAAAAGGGCGAATTGGAATGTCAGCAGCCTGAATAGGCGCAGCATGTCGTGGTCCTTTAGATTTGACCTCCTGACATACTTTGCAAGAGCGACAGTACATTCGTATGTCCTTGCTCACAAATGGCCAAAAGAAAGCCGCAAGAACTCTCGACTTTGTACGGGAAAAACCCATATGTCCAGCACATTGCGAGTCATGAGCATGTTGCAATATTTGCACCCTCATGCTCTTAGGCACAAGAATTTGTGAATGAGTGGATGTAGTCGAGTCTTGTACCATACGTACAAGTACGCCGTTCTTCATAGAAATCCAAGATTTTCTATTAGTATTTTGATTAGGATCACCTTTTTTTGCTAGAATGAAGAATTTTTGTAACGACGGATCTTCTTCTTGCAATTTGATAAATGAGTCACGTGTAATAGTCAAGTGACTATTTTGTTCATTTACTTCATCATTATTAGTTAATGAAGTTTGAGGTGGATCCAGAGCATGTGCTCTTGTGACCACCGTATTGGTAGCTTCAATGTTTTGCTCTTCCCAAACAGCAATCTGCTGTGGGGTACATTCCCTAACTCCGTGAATACGACCAATAATAAGGTCCGCAATAGGGTTTGGAAGTAGACACGCGTGGACCTCTCCCGTGAAGAAAGGAGTAGCAATATGTATTATGGCAGTAGGATATTTTTCCAACGTGCCACCAAATGTGACACATTTGATGACCTTTCCTGTAGCACAGAATGGATCTACAAGAGATTGCCTAACCCCGACAGTAGTACATCCAGAATCAAACAACACCGAGACTGGATTACTATTTACAAGCCCCTTATGTAATATAAGAGAACCTCTCCCATCATGAGCAACATTAGCAGGAAGAGCGGGCAAAGGATGACCACAGCTTAGAGTACTAATGGTTTTCGGATCAAATAAAGTACTGCATTGGATACATTTATTTGCCCTACCAAAGTCAAAAGATGAGCATCCGATAGCATTATGGTCTTTATCATTATTAACCTGTTTATCTGCTCCCTGAGATTCTTGTTGAACAGAGTTTGTCTGTTGATATCTTTTTCTCTTCTGTTGCGATCTACCGCGACCATTATTGCCTCTGCAATTATCATTAAAGTCCCTACTGTAATTTTTATCCTGGTTTGCGTTCCAGTTTCCATAACTGTCATTACCATCTCTATGCTGTTGAGAACCTCTATTATCTTGGTATTGAGGTCTCTGCAAAAAATATTTTCCTCTATACCGATTACCTTTATGAAAATTTCTAAAGTTACCGGGAATAGAATACCGTGTAATATTAGGTTGTCTCCAGTTCTGGGAAGAAGAATCTCCCTGAAATTGATTACCATGGTTCTGGGCATAATTACGGTTACTCTTTTTATTGAAATTTTGCTGGCTACCCTGAAATTTACGCATAAAATTCGGGCCATAAGGTGCTGCCGAAGCAACTGGCAGACCTTCTTTTACCTTAGAGTTGCTAATGGTTATGTGAGGATGTGCAGTAACATACTGGCTACAGTATTCTTCCATTTCTTTTATATTTTTAGGCTTACGCTCATGAAGAAAAGAAAGAAAAGCTTCATTAACAGAAGACATAACCTTGTCTCTAAGAAGTAAGTCCATGAGGGCTTCAAATGTACTTTCTGTCTTAGAAAGCTCAACCCATCGTAAAAAAGTAAGACGTATGCCTGAGATGAATTCTGAGAATTCAACTCCAGTTTCTGGTAACATGTTTTTAAATTTAAGACGATATCCGTCTTCGTTAAGTTGGTACTTCTTTAACAATGCCGCCCTGACAACCTCATAGTTGTTCTTGTCAGGCACATCTACCATACCCAACAAAGTCAAAGCATCACCTCTAAGTATCTTGGACAGATGATAAACATATAATGTTTTATCTATATTATGCACCTTACATGCACTTTCAAATCTATCTAGATAAAATGTTATATCATCAATTGAAGCATTGAATGCTGGTAAATTAAGCTTGAAATCAACAGCATTAGACTTATTAGCAGATGATACCTTATTAGCATCATTAGCATTACTAGATAACTTCAACTTTTCTAACTCCAAAGCTAAGAGTTTTTCTTCATGTTCCATTTTTGCTTTTCTCTCATCAGACTCTCTTTGTAACCTTCTTTCTTCAGCCTCAGCCTGTTTTTCTAATCTTTTATTTTCAGCCTCTATTTCAAGTCTCTTATTTTCAGCTTCTTTTTCAAGTCTCTTATTTTCAGCTTCTTTTTCAAGTCTCTTATTTTCAGCTTCTTTTTCAAGTCTCTTATTTTCAAGCTCAGCCTGAAGTCTCTTCTCCTGAGATTCTGCTTCTCTTTTTTGTTTTTCCATTTCCATTTGTAATCTCTTTTCATCTACCTGCATCTGCAGTTTTAAATTTTCAGCATCTATTCTCTTTTGTTCAGTTAGTTCTTTCATTTTCTTTTCCTCCGACTTCAATGCCTTGGCATATTGAACAGTCGCAAATTCTTCTAATTTATCACCTGTCTTCCCAAGGGCTTTACCCTGCTCAATAAAGTACTCAAATGTAGACATGATGTCTAAAATGTGAGTACAGAACCTGAAATAATTAATTATCTTATTTCAATCTTAATAGCAACAAGACTTAATAAAGTGCTTGTATAATTACTATGTTTACTCCAATCTCTGTGGGAAACAAGACTTGACACCAATTTGTATTATCAGTTGTACAATAATATCACAAGTCACCTCTTAATTATCAGTGCACTACCCAAATCAGTGCATAACCATCAGTTATTTATCATAACTGCACTACAATAGTGCATAAGGAAAAAACCACCAGCTAGTTATGATAAGTGCACTATAGATCAATAGTGCATGAGCATATATGTAACAATAGTGAAAGCTAACTATGCAAGAACTATGCAAACAATAACAAGACAATGTAAACAATAACAAAGTACCAACAATGTAAACAAAACAAAGATCAAAGTCAATGTAAACAATAACAAAGATCAGAGTCAATGTAAACAATAACAAAGATCAACGTCAATGTAAACAATAACAAAGATCAGAGTCAATGTAAACAATAACAAAGATCAAACAATACGAAAACATTCGCATAAGTCAAATAAATAAACAGCGAAACTAAAAAGAATATGATGACAGAATGCGAAGATATGACAAACAAATGACGCTACAGTATATACACAAAAATTTACGTGAAGAACTGAATAATAGAAAAGAGGAGACCTACAAATACAAACAATTGAAATCGAAACTAAAAAACAGAAAGAAAGAGAAAACAAAAAAAAATATACAAAAAACGAAAATAAAGCACAACTCGTCACAACTAAACAGATATAGCAACGATTGTCGCTAGCAAATTTCACAGTAGGAAATTCGCACAGTCCCTAACGAAAACGCTAACAGTAGAACCTCTGTGACGTGGTATCATCTACTGAAAGACACCGCCCAACCGAGAAAACCCGCAGAAATATAAACATATAAATACAAATCCAAATAACATATAACATGTAAACATATAAAGAGTGCGAAAAATGTGATAGACAGAAGGCTCAGTTAGAACATAAGGGCACAGTTCACAAACAAAACAGGCCACTTAACTTCTATGTATCCACAACGTCAGCACAGTTCAGAACAGGATGTGATCAGCATTCTTAGGACAATGATCCAACGTTGATCCATATCTGCTCTCGTAAACTGCCATGACGAAGGAAATGAGCTTCTAACAGGAAACAGCTTCTGACAGGAAACAGCTTCTGAACTTGACCTTCTGAATCTGCAACAGTAATTCTGAGACCGGAACAGTTGTTACGGCACTTGTCCTTCTTCTCAACAGATCAGGAAATCCATTCGCTCGGTACTTGTCCTTCTATTTGTAGACAAACTTCAATACCGCCGAGCAGCGCCGGGTAGTTTCAAAATATCAACAACTGTCAGTACTGCTGCGTCTTTCAAAAAATTTCATCAAAGGTGATGAATAGCAACTGCAATGTTGTCTTGTAGTCTGCTGATGATGTCTGGGTTTGTTGACCCCCTTGAGAGTTGGTACCAGAATAAACCAACTATTGGCCACCATGAATTGATAAGGGTGGAATTAGGATGCCGTCAAATTACCACCTCTATCGACACCAGGTATTACAATGCAAGATGTGGGTGTCTTATCTGGTTTAGATTGTTGCTGTGTGTGTGTTGCAGTAGAACAGTTCACAGGGTACACCACAGGCAACATGACGTGTAGAGTCATAAAAATGGTAACTTCGCTTTAGGTTTATACCATTTATTGCACGCCACAAAACAGTCATGATACTTATGTTATCATCGGCATAGTACAACGAATGCAGCATTCAAACTCATGTTAACTGACAGTCATGTAGAAGTCAATACTCAATAGTTGTATGGAAAACAAATATCATAGCGAAGCTTGATAAATAATACATATAACTTCTGCAACCGTGGTCAGCTGCAGATCCTTAATGTTCATAGACAATAATAATTATTCCTTCCTGATGCTAGCAGATCAGATGTATACAATACGTCCGTTTACTGTCTGCACGTGAGTAGCATACATGGATTACAGGTCAGCTCGACCTTTATAACCTTCCTAAGTCTAACCATCTGACTTGGACGTGATCTCTGATATAACGAATCCTGGAACACAGACAATAGTCTTGTTGGTCTAGAGCGACCCATAGATATATAACTAGTTCAGGTATAAAGATACCGGTGACTTAATCCTAGTCAAAGTACCTCTCCATTTTGAATCACACAGGCGAGCAAAAAGGCGACAAAATGACGAACCTCTAGATGATAGCCTAAAGTTCGATACAAGAGGAATTACCTTATTTCGGAAAATCAACCATGAACATATGCCTCCAGGCAGGCTTGAATAATACGGGGAAATAGTCTAGTTAGCTAACTAACTCACAAAGACAATGTATTTCCCTCAGAGAATCACAAGACGCAGTCGCGTCCGCTCGCTAATCAGTCCATTTCTCAACTCCCCGACCTGGGCGGAACAACAAACGACAACCAAGTCGAGACATGCGCAGAGTGACAATCTCTGAGTCGCTGTTCACAATAAGACGATTCTAAGAACATTCGAGATAAAAGTCTTACACAGTCGCGCCTTTTATGGACATGAACAGAAGCGTTAAGAAAGGTTTCAAACATCTACAACAGTTGACTGATACTACCAAATAAGGAGATATGGTCACGCTTCGTTCAAGACATTATAGACCGAACGTGTCTCTATACAAGAGGAGGTAAACTCATAAAAAATAGCAGTATCGATATATCGGATTCTGTCCCTTTGACCATAAAATATATATAACATGCATTTCAGTCAAATAATGATCATACATACGAAAAACGATCATACAAAGACTTTGGAAAAAAGTAATTATTTGTGCGTAACAATCACCCCTAAGGTTCAGGTTCCACCTAACGATAATACAATGAATTCTTCTGCTGCATGCTTTGCTATAAATTATAACGTGGCAAATAGTTGCCCACAATGCAATCTTATTTTTCAGAAGGCAAAGGAGACAGTGCTAAACTGCGGACACATTACACCAGAAGTAGGTCTTGCAGCCAATGATGGAACAGGCTCTCTGATTTTTAACAGAAGGATAGTAAACGGTTCTGTAGTTTCTGTATTGAGAGACTCGGGGTCCACAACCATTGGAGTGCGACAGTCGCTAGTACATCCTAGCTGTGCAACGGGGGAATATGTCCGTTGCATGACTTTTGGGGGAACTATTGAGTTTTACCCCACAGCTCTTCCCCATGTTAATACACCTTTCTTTTCAGGACAAGTTAAGGTATGCATGCTTCAGAATCCAATTGCAGATCTGATGTTGGGACGCATCCATGGTAGTAAGGATTGTTCCCCACAGGAAATTGAGGAATGGGAATTAAAGAATGTACAATCTTATTGCAATGCTAACGCTGTCATTGCAACAGCTACATTACGGGCCAACAAAATAAATACATGTGGCACAGTTTTCTCCAATTTCAGTCTCAGTACCATTCTGGAAATCGATAAGGAGAAGGATAAGACTCTCCTACAGGATAAAAAGTATACTAAACTACCAGCCCATCCTAGGAAGATTAGAAAATCATTTCGAGGCAGATATACCTTTTCTCAAGAGAATGCCGCCAAGTCGGAAGATAGATGTTGGCGACAGAATCATATTAACAGTGATCTTAATAAAATTGTTGAAAATGGGAAAAGAAGGGATGTCCCGAACAAGGGTAATGATGGTGAAGTTCTTATGAACTTAACTAATAAAATTAGGACAAATAAATATGTCAATCATTATGAGACATCATCTCATAAGACTACCATATCCAAAAGATTAAATAGAAGAACTATTTATCACGTTAGTGACACTGATCCCACTTACATTAGGAAGGGTGCATATTCTCGCACCGTGTTAGTGCGCAATCTGCCACAAGGTACCAGATGGCAGGCACTTAGCAATTTCTTTAATGACACGGCAGACGTTATGTTTGTACGGTTGTTGTCACCTACCAATGACAGGTATGGTGAAGCTATAGTTACATTTCGTAACAATAGAGATGCTCGAATGGTCATCGAGCATGATAATGGTGCTTACTTTAACCATCATTGTCTACGGTTACAATTAGTACCTAATGCTGCGTCACGCAGATAACATGCTATGGTAATACAATTGTCTCATATCATTGATGACTCAGCATAGTCATTCATCATTTCTTTTCCTTACTGGTCCTTATAAGGTTACTGATAAAATTTCAGACGTTGATTACGTCTTAGATATCAAGGGACACAGAAAGATATTCCATATTAATATGCTCAAGCAATTTCATACACGTCCTATACACTTACAGTCAATTTTTCATGAATTAGATGACAATACTGTATCTACTTGTCATTATTCTAATCTATCTGTTATACAGGAGGAAGAATCTTCTTTTCCTGAAGTGCAGATGCCTTTACCTGTACTTACTGTCCAATCTACTGAATCTTGGCGTGATGTGACCATTTCTTCTACGGTTACACCGCAACAGCATCAACGCGTTGCTGATCTTCTACAATCTTTCCCAGATGTGTTAACTGATGTACCGGGTTGCACATCTGTAATTAGTCACGATATTATTCTTAACGATGATACACCAATTCGTGTTCATCCTTATTCTGTACCTCTACATTTTCTGAGTAAGACATCTCAGGAACTCAAACAGATGATATCATTAGGTATTATTGAGACTAGTACATCTCCATTTTCTTCTCCTTTAGTCATTGTCCGGAAAAAGGACAACAACATACGTTTATGTGTTGACTATAGGAAACTTAATGCGCAGACAGTACCGGATAGCGAACCACATCCTATCCTTGACGATTTACTTCCTCGTCTATCCAATGCTACACTTTTCACTAAAATTGACTTAACTAAAGGTTATTGGCAGATTCCACTAACCGAAAGAGCCAAATACTACACAGCATTCTCAACTCCACAAGGTCTTTACCAGTGGAACGTGATGCCTTTTGGGCTAATGAATGCTCCAGCTACCTTTATTCGCATGATGCGAAAAATTTTAGCAGGTAGATCAGATATAATTACCTATATTGACGACATATGTTTGTTTAGTTCATCATTTGAGGAACATTTTTTGGGTCTTGAATCAGTTTTGGAAATATTGCGGGATAACAATTTAACCGCTAAACCAACTAAAATTCAAATAGCGTGTAATGAGATAACATTCCTGGGGCACATTATTGGATCGGGACGTATCCAAACAATTCCCAGTACGGTTTCTAAAATATTAAATTTATCTGTTCCTCAAACGAAGAAACAGGTTAGGAGTCTGTTAGGTTTAATCCAATACTATAGCAGATTTGTACCTCACCTATCATCCATCACGGCTGTCCTGTCTTCGTTACTAAAGAAGAACATGCCTTTAAGGATAAATTGGACCGACGAATGTGACAAAACTTTTCGCACTATCTTAAAAATATTTTCATGCCCACCTGTTTTAAGATTACCAGATGCTTCTAAAAAGTTTGTTCTACGTACAGATGCGAGTAATTACGGACTCGGGGCATGTCTACTGCAATATCATGATGATGTCCTTCACCCTGTAATGTATATCTCACGCAAACTGAAACCTCCGGAGACGAAATATTCCACTGTGGACCGAGAACTGCTCTCCGTAATCTGGGCAATTACCAAGTTGGAAAAGTTTTTGCTGGGATCTCCATTCCTGATCCAGACTGATCAGAAATCAGTGGCAGCATTACGTCGCTCAAACCATAAAAGTGCTAAACTTGCACGATTTGCTATTACGTTGCAACCCTACGAGTTCGAGATACAGTCGATACCTGGAACTGAAAACGTCATAGCCGACACGTTGTCCAGACATCCTACGGATTCTGAATGAATATTACAATTTCAAGAAAATTTTCTGACTAGTCAAGCATTACATTTGCAATGAACGGTATTGATATCAAGTCAGAATATACAACAATTCAGTTGGACTTCCTACCTAAATAAGGACATTTCGAAATAAACTATTGTGATCAAAATATCAAGTTTTACGGACCGTTTGAAAATTTGAACTTCAATTCCACTTTGAGTATCACTCATTTCGATTGAAAACTGTTAAAAAGGAACAATCTCTGATGTAGAAAGGACAGATACGTTGATGACTTAGTCAATTTACTTTCAAAGTTTAATAAAGGAACTAACGATGAATGGATAATCAAATCATAATTTGATAATATGAACCTTGTGTCTTAATGAACTTTCATACAATTCAACAGGAGGTAACAACGATTGGATCTTCATGTCCAATATTATTAAATTTTCTAATTTTTGAATTAGTATATAATAGATAATAAAGTCAAAGTGTGATGAAATAAAAAAATAAAATATACTAAGAAAAGATGAAACAAAAGAATATCACACCAATTAAACCTTTTAATTAGTGTAATTATTAAGGTAATAGATATTACATTATGACATTTCATATATATAGTTAAATTGTATGAATTTTTTCTGCTCTTTTCTTCTGATTGCGTTAATTTAATTAAGTATCTATCCTTACACTTCATTTTCACACGCATGCTAATTTAATGTATACTTTAATATTTGGTTTTAATTGTCCGTACTTCTCAATTTTTATTTCTTTTAATCTCTTATACTATTTCTCATTTTCCTCTATTAGATATTAATTAGCTAGTACCATACGTACATACTATAATTAATTATTTTAATTTTAGTTAGTTAGAATAATTTTAATAACACCTCACATTATTAGTTAGTCTATACATACAACAAATTAATTAGTTAATTAGTTAGTGACAGTGACATTTCCTTGTTTAATATAAGGTATATGTATGATATGACGTTGATTTTATTATAATATATTACTGACATGACCGCGACTCTGTTCTAGATAGAACATCGTAGGTCATACGTCGGGTTTTGTTAAATTTTTGATAATTTGATTAATATTGTTAAAAAAAATCTATTTAATATATTTTTTTTGCCCCCGTCTGACAGGAAATCTGTTGCGGTGTTATTTTAAATGACGGCGTCTGCTGGGGTTTACCCATGCGCAACGTTTAGGGGTCATTAATATTTATAGAATATGTCGATATTTTACGGTATAGTGAACGCGAAATATATGCGGAGATTATGACGCATTCGCGTCGGGAAGGTCACGCCGGGTGACTTGGTTACAGGGCCTTTGTTACGCTATCCGTCAAGCAAGAAGGTCGTGTCTTGTATTTCTTCCAAGGAAATAAGGCTGAGTATATAGCCTATATTATATAGATGAATAGATGTAGACTTCAGGGTCAGTTCGGAAATTAATCTAAGCATGAGATTAATTAAATTAAACTAATAATGGAAGGAGAATCGTATTATGATTCAAATTGTAGATGTCAAGAACTCATGTGCTCATTTCTGGCTGTTGACTACAACAGCGCACGTATATAGCCACGATGTTCATCTGACATATTGTTTTGACACGGACGGATACTTACTGATATTATTTGGAATTCAATTGTTACGCTGAATTGTACATGAAACCTTTGTGAATGTCGATTATCGTTTTTGTATGAATCTCAATACATGTGGACTCAAGCAGAAGGGTTGATCCTTTATTTACGTTTCGGGTTCGGTTCTACAGCTGTTGGTGTTTACCTTTGTCAGCACGATAACTCTCCCACAAGGGAAATCAAATACTATATACTATGCAAATCAGAGCGTCGAAGGGATGTTCTGATGCCCAGAGCTAACCATTTATAACCAACATTGATACGTCTAAAGAGTGACTTTACTATTCAATAAATAATACCATAACCAAGAAATCGCAACACTAACCACAAAACCACCACCGACCCGTCACAATACCAGTCAAGGAGGAAATTAAACCTTTGTTAGCTTTCAGCACTAGTGAAGGACATTACACATTTAACGTGATGCCGTTCGGTTTGCATAACGCACCAGGAGTGTTCACCAGGATGATGAGGAAGCTTCTAGAACCTTTGCAAAGTCCCCATGTCCATAATTTCATGGATGACATCTTAATTGCATCGGAAACCTATGAAGAACATACTGCTACGGTTGCTATGCTCCTCAGGAGACTACAGGAAACGGGTCTCACAGCCAGACCTAGCAAATGTCTCATCGGGTTTGAACAGTTAGACTTCCTGGGGCACACTATTTCTCACGGATGCAGTTGGCCTATTAAGAAGAACGTGGAGAAAATAGTGGCAGCAAAAAGACCCCGAACGAAGAAAGACGTACGTTCCTTCATATCGCTATGTGCATACTATCAGAAGTACATCCAGAACTTCAACGGACTGACGGCACCTCTGACTGACCTCACAAAGAAAGGTTGTCCTGATAAGGTCATATGGGATCAAAAGTGCGAACACGCGTATAGCACTTTGAAAGGACAGTTGTCTGCATACCCCATTTTGAGGTTGCCTGACCTCAAGAAACCTTTTGTACTGAGAGTCGACGCGTCAGGTCAGGGCATCCGGTCAACACTGCTTCAAGCCGATGACAGTGACCTGAACATGCTATTTCCAGTTGCCTATGGCAGTCGGAAATTAAATAAAGCGGAACGGAACTACAGCGTAGTTGAAAGGGAATGTCTTGCTCTGATTGACGGTATCAGACGCCATCATGAGTTTCTTTATGGTACATCTTTCACGGTGCAAACAGACCACGCTCCGTTAGCATTTCTTGGTGCCAATAAAGAATTTAACGCTAGGTTCATGCGTTGGGCCCTCCTTTTAAGCGTTTATTCTTTCAAAGTGGAATATATTCCGGGAAGACAGAATGTCGGGGCTGATTTCCTGAGTAGAAACTGGACTACGGAGGAAGAGGAGGAAGGTGAAGATACCAATCATCCAAAAGTTACCGATCAGGGAAGCTTCATCGTCATAAATCAAACATGAAAACACGTTTTCACGTCTCAAAAGAGGGGACGATTGTGATGGACGAACTCGGCTGACCCTGAACTTTGTTGTAATTCTTGTAAAACGGGACTTCTTTCTCGTGGATTCATTAGCTATGCAACTGTTCCACACAGAGGGCAAACTCGTTTGCTGATTGATATGCGGAAAGTTTACCTATCGTTCAGTCTGGTCATCGCATTGATTTAAGGAGAGATTAAATCACGCCCACTAACATCTCTTGAACAATCATAGGCAGTTATTTTAATTAACTTGGCCAGTGGGGGGCGTCGCCAGAATCAAACAGATACAGCGACCACGATCAAAGAGACAGACTTAGGGATTTAAGGGAGACTATCGGCGTTATCAAAGACAGTAGTGGTCCCTGCTACGAGACGCAGTTGCTTGCCGCTATTTTCGCGTCTCGGTGTCAATCGCAGAACCGAGCGAACGGGGAAAGCCGAAACGGGCAGCAGCGAGCGGATACGAAGACCAGGGGGCGGTTTCTTCCCTTGATTTGGCGGTCAGATCCCCAAAAGTTCATGAGATCAAATAAGCTGTCAAGTTTATCATGTCCCACTTAACTTACATTCCATTTTAGCTAAATAGACCATGAAGACTAGACACGTTATCACTCGCTGGCCAGACCTTTACAGAAGCACTAGCTTTATTGAAATCTTGTTATAGATTTTCCCCGGGATTTTATATATATATTTGCAGTGATTTCTATTCTGTGCAAAGCGGTAATATATTGTGTAAAGTGATCAGTGGCCTAGTTCAGTCATTCTATTTCAATGGATTTTGTGTTAATTTAAATCTATTAAATTAAACCATCTCAATAGTTCCAGTTGTAAATATAATGATCTATCTATTATATTATTTCAAAAGATAATAGATGCTTAAATTAACTTTTAAAGTCAGAAGGAATTTATAATTAATAAATTCAGTTAAGTCCTAGTTTTATAGATGTGTGTTTTTAACCACTAGAATTCGCGCAGTGTTTATTAAATACATAATTAAATACTCGAGTGTATTATAGGCTTAACGGGAAATTTATCGCGCTTGATTTTTCGGTATGTTACATGTCTTTTTTTCTTTCACACAGAGTGATCGTAACCTGCGGTCCCAGCTAAATAGAGAAAGAAATAAAGAAATCATCCTATAAACTTCCAGTCATATTGAAGAAACATTTCTTTTAAATATAATCTTGTGGCGGTCCTTTTGCGACCTAGCTGTCAGAATTAAATGAAATAAAGCCCACCCAAGAACATTTTAAAGAACAATCATCAAATTACCCTTACAAACCTGTAAGATAAACTGGAAGGTAATCATCGCCAGTAGCGATATTATATTTACTGTTTACTGTGAGAGAGTACATATTTTCCTGACTGTGACGGAGCCTAGTTTTTCCTCAGTTGGATTTAATAAAACTATCATCACGCATCGAAGGAATTTTACCATAGCGGAAGATTAAAAGAGACCACTTCATTTTCACCCCTGTGTCGAACTGTGTCAGTGCCATCCCATAGACTCGTTTCTTTATAATAAACCACAAGAACTCTTAGAACTTCAAGTCCGGCGATAAGCGGGAATATTTGCTCTCAGTAAAAACTCGCAATATCTGGGGCGGGGCATAGAAGTGCTAGACAGTTACACGTGTCAAGAGTTTAACCAGTGCGTTTATCATTCTATGGAGTGACTGATGCTGCAACTCGGTAAGTGTGTGGTGTATATGAGTGTGGATCCGCACAGAGTGTATGAATGACAGGAAATTAATTCTTTTGTGTAACCATTTTGTTAAATTGCTTACCTGGTAATATATATCTTTTCTGTATTCCCTGCATTGTTCCTTTAAGGGGGAGTTGATAATTGGTTAACTCTGTTTAAAACCCCCCTCCTTTCCATTTGCTTAGTAAAAGGAAGAACAGCTGGGAAGAACAGGTTTTTTTCTATCACCTATACCTAACTTTGTAACACCTCTGTCAGAGCAATTAACTTCACTGTTAGGTTAACGTACCTATGTTCCTGATATTATCTATCTTTGGACTGGGTTTATCTTTGTCTAATAAGCGGGAAGGGCTTAGTCGATACCAATCTTCTTCACCCCTCCCAAACTTGTTATTTGCATTTGTGTACTTATGATAATGTATGTAATACCTGATATTTGTTAGTGATTGATGTTTAAAGTGAATAAATCACATAAACTCATTTAGTTCTGTGTGTTGGATATACCCAAAGCCCAACTTTTCCCCTATTCGTTTAATATAGTTTGTATCTACGTCGTCTGTGTGGTTGAAAACACCAAATCGGTGTGCGCGCAGATGCGGGTCTGGAAAACTGGCAAATAATTGTTTGACCAGGAGAGTGAAAGAGAAGATTGAGAGAAACGATTTGTCGTAAATAAGTCTGTCTTTACTCTCCTCCAGCACGCTGTGAAGCAACTATTAAACTCTACATTTTCTATCACTGAGCTTTCCATCATCATTTTCACTCTAAACCGGACCACTATTTCTAAGACTCTTTTCTCTCAAAATAAATTTACGACACATACAAGCATATGTTCTCATACATCAGTAACACCTAGACATCTGGTCTCATAACGATTATGATGACTACGAAGATGGTGTAGAAGATGATGATAATGATGACGACCGACGACGATGATGATAAATATTATGATGATGGTGATGGGCCCTACTGAGTAACATTTCTAGAGAACAATACCACAGCACAAAAATTATATAATTATAAGACTACTAATTTGATAATGATGATGATGGTGATGAGCCGTACTCAGTAACATGTCTAGAGAACAATATCACAGCACAAAAATTATATAATTATAAGACTACTAATTTGATAATGATGATGATGGTGATGAGCCGTACTCAGTAACATGTCTAGAGAACAATACCATAACACAGGCGCTGCAAACGTGTAAGAAATACGAACAACAAGAAAGCCGCTAATATTATTCTTAAAAGTATTAATCTCCCAACCATCGCCAGAAACTGTACTAAAAATTAACCTACACATGGAGCTATCATCATCACCGTTACCAATTTCCTTTGCGCTCCTTAATGAGCATGGGAGCAATCCCTGTAGCTGGTCTTATACAAGGAGCTTGCATCAAGCGTTCACAAGCTCTCACAGAGATGGTTTATGTGGCAATTTGTTTATGATCTTAAGTCAAATTTTGGCTAAAATTGGATATGGAATAAAGCAGTACTAAGGTGACGAGGTCTAGCTAATGAGAACGATATTAAGGAATAAACATAAACATTTATCAAATAATATTCACCACGCAAATTCAGTTCAAGTACGGTACGTTAAACATATCAAACCTCGAAAAATTAAACTTGTATCAAAAGTAATGTTAATTACATTAAACAAAATAGAGAAACATACTTTAAACCAGACTAAAGCAAGTAATTAAAATCTACAAGTCTCAGTAACAGTAAAGTGTAAAGAGATGAAATGCACTGAAAAGCATGGTGAAGGGTAAGGAAAAACAGGTAAAAATAGTTCCATAGGAGAAACCTCTGTACAGTTTTAGGGACTTCACTATACTAAATCACAGCTTTGTAAGGTGGGGTGACCGATTCCGTCACCTCAAATGAAGAGACAGATACTCATTTAAAGTTGAGTAGACTGAGTGACGCTACGTTTTCAACCTGGAAACTTTGCCCAGAAGCTAGCGTTCTAGCTATTCTGCCGCTCGACGCTCCAAACTACTATAATAATGAAGTGTCATAATAACAAAGGCCAGAATCTGCAGCTTGAGAAAAGCAACAGAAGTAAAATAAAAAATAGTATACGCTACGAGAATAAAGAACACTATATTCCCAAATTATAACCCATATGAAATGAAACTGGGTATTCTAAACTTGAGAGAGACTTCGTATTTTTTGTGTATGAGTTAGAAAATAACACCGCGTTGTCATCATCTTGCCCATTAGCCTTCAGCCTTTCATTCTATGGCCAACATGTTTCATCTGTTTGATGTTTACTTCTTTTATGAATGCTTTCATCATTCTTAGCTTTCCAAGTACTTACCAATTTGCTGTTGTTGTTTTTTTTTTCTTCATAAGATGTGCTCCCCACTTCTATACATCCATATTTCAAGGGCCTCAATTCTTTCTTCTAACTGCTTATTCACTGTCAATGTTTCTGCACTATACAGTAATGGAGGATATACACAACTCTTGATTATTTGTAGGCCTACTGTCATTTTTTTTGTTTTTATGTGCTTGGATGTTTCATGTTCTCGCAAGTCGTGTTGACCATTCCTATCCTTTTCTTGATTTCTATTTAACATGTGACATTTTCTGTTATTATGTATCCAAATGTGAGAATTTTTTTCTTGTTCCACTACCTTCCAATTTATTCTTACTGAAATCCTTCTACTTGTTCTAGTATCGTACCGTTTATTCTAACTTAAATCTGGCATGGCATCTGCTTTGCTAATTAACAGTTTCTTTTTCTAAGTGTTAATATCCAGTCCGTGTTTTTTTTTTTTAAATATTTTGTTATTTACTTGCTTCACAATTCGTGTAATTCTTTTTCGCTTTCAGTTACCTAAACTATATCATCTGCATACCTTAGAGTTGTGCATTGATTTCACCTAAAGTTTAGTCCTGGAAATACTGTTGATTCAAAACAAAAAATGTTTTTATGTACATTTAACATAGACAAGATTTGGTTATAATTAGGGTATTTAGTGTCATTTTATTTTCAGTTTTGTATTATATTTAGATAAATATTGTCTTTTGCAATTGTTGGTTTTAATTTAAATTAGTATTTGTTCTTTTTAAGTTGGTTTTTTTTCCCCTCGTCCATAATTTTGCTTTTTTTTAATTATTTTTTTTTAATGATTTGTTAGTTTTCGTTGATTTTGGTTGAATTTCTTTTCTGAAGTATTATTATTGTTATTATTATTACTAATATTGTCACTGTTATTAACCTTATATGTTTTCCTGTGTTTTGTATATATATCGTTTAAGTATTGTTTGAGCTACCCCTGGGGCATCTATACTTAAAACCTTATCACCTGTCACATCTATATTGTGATTTCTAAAGTACGTTTTTAATTCAAGCCTTTGTTGTTCGTACTTTTCACAGTGGATCAGGTAGTGGTCTATGTCATTTTCTTCCTGATGTTCTTGGCAGTGTGGTTCCTCTATCATAAAGTATGCTGCACCGAGACGGAGACGCCACAGCCTTTTGTTCGAGGGTTCCTTTAATTCTTCTCTGACCTGGCACGTCCTCGTTTGTTCTTTCGGAAGTTTGAATTCGTGTCTACCTTTACTGCTGTCTTTCCATATTGTCTTCAATTCCTCGTTTATATACTGAAGCACATTAAAAATGCACCACCTGTATAATTCAGGAACAGAGTGTGAAATGTAAATATAAGTGTTTACAAGTTTACATATTTGGAATCTTTATTCATTTTCCTATGAATCCATGCTGGTCATTAATTTGTACATTTGATTGTTATGAAATTCATTGCATTCTGTGCAGGCAAGGGAGAAAACCAAAAATGCAACCAATAAAAAAATTCATTAACACTATCCTCAGTATCTGGTATGTCCACCGTGTGATTGCAAACAAGCTTGGCAGCGGCTCCGCATGGAACGCACACGTCTCTGAAGGAAATTCTGGGGAATCAAGTCCCATTCACGTGTAAGAGCAGCTTCGAGCTGTTGCAGATTAGCTAGAGAACCTTGCCTGTAGAATCTGCGTCCAAGCTCGTCCCACAGATGTTCTATAGGGGACATGTGTGGTGATAGGGCAGGCCAATCAATCGTCACGATGTTCTGCTGCTGTAGATATTGCTGCGTAATGCATGCGGTGTGCGCACGTGCGTTATCCTGCTGGAGAAGCTGCAAGTCTGGATAATTTGTGAACGCAGGAGCAACCAATGCATCCAGAACCTCATCTCGATATGTCACAGCATTAACATTTCCACGGAAGACGTGAAGAGGCAAGCGATGGTGAAAACTGAATCCTCCCCAAATGTGAATACTGCCACCTCCAAATCGGTTGTGCTGACGAACACAGCAATCTGCAAAGCGCTCTCCACACCGTCGCCAAATCCGCATACGTCCATCAGCAAAGGATATGTTGAATCTGCTCTCGTCTGTGAATAGGACAGCATTCCACTGCAGTCTAGTCCATCTGACATGTTGCTCTGCCCATTGCAGGCGCTGCTGACGATGTCTGTGAGTCAAGTTTGGCCCAACATAAGGTCGTCTTGCAGTAAGGCCTGTATCTCTGAGTCGTCGCATAACTGTCATTCGAGAGACTTGCCCACGTCTACCTACTATTGCTCTTGCTGTTTGACTTGCCGGGAGAGAACGATTCCTTAGGTGACTCAGCACAATATGACAATCTTGCGCAGGGGTAGTAACTCGTGGTTGGCCACTCCGAAGTAGAGATGGCTACTGTGTGTATGTGTCGAAACAATGCTTCGAAACAGCATCGTGTCCGAAAGATCCGACACACAGTTTGTTTGGTGTTTCGACACATTTTCAATTCCATTCTGCCTCGCTGTTTTGCAGAGACACGCTGTCTCACTGTCTCACCTTCCGTGGGCCTTTGTAAAATTTGAATCAACCGTTCGGAACATTAGTATGGAATATCAAACATGTCATATGTTTCAGGGATGTGTTATGATGACTTGATTTTACAAGTGATTATATTTTTGCTGAGAAGTTATAGACACTGGAAATTGTGTCAGTGCTGCAGTTGTCAATGTTTTAGGCACTATGTTAAAGTTGAAAGTGTCCGTGTGTTCGTATAAATGTAATGGACACTTTATTAGCTCTGCTGATATCTGTGTACTCGGTGTGGATTTGAATCATTGTCTACGAAAACTAGCTTACTCTAGTTTGATATCATGTGTTATTATTACTGTTATTATTATTGTTGTTTTTTATTATTTTCACATATACTGCAGCTATCATCATATCTCCGTTTTATTTCATCATAATGAAGACTTGTGTAAAAATATTGAATTGTGGTCACACGAAATGCTATAGATTTTCACACACGACAGTAGCGCGCAAGTAAAAACAGTTCATGTATAGTAATGTATACTGTCTATTAGAAACTTCGGCAATCCTCCGAATACTGGTCCCAAATGACTCAATACTGTTTGTGTTAGAAAATATCCCTTACAGGGCCTCATTTGGTAATGCCGGTTCAGGGGCGACATTAAATGGGGAACAACAATCTAAAATTACATTTTAATACTCAACAACGTTGGTCGACTAAACCATGGCATCTATGATCATACGGTTATTGTTCATGCTATTAATTTCGTTGACCCTGTACACAGTGAAATTCACACCAAAACTATTGAAGGTGTATGGATGCAAGCGAAGGGGAAACAACGTTACCAAGGCGGCACTAGTCGTGGAAAGTTTCATTCTTATTTAGCAGAGTTTAAGTGGCGCTATAGTCACAAACAACATGTTTTCAGGCAGTATTTACAACTTTGGTGCGAAAATTTCAACATGTAATCTTCTAACATTATTAATACGTATTGACTTCACTTCACCTGGCGCCAAAAGTTCCTTTTTGGCAATTTATGTGTTTCAAGAGTAGTTTCCCATTCATTTCTACTCGTATGTTTTTTATTATATGTCAAAATGAGGCCCTGTAAGGGATATTTTCTAACAAACCGTATTGAGTCATCTGGGACCGGTATTCGGAGGAGTGCCGAGACTTCATTCTCCCCCATACGGGCAATAGTGCCGTTGTGCCGTTGTTTCGACACACTGTTTCGACACAGTTTAAATCACTGAGCCGACTGTCTCGAAACAGCGGAGTGTGTCGATTTGCCCACCTCTACTCCGAAGTCTATCCCGGGCACTGCCAGTGGTTCCGTAACGTTCATTGAGACGTACAATAGTGCTGTGGTGGCAATTCGTCCTTCTGGCAATGGCCCGCGAGCTCATTCCGGTCTCCAACATACCAATGGCTCGTTGGCGGTCGTTTTCAGATAGTCGTGGCATTTCAAGCACATGTACTGGGTGTTTTGTCTCAACGGCCTTTTTATACCGAGTATACTGCCACAACGCGTACACATTTTCAGGGTCATAGCTGTTGGGAATCGTGTTGCACGTCTAACTTTTATTGTTTTCATGAAGTCTGTACACAAACCCGTGGGTTGAATCATGCACTTTCCATTCTAGCAGCCATTAGCTCTCTTCCTCATGGCAAACACGGGGAAAATCCATTCCCACGCTTTTTTTTTCCAGCTTCTCGGCATCAGTATATATAATAGTGGTGCGTTTTTAATGTGCTTCAGTAATTAGCTTCACTTGGCTCTTAATCTCCGATGTTCCAAGTCCTGCTTTTATATTGTTTTTAACTTACTCTTCCACATTTGGCAGTCTGATCTGCCGACTCGTTACCAGTTATATCTATGTGTGTTGGAACCCACACTAGCCTCACACTGCATCCTATGTTCACCAGTGATGTATTAATTGCAAGAATTTCTTCCTTTATGTCTGGCAGACTGCATTTACCAGAGTGTTCTAGCGCTTGTAGTGATGATAGTGAGTCTGTAAATATCGTTACTGCTTCTAGCGGATTACCTTCGATTATTTATAAACTATTTAGAATTGCTACCATCTCTGCGGTAAAAATCGAAGCCCCTTCAGTTAAACTGTAGCTCTTCTTAATTTCCCACTGGGGTATTACTACTCCCGCACCCAGTTCCCCACTATCACCCTTGGATCAACAATACGCATCCTAGTCTCACTCCTCTTTTTATATCGCGATGTTGTCTCCTGTAGCATTATCAAGTGTATGTCCTATCCTTTCGTGTGTATTAAGATTTATGTATTTTATTTTTCAATGACCTGTCTCATCTAATACTTGTCTTTTTCCTTTCTAAATCCGCTGTTAAAGTTCAAGCCAATCTAAATATTAATGTTTTGAACACAGATACATGTGTTCTATTTATATCTCAGTGTATGACAGAAGAAATAGGAGAAATAGGGAGATAAAAAGAAACGCACGGAGAAAAGAACGGGAGAAAGATATGAAAAGAGTAAAGAAGACATGGAAAGAACTTGAACTGATGGCATAGGTCAGGACGGCTTGACATGTTTATGTTGAGAATGCGTGCACCACGTTGAGCTGAAAGATGATGATGATATTCTGTGACAGAACTCTGGTTACAAGATAAATATGACAATCTACCAGTTTATTACGCATGGTATGTACGCACGAGAGGATTCACCCGGCATGTATACAACTAGCGCATTACAGGAACACTTGGCATTCGTCTTTACTTTTTTTTTTTTTTTAAATCTGAAAATGAAAATATTCCGATCAACCTCTGATGAGTAAATGTTGTTTTCAATTCCAAATAATATGAATAATTGTCGATACGTGAAAGTGGCATCACATCTACTGTCCAATCATTACAAATAGGGTAAATCAATGTTACCAAATTTGCGTGCATGTTTAAAAAAAAAAAAACAATGGGCAAGTAAAGAACACCAAACAAAAATAATAAACAGATGGAGGAGTGTGAATGCCTGGGATGTTTAGTTAAATATTTAATAGACTTTCATTTATCATAAGTCATATGTTTTATTTTTTTTTAAATCACTTGCATTCACACCGTTTGACATTTGCTGAGGGAGACTGTGCACCTGTGAGTTTGCCCGGAGTGCAATGATGTCGATTCTGATCCACAATAACAATTTTTTTAAAAATACGAAAAAAAGTTCTGAGGAGATATGATAGCCTACACAGGCCAGCGGATACTTGAAGAAGAGATTAGTTCTAGCTAAGTTATCGTACGTTCGTTAGTTGTGAGTACGGGATCGAGTGCCTGTTTCTGTTATACTCTGTGAGTTAGCGACATCTTTGTGCTAGTAGCCAAT
Source organism: Oreohelix idahoensis (assembly GCA_024509875.1). Classification (NCBI taxonomy): domain Eukaryota; kingdom Metazoa; phylum Mollusca; class Gastropoda; order Stylommatophora; family Oreohelicidae; genus Oreohelix; species Oreohelix idahoensis. The sequence continues at coordinate 40,295 of JAMPIV010001137.1, forward strand.
GAACGCATTTCATTATTCAAGATGGCGATGTAAACGATAAACAGAATTACGGAAGCAGGAAATTACAGGCAGTACATTGATTTCTTGACATTTTAACTGAAAATTGTGCCTAGCCTTTGTAAGAATCATATGATGTCATGGTTCAGACGTTACAGCATATATTTGGGATTAGCTTTAGACCAAAATAAGCACCTTCCACGCAAAACATATTGAAACATTTCCCGCACAATTTTGTGTCATTAGGCCTACACAGTTTTAGCATTGTTACTCATCTAGGCTACTAATAATATTAAATTTATTATTTCCTTTAAAGTATTCAAAGTACAAGCCACTGTTTTCTTACAGCACATTGTTGTTGTTTTGTTAAAAAGTATCCCGTTCAACCCTTGATGGGTTATATTTAGGACATATAGTGTAATAAATTCAAGACAATAAAATCAGACTTTCGATATCTAAATATAGTATCTTCTTTCCCCCTCCCCTCAGTCCAAATAGAGTAAATCACAACCAAAAGTGTGTGAATGTATTTGTGTGTGACCTCCCCTTTTCAAGAAACAAACAATAAAAATTTTAAAAAATGCAAAAAACAACACAAAAACAAACAACAACAACAAAGTACAGTCTCTCACAACTGCCCTGGACATAAGACATACTGATTTACTGTAATGCAGTGTCGTAAGACGACTAGTGTGAGGATGTCCATGGGGCTGGCAACCTCAGTCATGTAAAACAAATTGTTACAGAAACCACTGCAACAGTAACATATAAGGAACAACAGTAACATATAAGGAACAACAGTAACATATAAGGAACAACAGTAACATATGCTTTAATGCATTCTTCTTGCAAGGGGGCTAGCTACAGTGGTGGAACCTTGCTCTGTACAGAGCAAAAAAGGAGATAGTGAATAGCCATAATAGAATTTGGTTAAAATGAAGAACATTGGGCCATGTGTTCAGTGCCCCTTAAAAAGGAATTCAGAAACACAGTAATGAGGGGTTAGGGTAAGGTTTAGGAATCCTGACCCTAACCGTAATCCAAACATAACTTTGTGGGCGACTTATTTCGATGGCGTTGAAAAACACATCCCACTGTTCTTTATTTCAACCTAGAACACTTTCCGTGAACATCAGTAGACCTACACATACCTGTCGACCTCCTGAGACAAAAAAATGTACGCTGGACCAGTAAAAACCTTACAAACACCCCAAAAACCTTACAAAAATAATATATTAATATAGTAAACGCGATGTGGTTTTAAAAAGACAAATGATATATACTAATTAGTTTAACATTTGAAATAGTGCGATATAAAACATACTAATAATGTCTCATGCTCTTCTTTATATGTATTAGAAATACTGCAAGTGATAATCATTTAAAATGTAAGTAATATCCCATAAAATTATCACAGCCTTCATAACATGGTGATGTTTGTGATAGTTTTGTAAAATGAACCAGGAAATCAATAACTTTATAACAGAAGTCAGATTATAACGGTGGTGATTATATATATATATATATATATATATATATATATATATATATATATATATATATATATATATATATATATATATATATATATATATATATATATATATATATATATATATATATAATAAAAATGAAGACAAAACTCTACCATGTTTAAGAGCAAAAGTATCCTAGCAGTTGTAAACTGATGTGCTCAAACGGTCATTTTTATGCTAGTTTTAAATTAAAGATTTCATCCCGTGCATAAAATAATGTGACTACTGTAGAAACGATGATAAAGAAGAAATTAAAACTTATATAGAATGATAGATGCCAACAAGCAGTTTAATAATACGTTTTAATATTCAAAAATGCTCCGTAAATAACCCAGATATTGTAGAATTGAGACAGACTAGCAGACACACTGAAAAACCACGCTGGTTCAGTTTTGAAATTTGTCCGCTGCAGTCAAATATTCTTGACTCGATTTGATTGGGCACCCCCATAGTTAGAAAAGAGGGGGTGGGGAGAAACTGCAGATGGGTTAGCCAAGCGAACATTTTTTCTACATAGTAATATTAGGGTCAGACAAGCAAACGTATGGATAACCCAAGGTGGGGTTTTTTCAAAAAAGAGGGTCAATTTCGAATGCACAGTTTCCATTGGCCAAGTAGATTAATAATAGCGATAGGGTCCAAGCTTAGAGCGCCATTTGATCAAATATAATACCAAGTGAAAGTTTGACAACAGAAGTGCAGAATTAAAAGCAAGTTTCTGCAGTCTGGACACGACGGCAATCTAAATCTGTGCCTAAAGATTGCTAGTCAATCTATTCCTTGTGTATTATTTCATTGATTTGCGGTAAGAAATGATTTATTAAAATTATGTAGCCTAACAAAAATCTTAGATGGTACGACGTAGCCATTTTGGAAGCATATGACAGCCTAGGGAGCAAATGCATGCCTAAGGCAGATTTGGGAAGCAGTCAAAAGGAACATTGTATTTGATTATTGCTATAACATTGAATTAACGTGTAAGACCAGAAAGCTACTGGCAATATTTTGCAGATCACAGAGTTCCAAAAAAACTTTTGGATAAAGCATATGATGTCATTCTAAAAAAGAAAATAAATTAATAGTCAGAAAGCAACTAAAAGATGATTGTATCCCTAACTGAAGAGCAGATACCTACTGAGGGTGATGCAAGCACATAAAGTTAGAGACTGAAGCTATGGATTAGCAATGGTAACTGATCACTAGAAAAGTTTGATGATGTGTAAATTGTTAAAGGTGGAGATATATTTATAAAATATATTTAGGAAGTCATTACTTCATTGTTGCGGGGTCTATGTAGGGTTCGGGCTCTGACGTCCCACCTACATCAATGGATGTTGATGCGAACACACAGCCTCTCATATCCAGGTGCAGTGAGCGCCGCGGAAGCTATTGTCTTGTAGTAAGCTCCTAGCATATGGCCTCTCCTGTACAAATGTGTCCATAGCAGCACCTTCATGTGGTGACCCCGTTTTCACAGAGTTTGCTATGGGGGCGACCGAGTGCCTGGCGGTATAACTGGGTCGGGAGTTGTTTGGGACTCCTCCTAAGGTGTAGGCGCAATACACCGGCGAGTGGACCATGCTCTGGTCAACACCAACCCAAACCCCACTCATGGGTTAAATGCTACCTTCTCTCTTCTCTACTTGCCTGCCAATCTTTCTTTGTCCAATCCACGATACACCTCACCAAGGATCCTGAAGCGGTGATGGTAAAAGATAGGTCTTTACCTAGAAGGGATCCGGGCCCTGCCCAACGTCCCAGCTGCAGCGAGAGTGCCATGCGACCTGACATTGCACCCATCGTCAGATTTTGTCCAACTCCTGAGACACGGGAAGCAAAGCCACTAAAACTCAATGGAAATTTAGAACCACTGTGCTGGGAAAAATCGTGAAGGCATAGGATGCAGGACGTGACACAGCCACAGCAAAAGCTCAGCCACAGAACGAAAAATGAGGCCTGCATCGTGAGCGCTTGTGACTAGCGGGAAATGCATCTCTGTGAACCCCACCTGAACCCCCAGAGCGAAGTGATCTTTAGAGCCAAAAAGGTGAGGGGCCAAGCAAATCAACCCAATACTCATGGAGGAAGACACACACATTGCATTCTTTGGGAGGGAGATGTCTGCAGCAAACACTCAATACCTCCAATGCCAGTCAAACAACATATTCCATACGAGCTCGGGCGTCGCCTCGGTTACCAAGGCCCGCGCAAGAGAGATAAATCCCCTGCTCCTTGTGAAAAGTCAGCGAAGGGGAACCTTAACATTTTACAGCTAAATATAGCTGGACTACAGAACAAGACAATTGAGCTTACAAAAATACTACACGAACATCAAGTACAAGTAGCCCTTCTGCAGGAAACAATACTCCCACGGAGACAAATTAACATCACGGGTTATACACAGTACAAATGTGAATGCCTGAAGTGCCAAGGCATCATGACCTTAATCAGAAATGATACCCAAGCCATAGTAACCAACAACCCTGCGGGAGATATCGACCACCAAGTAATAAAGCTATGGGGCAAAGATAGCACCAAGTACACACTACACAACATTTACTGTCCCCCGACCTCATCAAAAGGTCTGCCTGAGTTCGAGCCCATACTAAAGAAAACTGTCGTAGCTGGTGATTTTAATGCTCACATTCCTGCTCTAGGATACAGGCGGTTTAACAGTAGGGGTCTCCACCAACACTCCTACACAGGGCACACGGCTCGACCAGCCGGCCAGATCTGACATTTGTTTCAGCTGACATAGCAGAAAATAGTATCATCAAAGTCTTAGAAGATGTGGGAAGTGACCACCGCCCTGTTTTAACAACTATTTTAACACCACAGAAGACACAGAAGTCCCTGTGTAAACCATCCTGGAACTTCAGGAAAGCAGACTGGGACCGCTACAGCCGAGAAACTGACGCTGGGTTCAGTCAAATCATTAGAACTGATAACATTAATACTACATACAACAACATGTGTACCACAATCCTAACAGCTGCCAAAAAGTGCATCCCAAGGGGGAAGCATAAGAAGTATAAACCTTACTGGACATCTGAACTAGCTGAAGCAGTCAAAGAAAGGAGAGAAGCTAGAAAGAAGGCTGAAAAATACCCTACCACCCTAAATAAAACAGAATACAACAGGTGGACAGCAAAAGTAAGGTATGTCACCAAGAAGAATAAACGGGAGACTTGGAAAGAAAATTGCAACAAATTAGATTTAAAAAGAGAAGGGAACAAAGTTTGGAGACTCCTCAGTAATCTCGAAGGAAGCAAGAAAAAGACAAACCCAACACCCATGGTGGATGGAAGTGGTGATGAAGTAACATCAAGCAGCAAGAAAGCCGATGTCTTCAACAATTTTTATGCCAGTGTAAATAAAACACAGCAGAGAAAGAAACTAGACAAAATGCTCCTAAAGAACACATCCACGCGTAACATAGATCAGACCAATATTGCTGCGTTCGATGATCCGTTCCGTCCGCAAGAACTGAGAATGGCACTACGAAAACTGGCCAAAAATAAAGCTCCAGGACCAGATAAAATTGAAAATGAGATGATTTGTCAACTAGGGCCAAAGGCAAAAGAGACACTTCTATGGTTCATCAATAGAACGTGGAACGAGGGACAGCTACCATCAGCATGGCTGACAGCAACCATCTTGCCTATATTGAAGAAAGGGAAACCACCAGGAACACCAAAAAGCTAGAGGCCCATATCCCTCACTTCATGCTTGGGCAAGCTGGTCGAGAGAATGGTAAACAACAAACTATACTGGTGGTTGGAAGGCTGGAACCTTCTGGACAACAACCAGGCGGGCTTCAGACGTAAGTGTCGCACAGATGACCCCCTCTTCAGGTTTACACAGAATGTGATGGATGGCTTTCAAGAGGGAAAAAGCACAATAGCTGTGTTCATCGACCTTGAGCAAGCCTACGACAGAGTTTGGAGAAAGGGACTTTTGCTAAAGATGAGAAGAATGGGAATAGGAGGGAAAATGATTAGATGGATACAGGCCTTCCTAACAAATAGAACCATAGCTACCAACTATGCCGGTGCAATTTCACGGAAAAGAACGCTGGAAGAAGGACTGCCTCAAGGCTCTCCTTTAAGTTGCACCCTTTTCCTCATCTTCATTAATGACCTTGCCAAACATCTGAATGTGTCGAAGGCGCTGTTTGCTGATGACCTTGCCATCTGGACTACTGACAAATATCCCATCCTGGCAAAAGCCAAGATCAACAGAGCTCTCCTTACAATGTCAGTATATTGTGAGCTGTGGAAAATTAAAATCAATACGCAGAAAACTGTATACACCACTTTCTCCCGCAGCCACAAAATAGCAAAAAGACACATCAACATCAAACTGAGTGGGGAAACACTAACAAAAGAAGAGCACCCAGTCTATCTAGGAGTAAAACTGGACAGACAATTGAAACTAGATGGACACATCCACAACCTCAGGGAAAAAGCATGTAAGCGCCTATACCTCATCAAACGGCTAGCTAGTACAAATTGGGGAGCGGATAAACAAACCCTTCGTCAACTATATCTTGGCTATGTGAGATCAGCGATAGACTATAACCTCCCCCTCCAGACCATTGTGAGTACTAATACCATCTCAGCTCTGGACCGTGTGCAGAACCAAGCTCTCAGGTTAATTTGCGGAGGGATGAGATCAACACCCACAGCCGTATGTGAGATAGATGCCAATATAGAGCCGCTGGATATCAAGCGTAAAAGAGCATTGACTGAAGCTGTAGAAAGATACAGGAGACAAGAGAAACACCACCCAAACAAAGTACTTATTGACACTTGGAAACAAACACGAAGACTGAAACAACTATCTCTCCTGGACATAGCCAAAGAGGAAAATGATAAACACCATCTCCCGCAAGAGAGAGAATTGGAAAACAAATACTTTGGACCGCCCCCTTGGGAAAACTTCCATCAACCAACTGTCAAAACACAACTGATAGATGAAACGGCCAACAAGGAAACACTACCGACAATCTTGAAGACGTGTGCCTTGGAGACCATAAACAGCTACCCAACGTCAGCAATACAGGCCTACACAGATGGTTCAGCTTTCAAGACCACCTCTTTTGCAGGATATGGCGTCTGCATATGGTACCTGGATGGATCCTCTTATGAGTTCTGCGACTCCTGTGGTGAGAATTGTTCAAATTATGAAGCGGAGGGTGGGGCCATCAAGACAGCCATTGAATTATTACACCAACAGTTTGACCTTATGGAACGAAAGCCATCAGATATAGTGATCTTCAGTGACTCCATGTCTGTTCTGGAAGCACTTAAACAGACTCCATATGAAAACAAAGACATTTTTCTTATAGGAAGAGCGGTTCACAACTTGATCACAGCCTACTCCATCAGTGTAACCCTACAGTGGATCCCTGGACACAGTGATCTAACTGGAAATGAGACAGCTGATAGACTTGCAAAAGCAGGAGCCTCTAAACAACAAAAGGACAGACCCTGCAGCATGAGAACAGTCAAACAGATTCTAAGAAACAACACAAGGGAAATCTGGCTGAACAGATGGGAGAACCGGCCGACTGGCCGAAATGTCTTTAATGAAATGACCTGCCCAAAAGACAACGACAACATAAACAGACTCAGCAGGAGAAATCAAAGTCTTATCTTTCAGTTCCGAACAGGACACGCCAGAGTCAATAGCCATCTAAACCGTATCAACCCTCAGCACCTACCCATGTGTAGACACTGCTCTCATCCTTATGAAACAACCAGACACCTCCTCATGGAGTGTCCATCACTCACAAACGCTAGGAAAAAACTTTTACAGACACCTCTGACAGTCACCAACTCACTATATGGAACGTTAAAACAACTGCAGAAAACCTGCACTTTTTTAAGAATGGCATTGGGCTGCCAAGAGTAGATATGCTCAGCAGCTATGGGATATCGACAACAACAACAACAACAACTTCATTGTTGCAGGGTTGAATCGCCTATTTTCCTGTGAAATATAACTGGAGATGCTGAACACTAGGCATTCTGTCTGGTGCATGTTTTGACGCAACCAGATATCAGATGTTCCTAGGAGACCCTCTTGTGTAGAAGAGTGGGCAGTAATTTCAGCGAGTTACTTATTTACTCCAGGAGACCCTCTTGTGAAGAAGAGTGGGCAGCATCATCAGGACGACTTTCTATTTCTACACTACCAGAAGTTAAGCCCTGTTGTCTGGGCTTATGGCTTATTATTCTAAATTATTCTCCACACTTATTTCATTAATACATTTCGAGTGACATGATGATGACATCAGTCTCTCCTACTAGTGATAGAGTATAAGACATCAGTTAGTCAGAAAAGGGATACATTTTAAGAATTAGTTTATTAAACTCTTAGTATGGAAAAGAAGTCCTGCCTATTTTATTAACTGTATATATTCATATTGATAGATAAAACTAACTTTATTAATTGTTTTGACGTTTACTCCTGTTCCAAAAGAATTTGAGGAACAGGAGAATAAAATTGTACAAAAGATTAATTCTAAAAAAAGTTAACAATTGTTTGACTTGAGTTTCTTAGCTTAAGTTACATTTGTGTATGTATGTTATCACATCACATCATACATTCATTCCCCTAGACACTAGTCAAAGAAAAGAAAATAGGTAAAATATTCGCAGAGTGAGATCACGGGGTGGTAGCCGTTAGGTACTCTGACAGTACATCATTGTTCCATCATTATATTCAGGGACCTACATAGCTTGACCTCACTCTGTAGACAAATAATAACAATAACTAATACTTGTAACATCAAACCCACCACAGTCACATTAACCGCATCAGTCAAGTTATTCATTACCGGATTGCCTATCCACGGAATCACGTGTAAATAACCTGACATGTATGACGACTTAAGGAGGTAAACTCAAGTGACGATTTATTATGTATTTGCATTATGATGATGAACTGTTTTTAATGGATTGTCTTGCCGTAATAAAATGTGTTCGTTGGACTCTGAATACCACGGACTTATCCAGTTGATTGATACTGAAGGTTATACAAGTTTGCACCATCATTCGCGTTTACCAACAAGGCACAATACGCTCTAACCTAGAGAGTTGTTTATAATCAAAGAGCAAAATCTAATATGGACATAATAATACTGAAATACACTTCCACTAAAACATGGTGGCAACAATAGAGAAGTTTTTATATCGGCAACAGAGTGAATCAAATATAACCCACCGGCAACAACGTCGGTAACAATAAAAGAGATCCAAACCTAAAACCACCTCATAACAACCCCATAACAACTTGGCGCCCGACGTGGGGCTCGAACCTGAGGTAACACTCTGCATCCCATTTGTTTCTGTATCTGATTCTGATAAAACTCTTTGCCTCTTCAAAAGTTATGCTTGTATCAGGTCGAGGTAGCTTTCCACCTTCCTTTGCCAATCTATCAGCCTCTTCATTGCCGGGGCTGCTACAATGAGATGGGACTCACTGTGTCACAACCCTTTTGAATCGTTGACATAGTTTGTGAAGAACTACTCGTGGGTCATCCAGGTCTGCATTATTCTTCATACTTCTTCTTCTTCTTCCGTTCTTAGCCACCGACCGTCAAAACAGTCAGTGGCCATTACGCCTAGTGGCGTCTTAGGGCAACAGCAGATAGGTTTTCTCTGCCATTGTTTCCCATCCCGCCTATTGGCGTCTTTAGGGCAACGGCAAATCAATCCATCTGCTGCTGTTTCCGTAATCGAAGTGACTGGCAAACGGGTGATCAGCCCGTTGGTATTCTTCATACAGTAATGACAAATATGTTAGAAAACAACATTCACCAAATTAGTACATTCACACTTGACAGGAAATACTAGGCGCACTGCACCGAAGCAGTGCAAAATCTGCGTTGGTAGATCGTCCACTTTTTATCGAACCGCAGCAAGTTCAACCCAAAATAACATTGTGGATTTATGTATGCGGTGACCATGTTGTCACCCATACTCTGTAGTTCATGGATCACACGATAATGGTGAATGTGAACATCTAGGCTAGAAAACTCACCGATTATAAAAATGTACCGTTATAGATCACGTAGGGCAGCTCCAAACAGCAGAAATCACAACGGGATACATTTATCTAACGTGAAAATCTACAGCCAGGTAAAGTAATATGATACGAACATAGCCTATTTATATGTCTGTGTATGCGACATAGGTAAGAGAGCAGAAATCCGAGTCAACGTTTTATCATCCCAGAATATAAAGTCTTTCGAAATGATGGGACAGAAACTCAAAAAGGAGGAGGTGTGGCATTCCGAGTTAATAAAACATATACTCGTATAATAACTGACGGAATCATTTAGAACAGAAAATTTTGAAGGAATAACTATAACAGTATCTACTGAGTTAGAAGAAATAAAAATAGTTAACCTTTACTGTTGAAGTGGAAACATAAACGAAAGAGATATCTCAGACGTGAATAAAAGAATAAACAACAGAACTATCATAGTGGGAGACTTCAATGCTCATCATACAGCTTGGGGAGGCAATGTAATAGATAAATCAGGAAAACTACTGTTGGACTTCATTGAAAACAATGACCTAATAATACTGAATGATGGATCAGTAACAAGAATTACCCCTTGTGCAAATCAGCAAGACACAGCTATTGATATAAGCATTGTAACACCAAATCTTGCTAATGCAAAATGGGAAGTTATTGGGGATACAAATTCAGATCATTTATCCATTGAAATAACACTAAAAGATTATTACAAACCTAACAAACTGGTAGAGAAACCGAAATTTTACTATAATAATTTTACTGAGAGCCGCGGTAGCATAGTGGTTAGTGCACTGGCTTCCTATCTCAGTGGTCTATGGTTCGATCCCCAGATGAGGTGGGATATTTTTAGGCCGCAAACGGCTCCTGGGTCGACCCAGCCCCAAGTGGGTACCAGAGCAACTCTGGAAAGGTTAAGGCGGCCGACGTGATGCTGACCACATCCCCCTAGTGTGCCGATGGTCAAGAAAATATAGGCCTAACACCATATTTCCAATATGCCTCAATGGGCGTGTAACGGGATCCTTTTCCAAACAAACTGGTAGAAAAACCGAAATTTTACAATAATAAAGCTAATTGGGAAGCTTTTCAGGTAGAAATGCAAGAGATAAAAATGAATAATATAGAAAATGAAAATATAGATGAATTTGCAGATAATCTCACAAAAGAATTATTACTAATAGCTGTTAAACATATACCAAATGCATATATGCCAGAACACATAATTCCACACCGCATTAAGGAAACAAAAAAGAATAAACATTGGAACAAAAACCCAGTACCATGGTGCACAGTTAGATGTATAGAAATTCAAAAACAATGAAAACAAGCTCTACAAGAATATAGAAAGCATAGATCTGAAAATAATTTAGATATTTATAGAACATAAGAAATGAATCAAACAGAATAATACTTAAGGCAAAAGAAAATCATCGGAGAAATTTCTGCCAAACACTGAACCCTACAACTAACTCTACAACAGATGTGTGGAATAAGTTAAAAGCCATTAAAGGCAGAACTAAACATATGATAATACCTAATATAAAAAGACCTGAAAGGGCAGAGACTGACTGGCAGAAAGCAGAGGTGCTGGGCAGGTACTACCATAGAGTTAGTTTTAAGGAAAATCTAGGACAGGCTGAAGTCAACAGAAGAGCAACACTTCTTAAAAAACTCAGTAAAGAAGTACCTTTTAATACTGAAAATTTGGGAGCCGCGCTGGTGTAATGGCTTCGGCGTTGTACTGGCGACCAGGTGTTCATGGTTCAAACCCGGGCGTCGGCGTTTGAAGAAATGTTTACGGCCGGAAATTTGACTGAATAGCCTGAACGGCTCCTGTGATAAACCCTCTGTGGATGGGAAGGAGCGAGCTCCTGACCGGGTTGGAAGGAAAGTCCTCAGGTTCCCCAGCCTCGCAATGACATGTCATTGGGCCGAAGGGCTGAAAGCCCAAGTGCCGCTGGTTAAAAAAAAAAAAAAAAAAAAAAAAAAAAAAAAAACTGAAAATTTATCATATTTAAATGCAGATATTACAATGGAAGAAGTTGAAAATACAATAAAGGACAAAACAAAAACATCAGCAGGGCATGACATCTTGAGCTACGAAATCTTGAAACATATACCAAAAAGTACCATAGAAATTATAACATCCATTTTTAACAAAATTTGGAATACAGGAAAAATTCCCAAAACAAGGAAAACTGCAGTAATTAATAATTATTCCAATACTAAAACCAGAAAAAGATGCCCATGATGCCAGTTCATACAGACCAATTTCTTTAACTTCACATCTAGGTAAAATATTAGAAACCATAGTAAATAAAAGATTAAAGTTTTATTTGGAAAAGAATAATCTATATAATCAAACTCAGTAGGATTTAGGAAGAACAGATGCACTATGGATCAGATAATTAAATTGGATTTCAAAAGAAAGAAAAGACTGTTGTAGTGTTTTTAGATATAGCTAGGGCTTATGATGAACGCTGGAGAGAGGGTGCTCTCTTTAAAATGAAGAAGATAGGAGTAACCGGTAAAATATAAAACTATTTAGAGAAATTTCTGCAAGATAAAGATTTCAATGTTCAGGTACACAATGATAGATCAGAACTGTATGAACAACAAAATGGAATACCCCAAGGATCATTAATGTCCCCTTCAATTTTTACAATAATGGTAAATGATTTAAGTGAAGAATTTAATGATATAACAAATAAATTGTCACAGTGTGCAGATGATGTTGCTATATGGAGGACTGGGAAACATCTGCCAAAATTATATAAGGATCTACAGAAGCAAATAAATAAAGTAGGTAAATGGATGACAAAATGGGGTTTTCAGCTGAATACAAATAAAACATTGGGAATGATCTTCAGTAAAGGTAGGGTTGTTAAAAATAAAATTATAGACATAAATATCCAAGGGCAAAACATTAATACAGTGCAAACCACTCGATATCTAGGAATGATATTGGACCAACAGCTGAACTGGAATAAACACATAGATAAACTAGTGGAGTCTTGTAGAGGATTGACTAACTTATTAAGATATTTGAAAGGTAATGGATGGGGTGCAAGAACTAAGACAACGCTCACTTTTTATAAATCTTTTATTACAGGAAAAATGGACTATGGAAGTATAATACATTACTCTGCTGCTCACAGTAACAAGATTAAATTAGACAGAATTCAGCACCAGGCTTTATGTACAATAGCGGGTGCAATCAGATCAACATCGATGGGAGCTATAGAGGTGGTTTTAGGAATTCTACCCATAGAATTACGGAGAAAGGAGTTAAGACTAAATTACATGAACAGAGGTATGTTAGATAAGTCTCACCCAGCACATACAGCTTTTACCAGATGCCAACTAACAACGCAGGCCAATCCAATGAATACCACTAGATACCCTATAGGATGGAAGTGTATGGAGGAAATTGTCCATCTGGGTACATTAATTACATCAATTAATAACAGTTGTGAATACAAACCAGTGATTCCCCCCTGGGAGATCAAGAAACCAGACTACCACCTAGCAGAAATACTTAAGAAAACAAATAATATAGAAAATATTAAAAACACAGCCAATAAATATATACAATAAATATTAAAAGACACCATTACTGTGTACACAGATGGATTGAAGGGAGAGGATGGCAAATTGGGGATAGGAATATATATTCTAATATGGTGTCGTGGTTGAGTTAGAGTGTAGAGTATTTGTCGAGTTGGACAACAGTAGTGAAATCGACAAGGGATAGTGGACTAACAGAGTTATAGATTACACACACAGAAAGGTGTAAATAGGAGATGGACTTGAGACAACCTGGAAGAAGATTTATCAAAATGATCTCTCTCTCCAAGCCTCAACTCACTTATGTCTGTCTCAGCACCTCCTGCTCTCTCTCTTTTCTCTTATCATACATAAAGATTATAGTAAAGAGCTAAAAATACAAATATGGATGGAAAGGTCGTGAACAGCGCATTAATAAATGTGTAAAATTTATTAAAGAAGAAAAGCATGAAAATAATGCATATCATCACAACAACATAAAATTACATCAATCATCAATCAAATATGCAAATACTCCAACAACCACACACACAGATCACCGACATGAACCTGTAGAACACAAAGAGATAAATAATCGAGTGACAGTCCTTCGGTTTTCGGGGACCAGCTGAAGTAACTCCAGTAAGTGGTGTTTTCGTATATATCCTCCATCGGTGATGGAATTAACCTGAATAACATCACTGTATAGGCGCTATCGTTGGTGACCCCCCCCCCCTACTGGCGCGAGTTGGGCTGGGGGACGCTGTTTATCTCCTGCTGACCAACTGATTGAACTGGGCGACAGCCTGTCCGCTTTTCGGGGATCAAATGTACTAGCTCCAGGAAGTGAATTACTTGTAGATCCTTCGTGAGGGACTAGCCTACAAAACTTTCTTTGTTGGTGCTAAACGTTGGTGACTCCCCTTATAGCGTGAGTGGGGCTGGGACTCTGTCCATAGATGGCTGCTCATACGTGCGAGGTTTTAAGTATCCAGGAAATACACCAGAAGAAGTCACTTGAGGACAAAGAGACCCAGGCGCGCTTATCCAGCGCAAGGCTCCGCTTGGCTGTAAATCCTGTTTAAACTGGTTTGGCTGTGGTTTGCTGAGTGCCCCGTTTAGGCACAAAAAAGGCGGGTGATATGGAATTCTGCTATAGGCATGCTGAGCGGGTTTGATATTCTGGAAGCCGCAATGCTCTGGCTGGTAATCCAATAGGCGAGTAGAGAACTACTACTGCGTTTGGCGATTCCAGATTTAGCGTTGGCTCCGTTGCACTGCGTGAGCTTAACTTGGCGTTGACAAAAAGGGGTTTTGATTCAGGAACGGGGTTGACGATTCGTTGCTAGATGTATACAGAAACCCTCTAGATCGAAGAGTATATGACTTTCTTCGCCTGACTGAAGTCTGCTCTAGCGATTCGGTCTTCCTGAAACTGAGACCCAAAAGAGACACCTTTTAACTTCAAGCAACGCTAAAATCACACTAACTTTATACAGAAAGTTTCGCTCCACTATGGGATTAGATTTATTGTAGTTATTGCTATGATAGTTTAGGGCTGTCTTTAACCATGTCTCCTGTTCCTTAAAAATACCAATTATCAACACGCGCCCGCATAGGCTTAATATCTTTTGCACACCCAGGTACCTGTCAGTAACTGTTCTGACAGCAACAATCTACTCCTCTTCTCCCAATCTCAACATACAGGAAACCTAACCTGTAGTTACAGTTAAATGAATATGCTTATTCATCTTACAACATTAAATGAATTTACATAAACAGATTACAGCATTTGACATTACACAAATAAATCGTATGTCCCCTTTGGGAAATATATTAGCATTCCACAATGAGTAAAAAGAAAATGCAATGTTCTTGCTATAATAATACAGTTGTGGCTAGATCATAAGATATAATTATATCTATGCCTGGTGACTGCTTTCAGTGAAAGTTATAGACTAGTGCCTAGCCACACAAGTAAGCATAAAATGATCCTCCCTTGCCACTAGAAATATCTATCAGAAGGAATGAGTGACTATCTCCTATAATCCAGAGTTATTACCTGCATCTCACTATTCAGTTTTAAAGTGAACAATCCACACCTGACATTATCTTACAGAAATGACAGTTAATTTTGCTGACTCTTAACCCAATGGTAAGCATTCGTGGACTGATTCTACGCCTAATATCTGTTATTGTAAGTTTAACATTTAACCCATGATAAACCGTAACAGTGTAAGCACCACTTAATAAACCGTAGACAGCGCTACCTTATCACTGAATAAATTACTAGGAGAAGTCCTCAGAAATAAATTCACTTCCCTAACATATATATATAAAAGCTAACATGAATCTAATATTATAATTATAAGATATGTCAACTCACCCCGAAAAATGACTAGAACATAGGCAAACACATTCTAGTACTGTGTTAACGTTTGCCTTATCTCATGATGGTCATCTACGGGCCAGGAAAATTTACGAATGTCTTTGTCTATTAAAACCAGTCTACTCTTATAGATCACAAGGGACGCTCCCCCCGAACACCTGGCGTGCGTATTTCTACAGAAGTTCGGCGAAAGACGTAATCTAGAGTAAGACAAAAGAAATCGTGCGAAAGTTCCCCAGGTAGAGAAATGCATAACATTATGCTCTATCTTGTCTAAGGGGCGAAAACCCAAAGATTGACCGCGATTGTTATCTTTCCCTGAAACAGATCACACTCGTTACCCAGGCCTCAAAGGGTACCAGCCGCTCGTCATCAAACGTTTTAAAGCGACCAGAGAAATTCCCCTGTTGGGACCACAGAGGGTACCCGCCGCTAACGAACCGTTTCTTTCACAGAAACCGTCTTGGCTCGTTCTAACACTTAAAGCGGACCCGAGAAATGTTTCTCTGGTCGAACAGGTGCGTTGACGTAACATTATCGTTCGCTGACCGCTGCATGCTCGAACATAAACAACCTCGGGTGGGGTTTGCGAAGGTGAAAAATGAAAGAAAGAAGAATACAAAATGACGAGGAAACCCAGGACATTTAAAAAGTAATCAAATTATGGACAAGATGGTAAAATAGATTATCGGTCACGTGACAAGTGCCCCCACTTTTAAAGTTCGAGGAATACGGACAAAAATGACAGTAATCTATCTTTTCCATCGATGTCCGTTACCTGTTATTGGAACATCCAATACTCATAAACCAAATAAGTTTTCAATTTCTGTCTGTCTGTATGCCTAGCTCCGAGTTCATTTTTTTCCCCTCTGTCTAATAGACGTTCAGCGAATGGGATTTTGCGAGGCCACTGAACACTGACATAATCTGTTTCCGTGTGAACATGACCTTCCTTCCCCAATTTGCTTTGTCTGTCCATGGTCCGGAAAATTATCCGCACCTGTTGTGAGTTTCGGCCCCGCCTGAACTCACTGGCCACTGCATAGGTAATCCGCCTGTTATGTGCAGTGTAATCGTTGCTGGACTCGGGCTGTTTAATTTCCGTTATGGGTTTACCTGTCGCGGACTTGAATAACCCTCGATAGCTGCAGTCTGTCGGGGTTTTCCGCGCGCGTGTAACCCTAGTTGGCAAATACAGCCGGTCGTTGGCCGAAGAAATGCTAGCATTTTTCTTCTGCCTCTCCACACCTACTCCGCTGTTTCGGCGGGAGCATTGATCAATCTTCAGACATGTGCCGTCTAAAGGCGGGTCTGGAGCTTTCCTTGCCTTGCCAGTCACAACTCTGGCTTGGTCAACGGAAATGATCAAGTTGTTCTGTAATGGCCTGGCGGAGGCGACTACTTTGCTGTCCATCAGTGGGGTTGAGACCACTGGAATAATGCGATTTGAATGAGAAAACTCTGCTGCCTGAAGCAAAGAGTAATCGATCGCATTCTGGGGTTCTACTAAATCATAACAGATCTCCGTAGCTTCTATCCGTGAAGACAGATAGGTAATATCTGCGAGTTGCAGAGTTTGTTGAGTCGCTTTCCCATTACTAGCATGACGTGAGCCAAGGCTCTCAACAATGGCTCCTTGTACAGTAGTAAGGCAGCTTTTCTCACTGTCTTCTGCCCTGAGAAGTGTGAGAGACTCAAATGGAATACCAGGGATCCCTTCGCCTGGAACCCTGTGTCCACCATAAACGTCAACTTTGCCCTCCCCTGAGGAAGTTACTGGCGTCAGTTGAACTTTGTCCTGCAATGCGAGATCCACTTCCTGGTTGACAGGCCCCGCAGACTGCATGCAAAGGACTGGACGGTTTGAGATCCCGTTTGATCGCGAAGTGCCCGAGAGAAAACTCTCGGTGTGTTTTTCCAAAGTTCCTTGGAACGGTTTGGAAAGTTTAACCCTTTTAGCAGGCGACTTATTCTTGCACCTTTTAAGCTCAGGGTGATAAGAGGAGCGGCGCCTCCTTTCTACGATCGTTGAGTTGGAGGGATACGCCTCTGCATATGGTTTTTCGCTGTCCGGCCGGGAATCTTGCGAAATATAACGTGATAGGGTGTGGCTCCCTTTTCTCGACGTCACGTGTCGGTTAGGTGCTGCTCGGTCTGGAGCGTGAGAGGCTCGGGGTTCGCCGCTTGCCAGACGGGAACAATCCGTATTACAATGCTTGTTAGCACCTCTCTCACCTTTGAGCAGTTTCCATGCCTGGGAACGTTGCGTAATTTTCCCCGTGGCTTTAGGTCTGCTGTCCCGACGTAAATTCTTTCCTTGTTTGGGCTTCGGATCCAAGTCCAAAGGAAAGTCAATTTTCTGGAGTTGGGGTTCGGTTTTAGCAGGCAAGTTTTCTTTCATGGGCGCAAGGTTTGCAGGGGCGTTGACCGTTAAGGGCACAGTAGAAGGGGAATTAGAGTGACTACATTTAGTATCTGTTTTCATCCTCCGAATTTGGCTATCCAGTTCATTCATTCTGATTTGGTGTAGCCTGCTCCTTTCTTGGCTTTCTCTGTCCCTTTCTTGGCGCTCTATTTCCCATTGCTTGTCCCGTTCTTGTTGCTCCATTTCCAATTTCTTGTCCCGTTCTTGTCTTTGCTTTTCCCTTTGCTTCTCATCTTCTATCACTTCTTCTACATACTGTCGGGTGAATGCTTCACTCTCCCCAGTTTGTTTACAGGACCATGCCAAGATTAAACGGCTGTCAAACCAATTGTCTACCTCGTATTGATCCTGCAGGCTTACTGCAAATTCTAGAAAGGGCTGGATTTCGCTATCCTTGTACTCCATGTACTTAGCTACCTCGAGGGCAATCCTATGCACTTTATCTAGATCGGCCATTATATCAGGGTGAGCAAACACTATAGAAGAATAGAACCTAGAGATCTTAGTTACCTAGTCCACTAGGTGCTGATTAACTTAATAATCAATAAAATCTAGGCTAGCCTGGGAACTTTAAAAAACAAGAAAGTTTGTAGCTACTCTGATTGCGACAAGCAAAACCCCAAAAAACTCCAAAAAATGTAAGTGATGTAAAACTTACTATCACTTCACCCCAGTTCTGTCAGTACTAAGCTATTGAGAGGATTGGTTACTATCATCCGACTGAACACCCTCCCTTGGTACAAATGCAAGCTAGTAACTGACTATCTGTAGCTTCTTATCTCAGATTAAAGAGCTACTCCTGAAAAAAAATATTAACCCTTAAAAAAAAATTTTCCTGACTTTTTCAACAATAGTCGTCAGATTTGTCAACCAAAAACTCAGCAGTGATACCATCAACCTTTACCAGCTGTCTTATGTGTAGCATGAACAATAAATGTAACTTAATATTTATGATTGCTGTGGAGAAAGAACGCTGTTCCGACTTCCTCCAAAAGAAATAGTTCGATATGTCTAGGGAAAAGAAATTCCTATAATCTGCCGAACACTAAACTCTAAGAATCAGAATAGAATCTTGTGAGAGATTCATCCTCGGATCGAGCACATATTAAATGTCGTACTAGATGGGTTCTAGAATCCCGGACGGGCTCCCATTTGTCGTGGTTGAGTTAGAGTGTAGAGTATTTGTCGAGTTGGACAACAGTAGTGAAATCGACAAGGGATAGTGGACTAACAGAGTTATAGATTACACACACAGAAAGGTGTAAATAGGAGATGGACTTGAGACAACCTGGAAGAAGATTTATCAAAATGATCTCTCTCTCCAAGCCTCAACTCACTTATGTCTGTCTCAGATTCTCCTGCTCTCTCTCTTTTCTCTTATCATACATAGAGATTATAGTAAAGAGCTAAAAATACAAATATGGATGGAAAGGTCGTGAACAGCGCATTAATAAATGTGTAAAATTTATTAAAGAAGAAAAGCATGAAAATAATGCATATCATCACAACAACATAAAATTACATCAATCATCAATCAAATATGCAAATACTCCAACAACCACACACACAGATCACCGACATGAACCTGTAGAACACAAAGAGATAAATAATCGAGTGACAGTCCTTCGGTTTTCGGGGACCAGCTGAAGTAACTCCAGTAAGTGGTGTTTTCGTATATATCCTCCATCGGTGATGGAATTAACCTGAATAACATCACTGTACAGGCGCTATCGTTGGTGACCCCCCTACTGGCGCGAGTTGGGCTGGGGGACGCTGTTTATCTCCTGCTGACCAACTGATTGAACTGGGCGACAGCCTGTCCGCTTTTCGGGGACCAAATGTACTAGCTCCAGGAAGTGAATTACTTGTAGATCCTTCGTGAGGGACTAGCCTACAAAACTTTCTTTGTTGGTGCTAAACGTTGGTGACTCCCCTTATAGCGTGAGTGGGGCTGGGACTCTGTCCATAGATGGCTGCTCATACGTGCGAGGTTTTAAGTATCCAGGAAATACACCAGAAGAAGTCACTTGAGGACAAAGAGACCCAGGCGCGCTTATCCGGCGCAAGGCTCCGCTTGGCTGTAAATCCTGTTTAAACTGGTTTGGCTGTGGTTTGCTGAGTGCCCCGTTTAGGCACAAAAAAGGCGGGTGATATGGAATTCTGCTATAGGCATGCTGAGCGGGTTTGATATTCTGGAAGCCGCAATGCTCTGGCTGGTAATCCAATAGGCGAGTAGAGAACTACTACTGCGTTTGGCGATTCCAGATTTAGCGTTGGCTCCGTTGCACTGCGTGAGCTTAACTTGGCGTTGACAAAAAGGGGTTTTGATTCAGGAACGGGGTTGACGATTCGTTGCTAGATGTATACAGAAACCCTCTAGATCGAAGAGTATATGACTTTCTTCGCCTGACTGAAGTCTGCTCTAGCGATTCGGTCTTCCTGAAACTGAGACCCAAAAGAGACACCTTTTAACTTCAAGCAACGCTAAAATCACACCAACTTTATACAGAAAGTTTCGCTCCACTATGGGATTAGATTTATTGTAGTTATTGCTATGATAGTTTAGGGCTGTCTTTAACCATGTCTCCTGTTCCTTAAAAATATCAATTATCAACACGCGCCCGCATAGGCTTAATATCTTTTGCACACCCAGGTACCTGTCAGTAACTGTTCTGACAGCAACAATCTACTCCTCTTCTCCCAATCTCAACATACAGGAAACCTAACCTGTAGTTACAGTTAAATGAATATGCTTATTCATCTTACAACATTAAATGAATTTACATAAACAGATTACAGCATTTGACATTACACAAATAAATCGTATGTCCCCTTTGGGAAATATATTAGCATTCCACAATGAGTAAAAAGAAAATGCAATGTTCTTGCTATAATAATACAGTTGTGGCTAGATCATAAGATATAATTATATCTATGCCTGGTGACTGCTTTCAGTGAAAGTTATAGACTAGTGCCTAGCCACACAAGTAAGCATAAAATGATCCTCCCTTGCCACTAGAAATATCTATCAGAAGGAATGAGTGACTATCTCCTATAATCCAGAGTTATTACCTGCATCTCACTATTCAGTTTTAAAGTGAACAATCCACACCTGACATTATCTTACAGAAATGACAGTTAATTTTGCTGACTCTTAACCCAATGGTAAGCATTCGTGGACTGATTCTACGCCTAATATCTGTTATTGTAAGTTTAACATTTAACCCATGATAAACCGTAACAGTGTAAGCACCACTTAATAAACCGTAGACAGCGCTACCTTATCACTGAATAAATTACTAGGAGAAGTCCTCAGAAATAAATTCACTTCCCTAACATATATATATAAAAGCTAACATGAATCTAATATTATAATTATAAGATATGTCAACTCACCCCGAAAAATGACTAGAACATAGGCAAACACATTCTAGTACTGTGTTAACGTTTGCCTTATCTCATGATGGTCATCTACGGGCCAGGAAAATTTACGAATGTCTTTGTCTATTAAAACCAGTCTACTCTTATAGATCACAAGGGACGCTCCCCCCGAACACCTGGCGTGCGTATTTCTACAGAAGTTCGGCGAAAGACGTAATCTAGAGTAAGACAAAAGAAATCGTGCGAAAGTTCCCCAGGTAGAGAAATGCATAACATTATGCTCTATCTTGTCTAAGGGGCGAAAACCCAAAGATTGACCGCGATTGTTATCTTTCCCTGAAACAGATCACACTCGTTACCCAGGCCTCAAAGGGTACCAGCCGCTCGTCATCAAACGTTTTAAAGCGACCAGAGAAATTCCCCTGTTGGGACCACAGAGGGTACCCGCCGCTAACGAACCGTTTCTTTCACAGAAACCGTCTTGGCTCGTTCTAACACTTAAAGCGGACCCGAGAAATGTTTCTCTGGTCGAACAGGTGCGTTGACGTAACATTATCGTTCGCTGACCGCTGCATGCTCGAACATAAACAACCTCGGGTGGGGTTTGCGAAGGTGAAAAATGAAAGAAAGAAGAATACAAAATGACGAGGAAACCCAGGACATTTAAAAAGTAATCAAATTATGGACAAGATGGTAAAATAGATTATCGGTCACGTGACATATGGAAAATGGCAAAAGAATATAGCATCACGGAAAATACATCAATTTTCACTGCAGAGATGGAGGCAATACCAAAAGCACTAGAAATATTCTCTAATAACCCTCCCAAAAAAAAACTAACAGTTTTAACTGACTCTCTTTCAACAATTAAAGCACTTAGAAACTTACGATAATGTAGTAGACCTGATATAGCAGAGGAGATATTTCTGACTACTACATACTTATATTCCAGAGGATGTTCAGTCTTAATTGCTTGGATACCTTCAAATGTTGGCATATAAGGAAATGAAAAGGCAGATAAAGAAGCCAAGAAAGGCAGATCTGATAAAAAATATAATAAATGTTGGGACGAGTAAATCAGGGACTAAGAGCTTAATTAGGGATTTAATAACAGATGAATGGAAAGCAGAGTGGGATAAAAATCTGAAAGGAAGACATGCATATAAGATGTTCAAGGCTCCAACAAGAAAATGTCAGATATCTAGAAAATTGAAAATTCCCAGTAATAAGAAACTTCTCAGACTACAGCTGGGAAAAAGCTATTTCAGAATAGAAGAACCTTACTGTGCAGGTTGTCTTCAAGACAATAATATAGAGCATTTCTTTGTTAAATGTAAGAGGTATGAACAAATGAGAATACCAATATTAGATTATTTGCAAGCATCAAACTTACCTATAAATATAGAAGAGGTGTTAAGAAAAGACAGACCTAAAGAACTGCATAATATAGTCAAACAATATTTAACACGAACAAATGTTAATATATAGTGGCTGGGAATGTGAAGGTCTGATGCTGCTCTTACAATGCATATGACTTTTAACAGATGAAAGTCAATTAAATATCTGTCAAAGTCAGTTATATAACTGGAACCACCAGGCCTTTACAACCCTCCACTTTAATATTATTCTTGTTCAGAGTTTCTTCTAGATTTTGTTCGGTTTTTTGTTTTTTTTTAAATTTATTTAACGTATAAGCATGGTTGTGATTGTCCCTATTTACAATGATTTGACAAATGTGATGCTACTTTCTCATGTCGGCAGTTGTTCGTATTATTTGGAATTGAAAACAATATATATCCTAATTATAACCCATCAGAGGTTGAACGGGATATTTTTCTTCATTAATTTTAAAAATATATATATAAAAATATAAAATAAAAAAATAACCAGGATACGGGAGTATTCACAAGATATTTCACAAGTCAAGAACGATGCTGAATTAGCCTGAGCACGTTAACTTTGTATCTGACCCGCCGCCTTTTGTGAAGATGTATTGTATGATTTAGCTCGTTCAAGCCCCCAGCTGATTTAATTCAGCAAAATTCCTCTTATTATTATTAATATTATCGTTCTTATTGGCTCTTCAGATGTAAATATAACTAAAAAAATTTTTTCCCGCTGTCCGTTAGCCGTTTGTTTTCTCAGATTTTTTACTCTCCCTGCGCGTATATATTTTCACTCAGGGCATGTGATGAAAAATCACCAGTATGTCAGTAAATTTTCGGAACAATTTGTGACTGGACAGCGGCAGTGGCCTGCGCCTGAAGGAACATTAAATTTACATACATTCACGAAATGATAACATACACTATTCGCAAGTTGATATAATCATCACACACTCCCAGCTCCATTCGGAGTCTGGAATTATCTCTGCTTTTGGCTCTTCCGTGAGAACTAGCATGAAACAATCACCAACGATAGCTGTGGTGTTTCATGAATGTATCTTTCTTACACTCTGAGGTTGAAGGCCTATTATGCATTTTTAACACCACTAACAAGTATGAACATGTCAAATTCACAGCATTAAAAATATGTTACACTCACCTCAATAATTGAGAAATCTTATACTTCTTGCTTAGTAGAATAGTCTTGGCAACTTAACACTGATGCCTCGAACATACGTCTATGGTATTATTTCTGTTTCAGAATCCCTCTGTGACTTGTGAATGGTCCTGTAGATTTCTGGGTTCCGTATTAATATTGGCGAGTTTTCTACTGATGAACAGAGATGATCTTAATACTTTTTTTCCGGTCCTATAAATTCAGAATCCAACTCTATTCTTTTCTGTGGCAAGGTCCGAGCTGTATACGTTGACAATTTCTGGAATGCAGTGCCGTATGCCAAACGTTTTCTACGTTATATCGTAGGTTCCCAGTCCACGCTTCCACCTGGCGTTTTCGACAAACTAACAACCATAGCGATAGTTTATTCTCTCCTCAAATGCCAGCCAATACATTCAAAGTACATGTTATGATAACTTTTCCTCATGTAATATTTTCCATGATTCATGCGTTTGAAAAAGTCATCGTCCATATATGGAGTTGTGATATCCGTAAAATGTTGTCAAAGTTGACTTGTATCACACTTCCTGCTCACTCTTCCAAATGTTTTCCAAGATTGCGTTTATCTATAATGACCTGTCCCAAACACTCGAGTCGGAAGTGATTATGCAATCTTAAGCAAATCCTTTGATGAGTGTTAATCATTGGAGTAAGATCGGTTGATGTGGTAGAATTCTGGTTACCACATTGATACAGGTATTATGGTCAACTCAAACCGACACAGTGTTGAGCATACAGGTCACCTTGTCCATAGAGTATTGAGGCCCCGACAAGGGACAGTGTTTATGTTGAATGAGAGTGCAAATGTACGTTATGCGAATGGGTGGTACTGTTCTGCAAAGTTGACAAGTAATAAGGCACTCATTCACTCAGGTATAAAAGTCAATGATGTCTGGAACTACTGTTGATAATTTCACACATTTAATAGGACGCAAACTCTGACGACACATATATAGTCACTGGAACAGGTCGGCAAAGAACATCACATGCTTGACAAAATGGTCTACGCCATCAAATATGCATTCATATAGAATGTGGATATAACAGAACATTCGTAGCTAGTCCCTCAGGGTTCTAGTTATATAACTTTCAAGCCTAACTGACTGATCGCGTCAGTTAATGTTTGTAAACGTTTATTATAAATGGCTCCCTGACAGAACCTCTTCTGTCGAGGAATTACAAGCCGTAAATCAGTAGGCTTATGTGACGACAATCTTAAACCACAGTAGTGGGTTACCATAGTAGACAGATCGCTGTACCATCATCAGATAATAAGGCATTCCTGTTCTCCGAACGATGATCCGCTTAGGCAAAGGCGGGATCCAAAATGGCTTCTATCTCCAGTGAGCGTCGCTCACTGCGAAGATGCATAATGAATCATAAGTAAAGGGCTCTGTTCATCATTTAAATAATAATGCTGTGTAGATCATATGCATAACAATGCAATGTATATCATATGAATAATGGTGCTGCTAGCAAAATGTCGTCTCGAAAATAGTCAATCATATACATGTGCAGACCATACCATGGCTGTAGATCTAGGCAATCGAAAAGGTACAGTAAATGTCTTTCGTTACCTTGACATCCTAGAAAACACTAGAAAAATAGCACACGCCATACTTTGGCGCTAAGAATATATTCTGGGGAGGAACATAGACATAATAGTCACACAGCAGAATTACACAGAGCCCATATCAACGGACATCTGTCCGTGGCAGCAAAAACAAGGACTCGCCATCATGACGGAAGTCTCTCTCGACAACCCCAATTCGACACCTGCGCAAAAGCGCGTGACCCCCAGAGTTCAACTCATGAAGGGCCGACGTAAATCTTAGTATTCATATAAGACCCAAGAGAAGATAACAGACATAATAAAATGTACCGTCAACTAAATCAAGGATTATGTACCTTTGTCTATCAACGAAAAGTGTTAACAGACAAATAAATATCTTTCTGTATATATATCTCTATATTCATTGCCTACAAAAGAATCTGTGCGTAACACCCTTCATGCTCGCACCTACTTGGAGTCAATGAGGTATTAACACGTTTAGTGATTCAATTAATCTCTCAGGATGGGCGATATCCTTGTCTGGAAATACGAAGTGGTGTGACAAATGGAAACAGTGATTCTAGTACGGAGTTCTGTGCAGCGAAAATGAGAAATAATAAAAAGAATGGGGAGAGAGGAAAATGGAAGAAAAATTGAACGGTCCAATTTCGTGACAATATTTTATGCACATTGAACATACCGCAACGTCATTTATATTTGGATATGCGCCCTAATTTAACCGACGGCCCAAACAAGAAAAACTTTAGTTTAAAAAAAATTTCAAACAAATAATTTTCACTTATGACTTAAAATCATAAAACAAAATAAAGATGAAAACAAAGTTAGAAGTACCACTTCAATTGCTGTTACCAAATGCACTAAAAATTATAAAATACATTTTCCACATATTCTATTGCGTAGAATAAAAGTGGACAGCCGTTATCAATAATCAGTAAATCTTCATATCGTTCACAAATTTCCATGTTGTGTGAAAGATTGAAGGAATCACTGATTAATGAATATCCACTTTTGTCCAACGCAATAGAATGTATGGAACAATGGTTTTCCTGCTTTTTAGTGCATTTTGTAAGAACATTTAAAGTGGTCCCGTCAACTTTTTCTTTCCTACGGACGCTACTACCTCACTGCAACAGCTCATGAATATTTTGGTGCAGGCTTTCTGCAAGGGGGCCGGTTGCAGTGGGGCTTTAATGCTCCATGAGGAACGAAAAGGTAAATGCACACAGGGCCGGCCTGAGGCTGATTCAACCGATTTGACCTAATCGAGCCCTGCGCCCACAGCCCGTACGCTAGTTGCAGTCTCCAGCTTTAAAAAAAAAGTGTATATGACTTAAAAGGGAACGTTTTTACGTAAAAATACATGTCTCGTTTTAAGTTGTATGTGAATTAAATACAACAAATTCACAATGAGCAAACAGAGAGAATTGACTGACCAGTAAGTAAATTTTAACTTGTATACACTAATTTCACATGTCTGACCTGGCTCACGTGGGTGCTGAGAGATACCAGAAGATAGTTCCATCAATGCATGAGAAAAATACAGAACAGAGTGAATTTCGTATCAGTTAAATAAGGAACGCGGTTTCTTATTTCAGTTTATTCATATCACTAACGTTGAATTAAAAATATTTGAGTAAAGGAAGTACTACAGTTGAGAAATGCTAATTGTCACCATTACAAGAAGGGCTATAAAATACAAAGTCCATGGTATGGGTAGAGAATATACATTTCAAAGTTTTTTTCGGGCAGAAGAAAATAAAGACTACTTGTTCATCCAAACTACGCAGTTTTTATCCCCACCAGACAATTTACTTCCTGCTACTTCATCAAGAGAACGGTCGAAAATTGAAACTAAATGATATTTACCGAACTTTACTGCAAATAAGAGATCGCGTTTCTTCGATATGCAGTTTCCCAATAAAGTGAATTTTAGTAATTTCAACAAATTCCACAGGAGAATTACAAAAACATGCTGCAGTTTGGAAATTGCGCAAACACATTTGAAGTTCATTTAGGAAAAGGAACTTGATATGACACCACTTTCGCATATCGGCAATTGTACATATTATTTGGACTTGAAAACACTTTATATCCTAATTATAATCCTTCAGAGGTTGAACGGGATATTTCTCATCATTAATTTTTTTTTAAAAATTGTGAAGTGTGGAAAGTCATATGTTGAGTGAAGAAATGGAAGCACTTACGCCAATTGTTTTTTTCATGCACTGGAAAGCCTTTGAAAATCATCCTGAAACTCCTTTCTGTGAATCACAGAGCTACTGAATTTCCAATTTTTATTTATTATTAATAACAGTTATTTATTTTTTGCTCTGTGGCAGCGTAACCCTGCCATTCACTTAAGTTAGGCGTTCCGTATGACGTAATTACGATAATTGTATAGCGGACCTGGAAGCCAGATCACTGGAAGGGTGTTAGTTTACAAATTGCAACCGTCGTTGCTAATGGTCGCGGCACGTAGAATGGAAATACGTAGTGCTGACACGTTTTCGTTACCATACCCCCCCCCCCCTCCTTCCCCCTTATATCACATTAATACGTTGCCAAGAAAAGTCAGGATGTAGGAAACTTAGTGACACAACAAATAGTAACTGGCAAAAGTGTAGATCTGAACTGACAGAATAATGAAGAAATATTAATGTTCTTATTCGCCACATTATAAGACTGCATTTACTTCGTAAGATACGAGATGCAGGTCAGGTACCAAGATGGAAAACATTAAATTGGCAACGATTTGACATTCATTTTAATGAAAGCTGCTTTGCTGTTATCATAATGACACGTTAGAATTTCATCAGTATGAAATATAATTTTTTTTTAAAACAAAGAGAAAAGAAGAATAAAAGAAAATCGTACATTTTGTCGAGAGCAGATGGACAGGGGCAGGAAAAGTTAAAACAGCAACAGGAGAAACAGTACTTTACTCTGGAAGAGAGGATGGACAGCACAACGAAGGCGTAGCCATTATTTTACAGAAAGGAATAGAAAGGACATTACTGGAATGGAAACCCATCAACAACAGACTGATAAGATTAAGATTGAGAGGTAGATTCACCAATACTACAATAATACAATGCTACGCACCAACGAATGACAGCGATGAAGAGGTCAAGGATGAATTCTATCAACAACTGCAGAAAGAAATGGAAGACACACCTAGATATGATCTTATTATAGTAATGGGAGACCTCAATGCGAAAGTTGGTACACACAATACATATAATGAAAGAGTAATGGGGAAATGCGGCAGCGGAACAGCAAACAAAAATGGGGATAAATTAATAAGTTTCTGTAGTATTAACAACCTGGTCATTGGAGGAACACTTTTCCCACATAAAGAAATTCACAAATTAACATGGGAATCACCAAATGGTCGGGACAGAAACCAGATAGACCACATTATGATTAACGGTAGATGAAGACATGCATTACAAGATGTGAAGGTAAGAAGAGGTGCAGATGTGGGAGGTGATCACCATTTAGTAGTAGCAAAACTGAAAGTGAAACTAAGAAGGGCTGGACCAATTGCAACTACACATAAAAGGTTTGACATCAGCAAATTGAAGGACCCCCATACCAGAAAAGCTTTTGTGGCTGACATCTTCTTCTTCCTTCTTCCTCGTTCGCCCTGAAAAGGACGGTGGTTGCGTTGTGTCTGTTTACAACGTAGCTGTGATATCTGCACCTTTCGGTCGACACATCCGACTTCTGCACGGAATTTTTTAGGACCAGGTTTGCCTTCCCATTGCGATCCGTGCTCGCTCAGCCAGCCTGCACTGCTGCAGACTGTTTCCAGGACCACCACGTGGAGGTGGAGCACGGTCTTGACCAGCTCTGGTTCGCTGGTCCTGACGCAGGCAGTCAAGCTATGAGTCGCTGACTGCGGTCTCTATTGCTGCGTCTTCTGGTCCCGCGGCTGACATAAAGAAACGATATCAATTTGCCAAAAGTCAGGAAAAGACATTGACTGATGATATAGACCAGAAATTCAACACCATTTCAACAATATATAAGGAAAGTAGCAAATCATGCTTGGGATTCCAGGAAAGGAAGAAGCAAGAAACCAGAAACATTAAACACCATAACACTGAGAAAGGAAATGAAAAGAAAGAAAACAGAAGCGAAGTCCCCCAGGTTAAAGCAACTATATAGCGAACAGTACAGTCAGCTGGACAAGGAAGTTAAACGCCAAACCCGAGCCAACAAAAGGAATTTCCTAGACGATCTTGCAAGACAGGCAGAAGAGGCATCGCTGAGAAATGAACAAAGCACAGTGTACAAAATAACTAAATTCATCCGCGGAAAACGAGGTGCAAACAATATTACATTAGTAAGAGATAAGCAAGGAAATCTCATCACGACAGCAGAGGGACAGGAAACAAGATGGGCAGAGCACTTCAGAGAAACTCTGAACAGGGAACCACCAGAGACACAATTGAATGTTCCTGAGGCTGAAAACGATCTAGATGTAAATACAGACATTCCACGAAAAGAAGAAATCATCACAGCAATCAAAAGGTTAAAGAACGGAAAAGCTCCTGGCCATGATAACTTAAATGCAGAGTTATTTAAGACAGACCCTGAGCTAGCAGCAGAACTATTAGAACCACTATTTGCACAAGTGTGGAAAACGGGGACAACACCATCAGAGTGGAACAAAGGAATAATTGTCAAATTGCCCAAGAAGGGAGATCTTGCAGACTGCAATAACTGGAGAGGAATCACTCTTCTCTCAGTTCCCAGCAAAATACTAGGCAGGATAATTATACAGAGAATTTCAAAAGCAGTAGACCACAAACTAAGGAAAGAACAAGCAGGATTTAGAAAGAACAGAAGATGTGTAGATCATATATTCACTCTCAGGAACATTATAGAGCAGTGCTCAGAATGGCAAAGACAGCTTTACATTAACTTCGTTGATTTTAAAAGGCTTTTGACAGCATACATAGGGACAGTTTATGGAAAATACTGAGGGCTTATGGAATTCCAAGCTGCATAGTGTCAATCATAAAAAGCCTCTATGCCAACTTTACGTGTAGTGTTGAGCAGAGCAACCTAACCTTTGAGGTGAAGACAGGAGTACGACAGGGATGCCCCTTATCAACCACTCTATTTTTAACAGTCATAGACTGGGTGATGCGCCAGACAACAGAGGGCAGTCCAAGAGGAATAAGATGGACTACATTTTCTACATTGGAAGATCTGGAATATGCAGATGACATTGCACTACTAGCACATTCACATCAACACATCCAGGAAAAAACGGATAGACTTAATAAGTTTAGCCAGCAGGTGGGCTTGAACATCAATTTAAAGAAGTCAGAGGTCATGACGCTCAATGTGAGCAACCCTGAGCCCATATCAGTAAGGAATCAGCAACTGGTACAGACAGACACATTCACATACCTAGGATGCATAGTAACACCAGACGGCGGGGCAGGCAAAGACATCAACATCAGAATGAATAAGGCAAGAACAGCCTTTTTTAGCCTAAACAACATCTGGAAGTCCTCTCAATACAGCACAAACACAAAATTAAGATTATATCAGAGCTGTGTGCTTTCTGTGCTTCTCTATGGTGCGGAATGCTGGAGAGTTACAGAGAAGGAAATGTCGAAATTGTCCTCTTTTCACACAACATGCCTAAGAAAAATTCACCGAATCTTTTGGCCGAATACCATCACCAACCAAGATCTGCTTACTCGGAGCAAGCAAGAGGACATGCACACCATCATAGCTGGCAGACGCTGGAGCTGGGTTGGCTATGTCCTCAGAAGAGACCCCGATGCCATCACAAGAACAGCTATGCTTTATACCCCTGAAGGGAAACGAAAGAGAGGCCGATCAAAAACAACCTGGCGGAGGACTGTGGAGGCTGAGATGCAAAGAATGAACCAGAGTTGGGGCACTGTACGAAGGATGGCCGCCGACCGAGCAAAGTGGAATCAATTTGTTGTTGCCCTACAAGACGCCACTAGGCGTGATGGCCACTAACTGCTTTGACGGTCGGCGGCTAAGGATTAAAGAAGAAAAAGTACATTTTATAGGAAATAAAAGAAACAAACCCCTTATTCCTTCGATGGTTGTTTGGCTTACAAAATTGTGTCAACCTGATGAGACTTACGTGGTTCTTGTCCAGATGTCGTAAAACATTAAATTGGCAACGATTTGACATTCATTTTCATGAAAGCTGCTTGTTTGGTTTACGAAATTGTGTCAACCTGGTGAGACTTACGTGGTTCTTGTCCAGATGTCATAAAACATTATGCACTGTTGATCAACATTATCGTCTTTGTCTACACGTTCAAGACGGCCTTAATGCATTGTTCACTCAAGTATTTTACAAACTAAGAGCAAAATCAAAACGCAACAAATATTCTATAAACAAAAATTTACAGACAGCAAGAGACGATTCAACCTTGAAATCTTGGCGCTGCGAGACGCATCAATTTTAGAATCGAAACTTTTCACTCACTATTCGCGAACTCGGCTCCCAGGTATTAGGGGCCAGCATGCCTGTAACACAGGCTCATCAGCCCTGGCATCCATCGATTAGACGGCGACTATCACTGCTCTATGCGGTTTTTTTTTTTTTGACGATTCTAGTGACAGTGATGTCAAGGGAAAGAAAAGTTCCAAATTAAAATTAATCTAATATGCTCCTAGATACATTTAACATCCTTGCCATATTATCCACAGAATTTGTTTCTTTGTAAGTATAAATCGGGCCCCGCCAAGGCTAAGACCGACACTGAATATACACACACACACCTACATATATATACCGTATAATGCCGAATGGATTAGGTATGATGAACGAGAATGGGGAACTATTAGCAAACTTCTGTGCTTCAAATCAACTAGCTATAGGAGGAAGCATATTTCCACATAAGGGAATACATAAAGCAACATGGATATCACCAGACCACAGAACTGAGAATCAGATTGATCACATATGCATAAGTAAGAAGTTTAGGTCATCATTGCATGTTGTGAAAGTATGTAGAGGAGCAGATGTTGTATCAGACCACCATCTTCTGTTGGCTAAAACAAAATTAAAACTCAAGAAATTTACAACAGCATATAGCTATAGACAACAGTATAATGTGGGATATCTAAGAAATCAGGAAATAAGAGAAAAAATTTCAGTCACAGTATCCAACAAATATCAAGTACTCCAACAGCTGGAAGATGAAACAGATACGGAAGACCACTGGCAACAAGTAAAAAATATATAGAACGAGACATGTGAAGAAGTACTGAGAAAAAGAGAACATCAGCACAAAGCATGAATAACAACAGAAACCATTAGTAAGATAGAAGACATGAAAAACAAGAAAGCAGATTTAAACAGAAGCAAAACCAGAAGCTCCAAGGCCAAGGCTCATGAAGTGTACATAGAAGCAAACAAAGAAGTAAGAAGAAACATCAAAAGAGACAAGATGAAATATATTGATGATTTGGCAAGGGAAGCAGAGGAAGCTGCAGCCAAAGAAAATATGAGGGACCTGTACAACAACACAAAGAAGCTAACAGGGAAATATAAGCAAGCAAATGGCCTCATAAAAGATAAGAATGGAAAATTGCTTAGTAATATACAAGAACAAATAAAGAGATGGACAGAACATTTTGAGGAACTTCTCAATAGATCATCTCCAACTAATCCCCCAGAAATCCAGCCAGCAAAAGAGGAGCTACAAATCAGCTGTAAACGACCAAGTAGAGCAGAAATAAAGAAAGCCATAAAGCTTATGAAAGATGGAAAAGTGGCTGGTCCAGATTGCATTCCAGCAGAGGCCATCAAAACAGATATTGATACCTCTACAGAGATATTATACAAACTACTTGGCAAAGTCTGGGAGAGAGAGGAAATACCAGCAGAATGGAAAGAAGGTTATCTGGTCAAGTTGCCTAAGAAGGGAAATTTACAAGAGTGCACCAATTATAGAGGAATAATGTTACTATCAGTGCCAGGAAAAGTGTTAAGCAGAATCATCCTTGAGAGATTAAAAGAGTCCATTGACATGCAACTGAGAGATGAACAAGCAGGTTTTCGACAAAATAGATCCTGTACAGACCAGATAGCCACATTGAGAATAATAGTTGAACAAAGTCTGGAATGGAATTCACTGCTATACATCGAAATCGTGGACTATGAAAAGACATTTGACAGTGTAGACAGAGAATCACTTTGGAAACTGATGAGGCATTATAGAGTTCCCATGAAGATCATTAACTTAATAAAGAAGACCTATGAAGACATGACATGCATAGTTCTTTATGAAGGACAACTTACAGAACCGTTTAGAATTAGAACGGGAGTGAGACAGGGATGTATATTGTCTCCATTTATTTTCATATTAGCAATAGATTGGGTTATGAAAACATCGACATCATATAACAAAAATGGAATCCAGTGGAATCTGACTAAACAGCTTGATGATCTAGATTTTGCAGATGACTTGGCTCTTCTGTCCCATAACCATAATCAGATGCAAGAGAAAATTAAAATTATCGATGAGAGGTCACGACAAGTGGGCTTGAAAATACACAGGGAAAAGACAAAGATTATGAGAATAAATGCAAGGAATGATAACAAGGTTGAACTTGAGGAAACACCACTAAAAGATGTAGAATCGTACACATATCTTGGAAGTAATATAGACAAAGTTGGAAAGACAGACAGTGATATCAAAATAAGAATACAAAAAGCAAGAGGAGCTTTCATTGCATTGGGAAACATATGGAAAGCACGAGAAATCAAGTATAACACAAAAATAAGAATCTTCAACTCAAATGTGAAGTCAGTCCTATTGTATGGCTCTGTAACGGTGCTATGCCTCTTTATAAATCTTCCAGAACTGGTTACGGTGCCAAATTACTATATGTTACCCAGCAGGTGTTCTTTTATTTATAAATAGCTTTCTACTAGGTGACTGTGGCAGGCCTAGTTAGTTCTATTCAAGTAGTCAACTTCTCCCATTGACTTATCTTCCAAGTGAGAGTTATCTCTTTTACTGGCTTCCCTTTCCGCCAGAGATTGCAATTCTTGGATGACTTTTCTTATCTTCCCAGGATTCGTTCTTCTCTCCTTGTTGTTATATAGCGACTGATTCGTATAGGGTTTTTCTATCTTTCCTTATCTATACTCACTCCTAATATCCCTCTATTCCTCAGTCTCTTCGCACATCAAATCAACTGAAGGGATGTGATACAACTTCAAACAATTTTATTTACATGAGTTAATATCCATGATCTTCAAACATAATTCATCAGACACAGTTCTCAAATTCAATGTCTTCATGTCTTCAACTTGATTCAATCAAATCTCTCAAAACATAGGTATATACTGATTGTGCTGCAGACCCTCACTCCTTTCTTAATGTACCTTCTACTAAAATTCGTTCTCAATTTCTATTTATTTTTCTCATGATTTCTATAATAGTTTCTCTAAATCCTCGGGATCATGTTCTCTCCTAATCTCAACTTAGATAGGCTTAACTCCTTTAAATGCAACCTTTTCAAATCAATAGTTACACCTAAAATAATCAAACAATGTCTAATACTCATGTAGCATCCTAAATACTTACGCTGACATGAGAGAGTGCAGAATAAACTCTATAGATGTTAGAGCATTTCAAACTCTTACTTCTTACTCTAGACGTAGACTATGCCTCTCTTTCAATTCATGACAGCTAATCCTGGTTATCTACTGTACATAAGTTATCCGCTTTGTACTTAGTCAAAAGTTCAACTTCCATGTTCTCCCTGTTTAACCGCTCCCTTAAACATGAGCAGCATTACCCTCATGTGGTGTCTTGGCTATAATTCTGCACATGGTTCTCTTTTTACATCAGTTTATACAAGATAAAATATAAAGTCAATCTTACCAGAGTCAAAGAAATTCCAAAACCTATCACAATTTCTTACTAGTCACTCCTACAAGCTAGTCCTATGTTTTAAAGCACAGTTTAATCTAATATCCGGAATTCCTACCACTATTCAATCTAGAGCTATCTACTTCCTCTGTATTGAAGTTCTGTCACCCACAGATTCAACTTCTTGAGCCCAGCAATTCACATCTTGCTTGGTTGGGTTCGCCGCCTGGACTCTTAAAAACACGACCGCTCACTAGCGCGTCGTAATCTGTTCTGCCCTCAAATATTTGTCCCATGATCCGTTCCTAATATCATTGTCAGCTGATCCAAACTTGTTTTCGAGTGAATGCAATTGGTCCATTGTGTTTCCAACTCACCTATCACAACTTTCACGCTTAACTCTACGCTGTCAACCCCGTGAACTGTGCTTCATAACTGTTTATACTCAACTCACTATTTTCTCGTGCGTTTGTTATTCACCCTGCTCACAAAGTTTGTAAGGGGCGTTAATTATTTTGTTATTTCCCTTAGTGGTTTACGCTCAAATGCTATGTTCTCTTACTTCAAGCTTATTAAAAACAATTATTATGCAAATTTTGTAAACCATAACTGTATACTCACAGAAAATATTTACATCAAAAATAGTTCTCTTCCTTACCAACCAAGCACATATATGCTGGCTTTTGTCTCCCATCTATAGACCTTTTGGCTAAGATCAAAGTGTCATACTTTTAGGGATCATTTCTAGAGTATGCCGGGTCTTAGCCAGGGCCGGGATCACACACCTTAACACAGCAAACCTAATAAAGTCATTAGACCTCATTTTGAACCCCAGAAGGGGCAAAAAAGTCCAAAAAAAAAAATTTTTAATCTATAGCACAAATAGTCCATTTAGTAAATTATTTACATTTCTTAAACCATTTTCTCATACCCTGTTATTTTATCAACACCAAATTACTGTTCATCTGAACTAAACCCAGCACGAATAATGCTGTGAAGACCGCACGGTGACAGCTCTGAGACATGGAGAACAACAAAAACAACAACCAAAAAGCTACAGACTTTTATAAACGGGTGCTTGCGTAGAATCGAAGGACTGAAATGGTATGACAAAGTCACAAATGTGAAATTGATGACAAGAAGTTGAAGAACCAGACAAGTGCAACTGGAACAAGAGTTGAGAAGAAGACGCTGGCGATGGATAGGACACACATTGAGGAAACATGCTGATAGCATTACAAGGCAGTCCTTGTTCTGGAATCCACAGGGAAAGAGAGGCAGAGGTAGACAAAAAAAACACATGGAGAAGAGAACTGGAAATAGAGGTGAAAATGATGAGGAAAACATGGAAAGGACTTGAGCGGATGGCACGGGACAGGAAGACTTGTCATGTGTTTGTTGAAGGCCTATGCTCCTTGGGGAGCTAAAGGGTATTGATTGATAATGCCGAATATAGAACGGACTCGCACATAATACGACCATTGGGTTTTTGAAGGTGTTCTACATGAAAAACAAAAGGTTTTTTTTTTTGTCGTGGATGTTTTCGCAAACAAGTCTATCAATGTTAAGAAGTTTTTCATTCTAAGGCCCTCTAAATGTTTTTCTTGATGTGCTGACACTACTAAACTTTTCTTCATTTATTCGCCAAAGTAGTATACCGTATTAGCCTTGGGAACACCAAACTTGTTAGCAGCCAACACGTTATCTGTTTGTTGCGCTCGCAAATCGCTCTTAATTTAAAATTCATATCGTAGCTTCTTCTCATTCATTTGTTTCCCTGAGACGCAGAGGAAGCCTTTTGTTCACCACGATCACTCACTTGCAGATCTGCCATGGTACCGTAATTTTTCAATATTACAATATTAGTAACGCAGCACAGAATCTGTCACAAACCAATACTAACCTACTGAATTACCAGTTCAGTGACATTGAAGGATGCAAATCCTCACTCTTTCGCTTCGTTTTGACCTTGAGTTTATTATTAGATGCGCACGGTGTTTCCTGCCCGCTCCGGACGGTACAGTATCAGTATGCTACAAAATAGTGAAAAATGTGAGAGTGTGTAATTGTGTGTGTATGTGTTTGTATCTAATCAACATCGTCAAAAAATGTAAATACATTTTTAGTTGTTTTTTTTTTTCTATTGCAGAGCTCCCCTCAAGCGGGCACCTTTATGGTGATTAACTCAGACTCTGAAGGGACATGCGTCTACGCAAGTGGCTCCCTTTTTGTCTCTCCAACTCCAAGAAGGGCACCAGTAAACGCAAGCACCCACAAGAAAAAAATGTATGAGCCCTCAGCTATGACCGATATAACTATTCAGGTCGTGAAGTTCATATTCTGGATTATTATGGCTATGATCATAGTCGAAGTGACTTCTGGCTATTTCACCGACGAGGAGGCAGTCATATCAGCTCTGATATTCTCCTTTATCTTCTAGTAAAATGTTTGTTCTCGTCACTGGTATTTCATTTCAGCAGATACCAGGACATGCAAGACTTCGAAGTGGTGGAAAACCATAACGAGCGGCATAGGTAAACCGAATAATAAGGAGAAAATCTATTAAAATGAACCAACAGTCTTGCGGTCGTATTTGAAATCGCTAGCAATAGAACATTCATTAATTCCAAGTGGTGCAAAGTTACATGAGTCACTATATTTGTGACGGATCCTTTATGGGCTGAAAAGAGGATGTTGAGAGCTTGCTGGATTGGAAGAAATAACAATACAAAAACAAAAAATGCCATCAGTTAACCAGAATTAACATTCAATGTGCATAAATACTTAGACCACAAAGGGTTGCTAGCTTGTTATGGTTTTTTTAAATTTCATCCAACTTTAACAAGTAAACAAAATACTATACATTATAATTTGCTTGGAGATTTTATCCTGACAATATTTAGTAAACTTGAGTTATCCACAAATCATCATCATAACTGTGTGTGTGTCAGACACTCACTATTTATACTGTGGATTTAACACATGACAAATCTATACTCTTTGGCTCAATATCTAAGGATATGACCACAGCATACAATAGCTGACATTAATTAACGATAACACCTTCAACAGGTAAGTTCCCTCTTTAATAATCACTGCACACACGGAAGCCATACACGGCTAGCAATACATATGAAATACAATGCAACAGGAATGCCCATATAACTTGCAATAACAAGCAACTCAATCTATCAATATCAAATTCGCTGGAATGTCATACCGAGTAAACATCACAATGACTTTCGCTCACCAGCTAAGTCCTGTACTATGATAAAGCCATACTTAAATACAAATGACGTATCAACGATGGTCTAAGGAAATGCCACTAGAAAAATTACACCACCACTCTAGAATTATGCAAACTAATCCTGACCACATGAATAAATGACAAGCACTCTCAATGAACAACCATGGCATCCATATCCCAGCAAAATGCTGACAGGGAACACAAAAGACGTCCAACCCGGACGCTAGCCAGAACTCCACTAACTTTTGCGCCAAAATTTGTGCCCACTTCCTTTCCAGGTCACCTGATCAAAACGGGTTTTTTATTATCTCAATGTCGCCACTCACAGCGTGACCAACTTAATATTTTGTCGAACATATATACTGTGACATCCACACCCCCCCCCCCCTCTCTCTATCTTAAGAAAGAAAACGAAGTTTTCTTCCACTGGAGGAGTCACGCCCAGCCCCTTTCAGAGTATGGAAAAACAAAATGCCGAGACGGCACCTCCTAAAGACTGCCAAGGTTGTCCAACACCATTGTAGTTCATGCCTTCTCACCATATGTACTAAATACAATATGAGCATGAACCAAGCCACCCCAGGTACTGGTAGTCGTGAAAAATAACAACGACTGTCCAGTCCTGGTCTATCAAAACACAACATATGTTACATATTATTTATACATATCTAAGTATCAATCATAAGACATAATCTCCTAGTATAAACAATCCTGTCTACACACTATAAATATAAATATATTATAACATACTTTGAGTATAACTTTACCCATATTGCCTTTATGACATCATGACACATAAATTATATACCATTATACATCTTCATAAACATCAACTCAAATAATTATAATACATTTCTTAAAAAAAAAACAATGTAAATACTCTCTACGGATGCTCCTGTCCCACCCCAATCTCATAACCTGGACAGGACATCCGCTACAATGTTATGTACCCCCTGAATTGGTAGAATAGTAAAGTTGAATTGCTGCAGCAATAATGCCCAGCGTGTCAACTTAGTTTGTGATCTGTCTGGAGGAAAAAATATTCCCCCCAACAGGTATCGTGCCAGCTTAGACACTGCCCAGACAATCGCAAGGCACTCCCTCTCAATCGTGGAGTATCTAGTTTCTGCTAGAAACAACTTCCGACTGACACACATTGTAAAGCATAACATATCATAGCATAAACATGCATTGCAAAGCATTACATAATGTTTACAAGTTTACAAAATCCTCATATTGCCCTCAAACTAGTGCTGGGGCGTGGGTTAGACTCTAAGGTTCGGTTCGCATCAACCGAAACATCTTACTGAACACGAACCCGAAACCTAACCCTAGCTATTGCTGAACTATCAGCAGGTGGTTATGAAGCAACGACATGTGCTTCCACCTGACTGCCTTACGCGCACCCCACCTATTCACAAACGTCACCCGTGCCATTCTGGAACGACAATACCTCCACAAATCTAACCGGCGCGACCTCATCAAACACTCGCCTGAGTGTGCGCCAACTAGCACTCAGGGGAACATTCCGCACCCAAACTGTGCGATCATTAGCTTTCGGACCCTCGTAAAAGTTCCTACTGCTCTTAATCATGTCGCTTGGTATTTGCCGAGACCCACGTCTGCGAACTACCTTGTTGTCAGGTGGTGCTACGTCGACCACCCGATCATCCGTCTCAGACCTTTGGTGTTGCGGAGCCTCTGCTCCAACTACACCCACGGCATTATGCACCTCGCGTACATTGCCGACGATTAAATCTGCAATCGGATCATCGAGAACGAACGCGTTCATTCTACCCGAGAGGAACGGGGTGTCCACACTGATGCATGCCTGGGGGTAAGACTCAACTTTGCCCCCGAACGTGGTGCACTTTACAGTTTTGCCTGTAAGGCAGGAGTCGTCGATGCACGACCGACGCACCCCAGTTGTGGTGCATCCAGTGTCTCTCAACACGGAGACTGGTTTCCTCTCCACCATGCCTTTGTAGAGATCCACCTTGCCAGTCTCATGGACTGCTGACAGACATGGTGCCGCATGCCCGCATTGAAGCACCACCCTCTCGTTCGCATGGAACAAAGGGCGACACCCCGCACAGTCTTCACTGTTGATTGTGTCCAACACCACCGCGGAATTCGCGTGTTCGATTGGGATGGGACATACGTCAGTATTATGACCCCTGCCACCACAATTGGTACACATGCGCTCCTTCTTCTTCTCATCGCGTGTACCTTTGCTGGAGCTTTTCGATGACGAAGACCCCGCATCCGAGTCGGAAGATCGACTCTCTGAGGAACCATTCCTCTGCTTGGAATGTTTTGCTTTATACCTAAACCGGTCTTCGTCCCGAGAGTCCTCGAAGCGTACCTGCTTTCGCGTTTGGCGTTCCCCTCTGTCCTTATAACTATGATATTGTCGGTTTTGCCACCTCGGCTGACCATTCCGAAGAGATCGGAAATTCCCATAATTTCCTCTACATGGCCGATAGGACCCGGAGGGCTTCTCATATTTCTTCTCTTGACCCCTGTCTGCATTGTCTGACTGATTTTGCCACGGATGGAGCTGAACTTTGCCGACACTGGCGACTAAGACATCTGACAGACCTGACTTCTGAATGGGTTTGCCCGAGTGGGCAAGGACATAATGGTGCCCCAACTGGGCCATGGACTCAATGTCCTTTGGTTGACGTTCCTGAAAAAACGACACCAACTCACTAGAACACGAGGACAACACTTTGTCTCGTAGCACCAAGTCTAGCAAGCCATTATAGTCCTTAGGAATTCCCTCCATTTCAATCCATCTATTCAGCAGGAGCTTTATCTTTGAGATAAAGTCCTCGAAGTCCTGGTCTGCACCTGGCATCGCGTTTCTAAAACGCATCCGGTAGCCGTCAGCAGTCAGACGGAACTTCCGGAGCAACCTTTCCTTTACTTTTTCGTAATCGGCCCTTTCCTCTAACGGGAGGCTATAGAAAGACTCCATCGCAGGCCCCACAAGCAGCGTCGATAACAGAGATGGTTATTGATCTCTGTCAGCCTTATAGGCCACGCAATCGGCCTCGAATCTTTCAAAGAAGAAATCTACGCTATCAATTTTATCATTAAAATTCGGCATACGCAGCCTAAAGGGACGATGAGCCCCTCCAGGAGTCGAGTTCTGCCCACTCGCACCCACTTCCAATTTCTTCAATTGTATTTCCTTATCCATCATCTTCTCTTCCAGAGCTATTCTCATTCTCTCCTTCTCTAACTCTCTATCTATCTTCTTTTCTTCCAATTCTCGCTCTATCTTCTTTTCTTTCAATTCGAACTCTTTCTGTTTCCACACGTTCTCTTCTTTCATCTTCTTCTCTTGCAATTCTCTATCTTCTTTTCTTCCAATTCTCGCTCTATCTTCTTTTCTTGCAATTCTCTATCTTTTTTCATCTTCTTCT
The DNA here is from genome assembly GCA_024509875.1 of Oreohelix idahoensis. NCBI lineage: Eukaryota > Metazoa > Mollusca > Gastropoda > Stylommatophora > Oreohelicidae > Oreohelix > Oreohelix idahoensis. The sequence continues at coordinate 82,329 of JAMPIV010001137.1, forward strand.
CTTGTAACTCGAATTTTCTTCTTTTTAGTTCTAGCTCTTCAGCTCGAGCACCTCTTAGAGCATCCTGGTTCTCTTTTGATTGGAATTCTGCCTTGGCATAATCCAATAATTCTGTTCCTGTGTACCCAGCTTCCTTGCCTATCCGCATGAAACTATCAATGTCCATGATGTACACTAGTAATTCTCACAATATAAAATACTATTATTCTTTTGCTATAGATGTTTATTCTCCAATTACTCAATCGTATGCACTGCAAACACTTCACTTATCTCGCAGATAAGTCTCTGCTTACAAAGTATGCAGAAATGGTAGTAAATATTGATATCACTTCTCTAATATACACTTACAGATGCATGTAAGTATAAATCACCTCACCTCTTACTCTATACACATCATCCACCTTTACCACTTATTCTATAAATATAGTTTTACTTTGCCACTTGGCTACTGTCTTAACACTCTGAAAATGTGGTCTTTCTGACCACTTCGTCTCTGTGATACACCCAAACAAACTTACAATAGACGACAGTTGTATAACAACAACTTTCTGGTGTTATGACACCACTATACCAATCTTAGTCACAAATCAGGTTTTACTCAAAGTCTGTTACTGGCACCCACACTGGTACTATACTCAGATAATACTTCACTTACTACTAATCTTAATACTCTATGTTATGCAAGTGTTCCTTATGCAAAATGAGCACTACACAGATGAAAGAAACACATACATCACATTACGACAACAAAATTCCAGTCACGAGGAACAAGATGATAGACCAAGAAGAGAAGAAGTAGATTAATATATACGATGCGTGACTGCGCACGAACGAGAACAAGGGATACCTGTAAACGTATTTACAAGATAGAAAGATGAAACAAGAGAACACACCACTTAAACACAACAGAAGAATTACTGAATGTACACGACAATGTAAATACAAACTACACAATTACGCCTAACACCAACAGGACTTGGAATGTTAAGTAGGGCAGTCGCAGGAAAACCCTCTGCTTTACTCTACCACTAAACAAACGCTGCCACACCCTATCAAGAATCGGTCTAATCCAATCTTTTCCCACAAGTAGGCCAAGAATGGATTAAACTCACCACCCTTCCTCCCTTGAAGACACGAATATAATATTACACAATAGATTAAACAAAAACTACAGTCAACAATGAGGTGCTGAAAGCTATCTTTTACACTAAGCACTAACAGATCACTTTAGTGAAAATAAACTAAATAAACTATAAGTAAAATTATTCTATAATGTATCAAGATATATATTAAAATACTTCCAAATACTAAGACAAACAGTGAAAGATCAGATCTAACTAACTATCAATATATATATACATACAGACTAAGTCCTACCCAGAAAGTAGAGAAAAGGAACGGAACAAAAGGAAAGAAAAAACAACAAAAAACCAAGAAGCAAGGTTTAAAAACAAATAAAGAAACATAACTATCTTACTCTACAAGGTCGGACTATAGGATAAATAGGATCAGATTGAAAGACAGAAAAGAAAATTTATAAATTAGAGGAAAAATAAGAAATATCAATATAGGATATCATACAACAAATACAAACAAAAACTTAACTTGAAGGTCCAACGGCGCTTGAACACGAAGCTTCCTCAGCACTGGAGATGAATGATGACAACAGCACAAACAAGTCTCCACACTTGACAACGTAGACCGAAAATACTATAAGTCCAGGAAATCAGGCTTCTCTGTAAGTCTGTGTGCCAGATACTAACAATAGAGTCCCTTGGCACGGTACTGCAGCAAAATCTTAATACGTATGAACTGTTCTATAGGGTGCTAACAACGCATTGTCCACAATAAAAGCACAACTGTCTATTCGCACGAAAGTTCAGTTACACAGTCAGTTTCACAAGTCGGATCATACAAAATACGTCCTTAGGCACAAAGATATGTAGGCACGTGAAAAGTCTACTTCACAGTTCTAGACACTAGGAATAACAACAGTCTTCAGCACAGTACACTCCAGGCATCACCGCAATCTTCAGGAGACCAGCAAACTTGAAGGTAAAGTAGCAAGACTCAGGTCAGCAGGCTTCAGTGCTCAGAGGACTTCACCCCTGGCCGGGCACATCAGTGTGGTAGAGTATCGTCACAGGCGTTGATCTTCACCCCTGGCCGGGTACATCATAGTGGTAGGGTCACGACAAACAAAATGTCCAACCAGAACACCTGAGAAACCTATCAACCTCCTAACATCTATACCTTCCTAACAACAATCTTCTTCCACCCTATACCGAGCTTGACCGCACTTTCTCCCATCTGATACTCCACTTGCCGTCTGGGACAATCTAACCTAGATGTTACGGTCACCTCAAAACTCCTCTGCTCCAGCTGGATCACTGTCAATAAATCAACAAATAAACCTTGAAATATCTCAAACTGTACTGCCTGAAGCAAACTGTAATCCTACCTTAACACTTTCACACACTTTTAACCATACTTGGAAACTCCAGCGCAAACAATTACAAAATTATATGTGCAACACTACGTCGACGACAAAACTGAAAAGTATTTACCGCCTGAAAATAGCAATTATCACTGAGACGCTGTAACTAGGTCAGCTATCGTAATCAAGGTCAAACGACCGTAAACAGTTCACTACACAGACTGACAAACACACTGACTTGCCACTGGACGACCGAAAATAACTCACTACTGTCTCTTCTTTCTTTGATCCTTAGCCGCCGACCGTCAAAGCAGTCAGTGGCCATCACGCCTAGTGGCGTCTTGTAGGGCAACCACACATTTATTCCACTTTGCTCGGCCGGCGGCCATCCTTCGTACAGTGCCCCAACTCTGGTTCATTCTTTGCATCTCAGCTTCCACAGTCCTCCCCCAGGTTGTTTTTGGTCGGCCTCTCTTTCGTTTCCCTTCAGGGGTCCAAAGCATAGCTGTTCTTGTGATGGCATCGGGGTCTCTTCTGAGGACATAGCCAACCCAGCTCCAGCGTCTGCCAGCTATGATGGTGTGTATGTCCTCTTGCTTGCTCCGAGTAAGCAGATCTTGGTTGGTGATGGTATTCGGCCAAAAGATTCGGTGAATTTTTCTTAGGCATGTTGTGTGAAAAGAGGACAATTTCGACATTTCCTTCTGTGTAACTCTCCAGAAAAGACGAAAAGAAGAAATAATCACAGCAATCAAAGGGTTAAATAACGGAAAAGCTCCTGGCCATGATAACTTAAATGCAGAGCTATTTAAGACAGACCCTGAGCTAGCAGCAGAACTATTAGAACCACTATTTGCACAAGTCTGGAAAACGGGGACAACACCATCAGAGTGGAGCAAAGGAATAATTGTCAAATTGCCCAAGAAGGGAGATCTTGCAGACTGCAATAATTGGAGAGGAATCACTCTTCTCTCAGTTCCCAGCAAAATACTAGGCAGGATAATTTACAGAGAATTTCAAAAGCAGTAGACCACAAACTGAGGAAAGAACAAGCAGGATTTAGAAAGAACAGAAGATGTGTAGATCATATATTCACTCTCAGGAACATTATAGAACAGTGCTCAGAATGGCAAAGACAGCTGTACATCACTACCGTGACATGAAGAAAATATGAAGGCGCCAACACACCGTGGCCTACTGCCTTCTAAACTTCTGTGTGTATAACTCGTTCTGGCCTGAATATAGCAAATATAGACACTACGGCCTTTACAGATGTCAGCTAGCTGGGAATTAAATATTACAAAATACAGGCCCCACGGCCAAAAGAATAGACGAGCGCCCAGATTTCAGACACTCACTATTTATACTGTGGATTTAACACATGACAAATCTATACTCTTTGGCTCAATATCTAAGGATATGACCACAGCATACAATTCTTCTTCTTCCGTCCTTAGCCACCGACCGTCAAAGCAGTCAGTGGCCATTACGCCTAATGGCGTCTTAGGGCAACAACAGATAGGTTTTCTTTGCCATTGTTTCCCATCACGCCTATTGGCGTCTTTAGGGCAACGGCAAATCAATCCATTTGCTGTTGTTTCCGTAATCGAAGTGACTGGCAAACGGGTGATCAGCCCGTACAGCATACAATAGCTGACATTAATTAACGATAACACCTTCAACAGGTAAGTTCCCTCTTTAATAATCACTGCACACACGGAAGCCATACACGGCTAGCAATACATATGAAATACAATGCAACAGGAATGCCCATATAACTTGCAATAACAAGCAACTCAATCTATCAATATCAAATTCGCTGGAATGTCATACCGAGTAAACATCACAATGACTTTCGCTCACCAGCTAAGTCCTGTACTATGATAAAGCCATACTTAAATACAAATGACTTATCAACGATGGTCTAAGGAAATGCCACTAGAAAAATTACACCACCACTCTAGAATTATGCAAACTAATCCTGACCACATGAATAAATGACAAGCATTCTCAATGAACAACCATGGCATCCATATCCCAAAAAATGCTGACAGGGAACACAAAAGACGTCCAACCCGGACGCTAGCCAGAACTCCACTAATTTTTGCGCCAAAATTTGTGCCCACTTCCTTTCCAGGTCACCTGATCAAAACGGGTTTTTTATTATCTCAATGTCGCCACTCACAGCGTGACCAACTTAATATTTTGTCGAACATATATACTGTGACAGTGTGACATCAGCATGCTACGAGAAATATTAGCGATGATTGTTTCCGTTATTACATCCTTGTAGTAACTAAATACCAACACTATTTCTTATACAATACAACAGTAGCACAACAGTAACATACACACACTCATACAACAGTAAAACGCAGACATCTGTTCTCACACAACAGAAAACACAAACACCTGTTCTCACACAACAGTTAAACAAAAACACATGGTCTCACACAACAGTAAAATTCAATCATCTGTTCTCACACAACAGTAACACAGAGACATCTAATATCCCACAACAGTAACACACAGACATCTGTTATTACACAACAGTAATAAACATGACACCTGTTTTCACAAAATAGTAACACACAAACATATGTTCTCACACAAGAGTAACACACAGTCATCTGTTTTCACACTGGACTAACACACAGACATATGTTCTCACACAACAGTAACACACAGTCATCTGTTCTCACACAACAGTAACACACATACTTCTGTTCTCATACAACAGTAAAACACATATATCTGTTCTCACACAACAGTAAAACACAGACATCTGTAATCAAACAACAGTAACACACAGACATCTGTTCTCACACAGCAGTAACATATAATCATCATTTCTCAAACAACAGTAACACACAGAAATCTGTTATCACTCAACAATAACACACAGACGTCTGTTCTCACACAACAGCAACTCACAGACACCTGTTCTCACACAGCAGTAAAACACAGACATCTGTTCTCACACAACAGTAACACACAGACATCTGTTCTCACACAACAGTAACACACAGACATCTGTTATCACACAACTGTAACTCACAAACATCTGTTCTCACAAAACAGTATCAGACACCTGTTCTTACACAATAGTAATATACAAACATCTGTTCTCACACAAAAGTAACACACAGACATCTGTTCTCATAGAACAGTAAAACACAGACACCTGTTCTCATACAATAGTAATATACAAACATCTGTTCTCACACAGCAGTAACACACAGACATCTCTTCTCATACAACAGTAAAACACAGACTCCTATTCTCACACAACAGTAACACACAGACATCTGTTATCACGCAACAGTAACACACAGACATCTGTTGTCACACAACAGTAACAAATAAACATCTGTTCTCACACAACAGTAACACACAGACTTCTGTTCTCACTCAAATATAACACACAGACGTCTGTTCTCACACAACAGCAACACACAGACATCCATTATCACGCAACAGTAACACACAGACATCTGTTGTCACACAACAGTAACACACAAAAATCTGTTTTCACACAACAGCAACACACAGACATCTGTCGTGAAACGAGTGTAACCCACTACTTTGTTAATCACTATGTCGAGATACAGATTTGCTTCAACCAATCAACGAGCACCGTTCAGCAGTCTCTGAGACAGAATAAATTAACGGCCATCATGTTCACGCAAGATGGCGGATTAAAACTGAATAAAATTAAGCTGTACGAGCAAAAGACGAAACCGGAGGAAACCAATCAGCTTGCTCCGCCAGGTACCAACCGAAAGCCTTGCTTAAGAATTCACCTACCTATATAATCGGGCGAAATGTTATGCTAAGCACGCAACCAGACACGAAGCCAGAGATACCGACTGACTGAAGAGGAGAGAAGCTGTCACGATTTATTGCTTACCTGAGGGCATCGACCTGCAGCCTACTTCACTAGTCGGGTCAAACTGGCCTTTTTAAATCTTGGAGGGTAAATATAAATTTACGATAACCTTTAGGAAAATAGGCCTTCAGCAGGTATATAATGGTGGTATTTGTTGTGTGTCATTATACTACCTACACCTGTATATATATATATATATATATATATATATATATATATATATATATATATATATATATATATATATATATATATTTAACATATATTGTTTTAATATGAATATATCAAGTTACTGATTGTATCTTGGGGGAATTAGGTATAATGATTTTATTTCCTAATATGATTGAATAGACGAAGGCTAATAGGACTCATACTTCAACCTATTGTCTCCTATACTTCAATCTATTGTCTCATCTAACTCCAACTGCCATATAACCAAAACAGTCCTTGTTAGGACTCAATCTATTGTTTCACATGATTTCAGTCTATTGTCTCAGATAAGACCAACTGCCATATAACCAAAACAGTCCTTGTTAGGACTCAACCTATTGTCTCCTATAACTTGTCTATTATCTCAGATAAAACCAACTGCAATATAACCAAAACAGTCCTTGTTAGGACTCAATCTATTGTCGCATCTAACTCCAATCTATTGTCTCCTATAACTCCAACCTGATATATCACCAAACAGTCCTCGTCTCATATACTCCTATCATAAGAACATAACGGTATTGTTAGGATATATGTTACCAGCTTGTATAGCACTCGTCAGAGAGGGCCTGGTATATTATAGAGGGAAGGAAATGGGTGTATCACCTAAATGTACATATTATTGGATGTCTTGAATTTATATTATGGGATTTATTCATGTATTGAATGTATTCATGTATTGAATTTATATTATTGATGCATTGAATTTATATTATTGACTGTATCCATGTATTAGTTTATCAGAAAGAATGCTTTGCAAGTAGACACCTGTCTTGTCTCGCTATTGCTAAATCATACTGAGCCATGTTGTCACTCATCCTACATGCAAACACTGAGGCACACGCTCATTACATCCACATTAGAAATAGGTGGGCTTGAGGACAGAAATTAGCCCCTATTTTTGCTTTGTTACAGGTTTATTCGTGTCCTAAAAACTGAGGTCGTATGTTCGAGTCAATCCCGCTGCCTGGAACTTCGCAGGAGCATAGAGATTGTACAGAAGCTACATCTTTAGTCCCCCTCAGTCTTGGGTGGGCTAAAGTAACGAGCCTCAGCAGGAGTTGTGTGACCCAAACTAAGGAGAACAGAACGTTTTAAGAGATGAGTACCCCGTAGTACCATTTCTGTCGGCATTGTGAGCATAGAAACTGTCAGTGATGAGAAAGTGAAATTAGCATAGCAAGAGAAAAAATTAACAGCATAGCTGATAAGTGTTATATCCTTAATTAACAGCACAGCTGATATAATTTTTTTGTTCCTATAATTGGAAAACTTGTTGTAAAATATTTATATATATAAAATAAATATTTGTAAATCACATGTAAACTTACAATTCCATTACATTCCATTTTTCAACATTCACCCTTCAGCACAAGAGTAGATAGTGTATATACTAAATAAATAAGAAGGAAATTGTATTTGAACGACTTGTCAATTTTATCAGTGTTAAGTAAAATCTGTTTCCTTGGTTTTTTAATATCACAGTTAGTTACACAGCGGAGGTGGCGCTTTATGTCGGTCTCCTCTCTACTATTGTTTCGAGATCAGAACATTCACAGCCGTAACTAATTTGTGATACCAGTAGTCCTCTCAGACACTGGGACTTCACCATTTTCTGCAGAAATTCTATTTCTGTAATTTTCAGTACTATACTGATCCTACAGCCAAATAAAACCTCTCGCCACACTGGGGGCTCGTTCCTGGGATATTTCTGTATATCTTGAGCCATATTTGGTCTATTCATCTATCTACACTCTATCTTGTGCCACCCATAGATAACATAAGAAAAAAAATTTTTTGGAGAAATTCTATAATAGGATTTTTTATTGTTTTCTTAGGAGGAGTACCATTTAGTACTCAGTAAATAGTTGATGCTCACAAAGTTGCACGGAAATTATTTGTTCATTTAAATTAATTAAGTTTAATTACAATAATTGGGTTATAGTAAATTTACATACCCTATCTAAGTAACGCCATGGCTGATCTAGTGAAGTTCAGGACTGCGATCATGCAGATGGGAAAGGAATTAAATTTGACAGGTGATGCTCTCACTCAGTATGTCACAACAGAAGTGGACAAACACATGAATAGGGAAGAAAGAAAGTTGCAATTAGAGGCAGAAGCCAAAAGACTGGAAGCCGAAAGAGAAGCCAAAAGACTTAAAGTTGAGAGAGAAGACAAAGGACTGGAAGCTCAGAGAGAAGAGAAAAGACTGGAAATTGAAGCCAAGAAATGGGAGGCTGAAAATGAGGCAAAGAAAATTGAAGCTGAGGAAAGGAAATTACAAGCAGAGAGAGACCATCAGTTAAGATTAAAAGAGCTTGAAATTCAGGCAAATACTGGCAATAATGGTGGTAGCTCACCTCACTCTGAGAGTAGCTCCAGCCAGAGCACCTCAAGTGGGGCCATGAATTTTCATCTGGACCCATTTGTTGAGAAAGAAGACGCCATTGAGTCGTACCTGGATAGATACGAAAGACTAGCCACTACCTATGGCTTAGTGAAAGAAAAATGGAGTCTTAAACTATCTCAGGGATTGAGAGGTGTAGCCTACGATGTATATTTGAAGCTCTCAAGAGATGACCAGGAAGATTATGAAATCCTGAAGCAGGCACTGCTTGTGAGATATGAAAAAAACTCAGAATCATATAGAAAGAAATTCCGAACAGCTAAACTTCTTCCAGGAGAAAACTATCACCAATTCTCTGCTAGATTGGAAAACTATTTGGAAAAATGGAGTAGTTTAGGAAAGTGTCAGGATCTGAAAGAAATGATAATGATGGAGCAAGTGAAAGAGTCCATGCCTCAAGAAATGAGGAAGTTTATCATGGAACAAGGAGCAGAGAGATTGGAAGATATTGTAACTGTTGCTGAGAGATATCAAGCAGCTCAGGCAGAATTATTAGGAAATAAGAAGAAGCAGGGTGAAAACTTCAAATCATCACAAAACTATACCAAATATGAACAAAAGGACCATACCACAAGGAACAAACAAAGATTTGACCAAAAGGACAAAAACCCTCTAAGATCGGATAAGACACCTTACCGGAAGGAAGGAAAGTGGTGTAAAACTTGTCTAATGAGTAACCACAATACTGCGGACTGCAGAAGGAAGAATCCTCCTCATCATGCTGCATGTCTTACAACAGGGAATCAGGGAAGGAATGAACTGGCAGTAAGTCAGAAGGACTTCCATCATCCCCCTGTCTGTGAGGAAGTGACCGTGAATGGCACTCAAGTACTGTGTTTATATGACACAGGATTGGACTTTGATTCAGTTGTGTGCTCTTCTCTAGTGAGTCCTGACCAGATAACCACAGAAACAGTGGAAATCAGAGGACCGATCAAGGGAGCAAGAACCATGACACTACCCATAGCTCGAATCAACATAAGATCTCGCTATGTGGAAGGAGAAATCAAAGCAGCAGTGATGGACGACCCTATTTACCCTTTGATTTTGGGGTGTAGGTATGTTTTCCTTGGAGAACCTATAAAACCTGTAGTTATGGCAACAGTCCAGACCAGGGAAAGCTCCAGGAAAATGGAGGAGAATCCTATCAATACTCATCCAGAAGAGATGAAAAAGGCTCAGGCAGCAGATAGCACACTGAAGCCTTGTTTTGGCAAATTGCCTAAAGCACATAACCCTCCAGAGAAAGGAGACTTGTATATGAAGAATGGCCTACTATACAGAAAAGCTGGAACAGGACCTAAAGGGCATGGACAGCTTGTAGTGCCAAAATCTTACAGGGAGAAGGTTATGACGCTAGGACATGCTATACCTTTCAGTGGACATATGGGAATAGGGGCCACTGGACAAAGGATAGCCTGTCACTACTTTTGGCCAGGAATTACAGAGGACATAAAAAGATATGTAAGATCCTGTCCAGAATGCCAAAGAGTAGCTCCTAAGCATAGGACTGCACCAGCAACACTGGGAGAAATGCCTATTATGGGAACCCCTTTTGAACGTGTTGCAGTAGATATTGTTGGACCCCTCACTAGGACCAAGAAGAGAAATGCTTACATCTTAACCTTGGTTGATACTTGCTCTATGTGGGGAGAAGCAGTGGCCATGTCAGCTATAGATTCAAAGCACGTGGCAGAGGCCCTGTTGACAATATTTACCCGATTAGGTTTCCCGCATCAGATATTGACTGACAATGGGTCTCAGTTTAAGGGAAAGCTAACACAAGAAGTATTCAGGATATTTCAAGCCAGGCACTATCATTGTAGTCCCTACCATGCCCAAGGGAACGGTCAAGTAGAGCGGTTCAATGGTACGCTAATTTCAATCCTTAGAAAGCTGGCGAGTGAAAAACCTGATACTTGGGATACCTACTTACCCGCTGCACTATTTGCATATAGGGAAGTACCCCACAACTCAACTGGATTGGCTCCAGCTACATTGTTGTTTGGAAGACCAATTAAAGGTCCGCTGGAAGCATTGCTGCGGACATGGACTGATGAAAAGGCAGAGGAAACAGTGACTTCCTCATACCAGTACGTCAACGAGTTGACATCTCGATTGAAAGCAGGTTGGAAACTGGCCAATGATAACTTAAGACAGGCCAGGAGGAAGCATGCTGCCTACTACAACAAAAAAGCAAAGGATAGGGAACTGGAGGTGGGTGAAAAGGTGTTATTACTGTTGCCAAGCAGCAATAATAAATTGCAGATTGGATGGCAGGGACCCTATGTCATACTGGAGAAACTTTCCAGGACCAATTATAAGATTGACAAGAAAGGAAAGGAGAAGGTATATCATGTCAATCTTCTTAAAAAATACTATGACAAGGAATCATCAGAAGTTGCACATATCATGACCCTAGCCATTGCAACAGAAATGCACGGTGAACCACTTCACTCTATGGAGTATCCACTCACAACTACAGAGGATTATGTTCAAGTAAATATTAGTGAACATTTAACTCCAGAGCAGAAGAAGAGGGTTCAGAAAGTGTTGGAAACCCATGCTGATGTGCTCACAGATAAGCCAGGTCGAACGAATCTGTTAGAGTACGACATGAAGGTTACAGACCCTACCCCAGTATGCATGAGAACATACCCTATACCCTATGCGAAAGCCCAAGCACTAAGGGAGGAAGTTGATTATCTGTTGAAGGAGAAAATTATCTCGAAGTCAGACTCTCCCTATAGCTCAAGTGTGGTGCTATTGAGAAAACCGAGTGGTGAACACAGGTTATGTATTGACTACCGGAAGCTTAATGCGATCACAGAATCTCAGGTGGACCCATTACCTGACACCAACCAGCTGTTCTCTACACTGAGTAAGGCTAGGTATTTATCGAAGGTAGATCTAAGCAAGGGATACTACCAAATACCAGTGAAACCAGAAGTTAGGAAAATGCTGGCATTTAGTACATCAGACGGACACTACGAGTTTAATGTACTACCCTTTGGGCTGAAAAATGCTCCAAGTATCTTTTCAAGAATGATGAGGAAATTGTTGGAACCTCTACAAAATCCCCATATCACTAACTTTATGGATGACATTCTTGTTGCTACAAACACATTTGAAGAGCATATAGTAGCGCTCTCCATGTTGTTTGACAGACTGAGAGCCACTGGATTGACTGCACGTCCAACCAAGTGCTATATCGGTTGTAAGGAGTTGGAATTCTTAGGTCACACTATTTCTACAGGTCATATGTCTCCTGACCCAAAGAATATAGAGAAGTTAAAGAAGGCACCCAGACCTCAAACGAAGAAAGATGTGAGATCATTCGTGTCATTATGTGGGTTCTATCAGAAGTACATACCCCACTTTAACTCTCTGTGTGCACCATTAACTAACTTAACGAAGAAGGGACAGCCTGATAAAATTCAATGGAATGCTGATTGTGAAAAAGCTTACACAGAGCTAAAAGCAAAACTCACCAGCAAACCAATCCTTACACTACCCGATATCACACAGGAATTTGTATTAAGGACGGACGCTAGCAGTATAGGGATTGGTGCAACTCTCTTGCAGAAATCAAAAGCCCAGCCGGAGGAACTTTTACCAGTCGCCTACGCCAGTAGGAAGCTGAATGCAGCTGAGTTGAACTACTCGACCATAGAGAAAGAATGTTTAGCTCTAATTTGGTCCATCAACAAATTTTCACCTTATCTGTATGGGACACACTTCATTGTCCAAAGCGATCACCAACCTTTAACATTCTTGGCTGCATCTAAAAAGTTAAATTCGAGATTGTTAAGGTGGAGTCTGCTTCTTGCGACTTATTCCTTTACCGTGAATTACATTCCGGGAAGAGATAATGTAGGAGCTGATTTTTTTAAGTCGACACCCTAGTACTCTGGAAGGACAGACGCAAAAGGATTAACCACAGCAGGGGTTTACACGTCAGCTATGACAAGTCACAGCTAGGAAAGGAGGGGGCTATGTCGTGAAACGAGTGTAACCCACTACTTTGTTAATCACTATGTCGAGATACAGATTTGCTTCAACCAATCAACGAGCACCGTTCAGCAGTCTCTGAGACAGAATAAATTAACGGCCATCATGTTCACGCAAGATGGCGGATTAAAACTGAATAAAATTAGGCTGTACGAGCAAAAGACGAAACCGGAGGAAACCAATCAGCTTGCTCCGCCAGGAACCAACCAAAAGCCTTGCTTAAGAATTCACCTACCTATATAATCGGGCGAAATGTTATGCTAAGCACGCAACCAGAGACGAAGCCAGAGATACCGACTGACTGAAGAGGAGAGAAGCTGTCACGATTTATTGCTTACCTGAGGGCATCGACCTGCAGCCTACTTCACTAGTCGAGTCAAACTGGCCTTTTTAAATCTTGGAGGGTAAATATAAATTTAAGATAACTTTTAGGAAAATAGGCCTTCAGCAGGTATATAATGGTGGTATTTGTTGTGTGTCATTATACTACCTAAACCTGTATATATATATATATATATATATATATATATATATATATATATATATATATATATATATATATATATATAGGTTTAGGTAGTATAATCTGCCATCAATGGTACCTATACCTTGTAGCGGTATGGCAGCTTGTGTACCCTGACAATCCCCAGAGCTATGCCAGTGGGAGTTTTACTCCTGGTAGGTTCAACCATGCTGGACTGGTCTGCGTGGGTAGGGGTCAGACAAAAGCTGGTACCCTGGTCCTCCAGGTTGGGGGTTTTAGCACAGGGCCGACACCCCTGTCTGTGTAAAAAATCACACACGTTACGGAAACAGCAATAAATGGAAATACTTTGATGTGGGACGGACATCCGGAGTCTCAGGCTCGTATGACTGACAGTGGTGAAAGCCGAAAGGAAGCCACTGGCATGAAAACGGATGCCCAGACCGCAAAACACGAAACCAGAATTGGTTTTTGGAATGTCAGAACTATGAACGAGGCAGGAAAGCTGAGACAGATTACAGCAGAGATGAGGAATTACAAACTACATATCCTGGGAATAAGCGAGAGCAGATGGACAGGGATGGGGAGAATAAAAACAGCTACAGGGGAAACAGTACTTTATTCTGGTAGAGAGGACGGTCAGCACAACGAAGGTGTAGCCATTATCCTTAAGAAAGGAATGGAAAGGTCTCTACTGGAATGGAAACCCATTAACAACAGACTAATAAGAGCAAGACTGAGAGGGAGATTCACCAACACCACAATTATACAATGTTATGCACCAACAAATGACAGCGACGAAGAGATCAAGGACGAGTTCTATCAACAGGTACAAAAGGAAATGGAAACTGTACCCAGGTACGATCTTATTATAGTAATGGGAGACCTAAATGCGAAAGTTGGAACACACAATAATTATAACGAAAGAGTAATGGGGAAATGCGGCAGTGGAACAGTAAATGAGAATGGGGACAAATTAATAAGCTTCTGCAGTATTAACAACCTGGTCATCGGAGGAACACTTTTTCAACACAAAGAAGTGCACAAGTTAACATGGGAATCACCAAACGGACGAGACAAAAACCAGATAGATCACATAATGATCAATGGCAGATGGAGACATGCACTACAAGACGTGAAAGTAAGAAGAGGCGCAGATGTGGGAAGTGATCATCACCTAGTAGTAGCAAGACTGAAGGTGAAACTCAGAGCTGCTGGACCAGTTGCAGTCAAACAGAAAAGATACAACATCACGAAACTTAAGGACCCCCTCACCAGAAAAGCGTTTGTGGTCGACGTAAAGAGACGATATCTGATTACCAAAAGCCAGGAAAGAACAGAGACCGACGATGTGGACCAGAAATTCAACACCATCTCAACAATATATAAAGAAAGCAGCAAGTCATGCTTGGGATTCCAGGAAAGAAAGAGCCAAGACTGGATAACACCAGAAACGCTAAACACCATAGCGAAGAGAAAGGAAATGAAAAGGAAGAAAACAGAAGCTAAGTCTCCCAGGTTAAAGGCAATATATAGTGAACAGTACAGTCAGCTGGACAAGGAAGTAAAACGTCAAACCCGTGCTAACAAAAGGACATTTCTGGATGACCTTGCAAGACAGGCAGAAGAGGCAGCACTGAGAAATGAACAAAGCACAGTTTATAAAATAACTAAAGCTATCAGTGGAAAACGAGGTGCAAACAACATAACGTTAGTAAGAGACAAGCAAGGAAATCTCATCACCACAGCACAGGGGCAGGAAACAAGGTGGGCAGAGCACTTCAGAGAAACACTGAATAAGGAACCACCAGAGACTCAGCTGAATGTTCCTGAGGCTGAAAGTGACTTAGACGTAAATACAGACATTCCACGAAAAGAAGAAATTATCACAGCTATCAAAGGGCTAAAAAATGGAAAAGCGCCTGGTCACGACAATCTGAATGCTGAGCTATTCAAGACAGACCCTGAACTAGCAGCAGAACTATTAGAACCACTATTTGCACAAGTCTGGGAAACTGAGACAACACCAACAGAGTGGAGTAAAGGAACAATTGTCAAATTGCCCAAGAAGGGCGACCTTGCAGACTGCAACAACTGGAGAGGAATTACCCTCCTCTCAGTTCCCAGCAAAATACTAGGCAGGATAATCATCCAGAGAATTTCAAAAGCAGTTGACCATAAACTGAGGAAAGAACAAGCGGGCTTCAGAAAGAACAGAAGATGTGCAGATCATATATTTGCCCTCAGGAACATTATAGAGCAGTGCTCAGAATGGCAGAGACAGCTGTACATTAACTTTGTTGATTTTGAAAAGGCTTTCGACAGCATACACAGGGACAGCCTATGGAAAATTCTGAGGGCTTATGGAATTCCCAGCCGCATTGTTTCCATTATAAAAAGCCTCTATTCTAACTTTACGTGCAGTGTTGGATCGAGTAATGTAACTTTCGAAGTGAAAACAGGAGTACGACAGGGATGCCCCTTATCAACAACATTATTTTTGACAGTCATAGATTGGGTGATGCGCCAGACAACAGAGGGCAGTCCAAGAGGAATTAGATGGACAATGTTTTCTACACTGGAAGATTTGGAATATGCAGATGACATTGCACTGCTCGCGCATTCACACCAACACATTCAAGACAAAACTGATAGACTGAATAAGTATGGCCAGCAGGTTGGCCTGAACATCAATCTGAAGAAGACGGAGGTCATGACACTAAATGTGGACAATCCTGAGCCAATAACAGTAAGGAACCAGAAGTTAGAACAGACAGACACATTTACTTACCTAGGAAGCATAGTAACACCTGACGGCGGAACAAGCAAGGACATTAACAACAGAATGAATAAAGCGAGAACAGCCTTTGCTATTCTCAACAACATTTGGAAGTCTTCCCAGTACAGCACAAACACCAAATTAAGACTGTATGAGAGCTGCGTACTTTCTGTGCTTCTCTATGGTGCGGAATGTTGGAGAGTAACAGAGAAGGAAATGTCGAAACTGTCCTCCTTCCACACAATCTGCCTAAGGAAAATTCTCCGAATCTTTTGGCCAAACACCATCAGCAACCAAGAACTACTTATTCGGAGTAACCAGGAGGACATGCACACCATCATAGCTGGCAGACGCTGGAGTTGGGTTGGCCATGTCCTCAGAAGGGACCCTGATACCATCGCAAGAACAGCTATGCTATGGACCCCCGAGGGAAAGCGAAAGAGAGGCCGACCAAAAACAACTTGGCGGAGAACTGTGGAAGCTGAGATGCAAAGAATGAACCACAGTTGGGGCACTGTACGAAGGATGGCCGCCGACCGAGCAAAGTGGAATCAATTTGTTGCTGCCCTACAAGACGCCACCAGGCGTGATGGCCGCTGACTGCTTTGACGGTTGGCGGTTATGGATCAAAGAAGAAGATATATATATATATATTTAACATATATTGTTTTAATATGAATATATCAAGTTACTGATTGTATCTTGGGGGAATTAGGTATAATGATTTTATTTCATAATATGATTGAATAGACGAAGGCTAATAGGACTCATACTTCAACCTATTGTCTCCTATACTTCAATCTATTGTCTCATCTAACTCCAACTGCCATATAACCAAAACAGTCCTTGTTAGGACTCAATCTATTGTTTCACATGATTTCAGTCTATTGTCTCAGATAAGACCAACTGCCATATAACCAAAACAGTCCTTGTTAGGACTCAACCTATTGTCTCCTATAACTTGTCTATTATCTCAGATAAAACCAACTGCAATATAACCAAAACAGTCCTTGTTAGGACTCAATCTATTGTCGCATCTAACTCCAATCTATTGTCTCCTATAACTCCAACCTGATATATCACCAAACAGTCCTCGTCTCATATACTCCTATCATAAGAACATAACGGTATTGTTAGGATATATGTTACCAGCTTGTATAGCACTCGTCAGAGAGGGCCTGGTATATTATAGAGGGAAGGAAATGGGTGTATCACCTAAATGTACATATTATTGGATGTCTTGAATTTATATTATGGGATTTATTCATGTATTGAATGTATTCATGTATTGAATTTATATTATTGATGCATTGAATTTATATTATTGACTGTATCCATGTATTAGTTTATCAGAAAGAATGCTTTGCAAGTAGACACCTGTCTTGTCTCGCTATTGCTAAATCATACTGAGCCATGTTGTCATTCATCCTACATGCAAACACTGAGGCACACGCTCATTTCATTCACATTAGAAATAGGTGGGCTTGAGGACAGAAATTAGCCCCTATTTTTGCTTTGTTACAGGATTATTCGTGTCCTAAAAACTGAGGTCGTATGTTCGAGTCAATCCCGCTGCCTGGAACTTCGCAGGAGCATAGAGATTGTACAGAAGCTACATCTTTAGTCCCCCTCAGTCTTGGGTGGGCTAAAGTAACGAGCCTCAGCAGGAGTTGTGTGACCCAAACTAAGGAGAACAGAACGTTTTAAGAGATGAGTACCCCGTAGTACCATTTCTGTCGGCATTGTGAGCATAGAAACTGTCAGTGATGAGAAAGTGAAATTAGCATAGCAAGAGAAAAAATTAACAGCATAGCTGATAAGTGTTATATCCTTAATTAACAGCACAGCTGATATATTTTTTTTGTTCCTATAATTGGAAAACTTGTTGTAAAATATTTATATATATAAAATAAATATTTGTAAATCACATGTAAACTTACAATTCCATTACATTCCATTTTTCAACATTCACCCTTCAGCACAAGAGTAGATAGTGTATATACTAAATAAATAAGAAGGAAATTGTATTTGAACGACTTGTCAATTTTATCAGTGTTAAGTAAAATCTGTTTCCTTGGTTTTTTAATATCACAGTTAGTTACACAGCGGAGGTGGCGCTTTATGTCGGTCTCCTCTCTACTATTGTTTCGAGATCAGAACATTCACAGCCGTAACTAATTTGTGATACCAGTAGTCCTCTCAGACACTGGGACTTCACCATTTTCTGCAGAAATTCTATTTCTGTAATTTTCAGTACTATACTGATCCTACAGCCAAATAAAACCTTTCGCCACAACATCTGTTCTCACACAACAGTAACACGCAGACATCTGTTCTCACACAACAGTCACACAGACATCTGTTCTCACACAACAGTAAAACACAAACACCTGTTCTCATAAAACAGTGAAACACAAACACTTGTTCTCACACAAAAGCAAAGCACAGACACCTGTTCTCACACAACAGTAACATATAAACATCTGTTCTCACACAACAGTAAAACACAAACATCTGTTCTCACACAACAGTAACACACATTCATCTGACCTCACACAACTGCAACACACAGACATCTGTTCTCGCACAAGAGTAACACACAGACATCTGTTCTCACACAACAGTAACAGACATCTGTT
The DNA here is from genome assembly GCA_024509875.1 of Oreohelix idahoensis. Classification (NCBI taxonomy): domain Eukaryota; kingdom Metazoa; phylum Mollusca; class Gastropoda; order Stylommatophora; family Oreohelicidae; genus Oreohelix; species Oreohelix idahoensis. The sequence continues at coordinate 101,188 of JAMPIV010001137.1, forward strand.
CTCACACAACAGTCACACAGACATCTGTTCTCACACAACAGTAAAACACAAACACCTGTTCTCATAAAACAGTGAAACACAAACACCTGTTCTCACACAAAAGCAAAGCACAGACACCTGTTCTCACACAACAGTAACGTATAAACTTCTGTTCTAACACAACAGTAAAACATAGACATATGTTCTCACACAACAGTAACACACAGACATCTGATCTCACACAACTGTAACACACAACCATCTGTTCTCACACAACAGTAACACACAGACATCTGTTCTCACACAACTGTCACACAGACATATGTTCTCACATAACAGTAAAACACAAACACCTGTTCTCATAAAACAGTGAAACACAAACACCTGTTCTCACACAACAATAACACACAGACACCTGTTCTCACACAACAGTAACACACAGACATCTGTTCTCATACAACAGTAAAACACATATATCTGTTCTCATACAGCAAACCATAAGTCAGAAGAGTTCAGGACCACCACTGGTGTAAGACAAGGTGATATCCTGTCACCTTATATAAGATGGTTTGGCCATGTCTGCAGAATGTGAGAAGATCGGCTACCACGACAAGCATGGGAAACAAAGAGCCAGGGATCCAGACCCCCAAGACGACCCAGGGTCCGCTGGGAGGACTATATTAGACAATCTTTGAAGGACCGAGGACTAGAATGGAACCAGGCCAGGAGGAAGACAGCCGATAGGATAGTCCGGCGCTCTCTCTTCCAAACATCTACACTTCACAGTTGAAGGGAAACGACTAAGTAAGTAAGTATCACATAACAGTAACACATGCCGTTCTTTGCAAAGCAGGGATGAACGGGTAACCAAACAGACATGACGACTTATCAGACCGAGGAGTGTAAGAATTTTAAAAAAATACAAACTATCTGCTACATTGCAGAGAAAGAAAAGCGTGCGACCCGGAAATTTCAAGTAATCAGTACTCACAACACTTGAAAATGGGTACTGCCGTAATGATCGACTCAAAATAATTATGTGACACCGACAATCAAATTGGTTAATTTCGGGTGTGGCCGACATCAGACTACAGATTAACACCAAAATCGCTCCAGCGACTTTGGTTAAGCACTGATAAGGCGAACGTGTAGCACTTGCCAAGATGGCAAAGAGACAAGTTGTGTTTGCTCAAGCCGTGCCAGGCGATAAAATTACTCGCCCGCAGACGGATTTTGTGTGCGCAAGCGACGGATAAAGAGATTACTTGTCTGTGCGACACATTTTGGACAAACATGAATGACATCATCATTTCTTGCCCACCTGTTTCAGATACATTGCTTTAGAGGAAAGTAAGATGTTACATCTGAAACGTCATTGTCGAAAGAGTGTACGGACTTGTCACTTCCACATATGAGAGACATGACCTTTTGCATCACGCACAGAATTTTCCATGTCGGAAAAATTTTGAATTACCCTACCTAAATATGCAGTTTTGAAACGATTGGCAGGGGTTCGAAATAGAGGAACCACCAAATTCCTGATTGGACGCCGCCTATAATCGGAATAAACAACTGCGGGGAAGGCAAAAGGCCTTATAATCTGACACTTTAGCCAGACTTGAACACTGTGAGAATCGCTTGCCCAGACGACAACTAGACTGCCAGAGTTAAGACTAGAAACAAGATTCATAAATCGGACCGGATCATTGTTGGAGAAAATTTTTGGGGACTTTAGAGCCCCCCAAAAAACTCTACCATTTTAACAAGGAAAGCCGGAATCTGAGGAATCTGGAACACGAAGTCACAGTGGGAATTTATTGTTGAAGTAACGGCCCCCAAGAACAAGTGCAAAAGGCATCGCAAGTGCCTTAACCTACTTCTTTGAGCAAACAGTATGTAAGCCAAGATTTTCGTAAGCTGTACATTTTACATTCTATATTTTTCATAACTAACGTGTGAACTATTATGTAAATATTGCCATGAGAATATTAATATGTAAAAATTGCTAGTGGATGTCCACGTCATTTGAGGCTGGCAGCCTCAGCATACAGGATGATGATTTCATGAACCACCACTGCAAGGGCTGGTGACTGCTTTATTGCTAGTTTCTTAAAGAGAACTAAAATCATAGGTTGTCCCAAGTTCCATTTGTAGCAGGGATTGAAAGATAAAAGAAATGATGTACATTCTAATTATAATACTTACTTTTACAAACCAGTGTAAATGTCTTTGTAAACATATTCACTTTAAAAATAATGAAAGTTTTCAAGCTTTTCAACCGGTGTAGATGTAACTGAAAACATATTCAATCTATATTGTGAACATTTTCAACCAGTGTAGATGTAAATGTAAACATATTTTATCTATACTATTAACCTTTTCTTTTTAAGTGTACAGTAAATATAAAGCTATTTAATTTAAATGTAAAGAAAGTTTTCTCTCGAGGGATTAAGCTAAATTCTCATCGAGGGTAAAGTCTGAGGTAGATGGGATGGTGGAATAGGAAGATGGGGATACATAAGTAAGTGTCGGGAAACTCAATACTCAGAGGGTATTCTTTTCTCTTTTTTTACCATACTAGTTGGTAGTACCAGTTGAGAGTACTTTCTCTGGAACAGGAAGGGTACGAGTGGCCTGAAGTCTAAGCTAGACACCATCATCAGACGAGGACCAACTTCGTAGACACTCTTTGACACTTCTGGAACGTGCTGCGCCCTACAACCGTGACCAGTGACGAGCGGGATCAGCGATCCAGTCTACCAAGAACCAAAACATCAGAAGGAGCAGAACCGTCACTGACAGCTAAGTACCACATAAAAGCTTCCAAGTGACCTCCTTTACAAACTACCATTACATCACACAGTGATGATAATTTTCTGACAAATCATTATTCATTTTTTTTTAAAACCTTGTTAAAACCTAAGTGATTATTAAATTTGTTGTTTGTAATCATACAAATTTAACGCCGATTTAATCATTTTGAATGTACTGCATGTTTGTCTCAGTCAATTTACTAAATACACTCTAAACAGAGCTATACCATAATAAGAAGAATTCCACTGAGTAAATCAGGGTGGTCGGGGGGGGGGGGGGGGGGGCCTTGAACGAGCTTAAACTAATCATTGCATAAATCTTCATAAAAGGCGGCGGATCAGATATAAGTTAACAATTGCCCTGCCCAATGCAGCATTGTTCTTGACTTCTGAAATATCTTATGAAAACACCCTTGCGATAGAAGCATCATTATCCTTCTATCTACAGCTCTGCCAAGAGTAATCTGGAGAATGAATTTGAAAACCCATATTAGATACTTTTGAGTGTTGGCCACTGTCACAGAGTGACTAATAGTTGTATTTTACCAACACGTCCCATTTTTCTTACTCTCAGACCCCACCCCGCGGCTTTGATTTCGTCCTGGCCTTCATTATAAATTCAACACTGGTCAGTAGCGGTCAGCTTACGATAATATTACCTAAGATGCACCTGGTGTTTGTCTGACCAGGGGAACGCTTGTTGCTGGTAACAGTGTTTGACCACGAGCGAGACATAGTTTCTTTGAAGAAGCGACCCGCTTTTATCTCCGATTCAAGGGGAGACAAAACTCACGTTCGTTCTGAGATTTTGATTGTGGCCCTTGACCGCCGCAATTAGCTCATAGAATAATATTATGTCTTATATGGGAAACTTTCTCGTGGTTGTTGTCTCTGATGTAGACTCTAGAATAACATTTGTCTTACTCATGATTACGTTATACTTCTTCTTCCTCGTTCGCCCTGAAAAGGACGGTGGTTGCGTTGTGTCTGTTTACGCCGTAGCTGTGATATCTGCACCTTTCGGTCGACACATCCGACTTCAGCACGGCATTTTTGGGACTGGGTTTGCCTTCCCTCTTCGATCCGTACTCGCTCAGCCAGACTGCACTGCTGCAGACTGTTTCCAGGACCACCACGTGGAGGTGGAGTACGGTCTTGACCAGCTCTGGCTCGCTGGTCCTGATGCAAGCAGTCAATCTATGGGTCGCTGACTGCATTCACTACTGTTGCATCTTAAGTTTCTGAGCCGTGCGCCAAGTATTCCCTGGTATATGCGAAATGTGCAAATTAGGCGAAAGTTTTAATTTAGTATACAGATAGTTGCGAGACAAGAAATGAGCCACCTCTATGTTGTGAAATATATAACGAAGTAATGATTAATGGCTATATCTATTTTTTTTTCAATGCAATCGAATGTATGGGAAAATTATTTTCGTTTTGTTTTTTAAAGTGAATTTTGTAAGAACAATAAAAGTAGTTCCTAGAACTTGTGTTTCCTACAGAAGTTACTACCCTACTGTAAGAGCTCATGAATGTTTTGGTCGAGGCTTCCTGCAAGGGGGGCAGTTGCATTGGTGGCTCAGTGCTCCATGATGAAAGAAAAGGAAAATACACACGAACTCCACACCATAGCACACACACGTATATATTATGTAATTGTGCGTGTGTGTTTGTTTGTATCTAATCAACATCGTCAAGAAATGTAAAATAAATTATAGTTGTTTTTTTTTTTTTGGTTCTTTTTTCTGTTGCAGAGTTCCTCTCGGGAAGCCACTGTTGTAATGATTAAGTCTGTCGACACTGCCGCTGAAGTGACGTGTATTTGCGCAAGTGGGGGCTCCATTTTCGTGTCTCCCCGTCCAAGAATGGCCCCGGGAAACGTTACCACACACAAGAAAAGGCGTGGTCCTGAAAATATGTACGAGAAGCCCCCAGCCGTGACGTGGATAATTGATTTCGTCGTGAAGTTTATAAGTTTTATTATTATTGACGCGATCATAATAGAAATGACTTCTGCCTATTTCACCGACGAGGAGGCAATAATATTTGCTGTGCTACTCTTCTTGTTCCTTGTAGTATAGTTTCGTTATCGTTGCTTCCACCTGCCACTGGTATTTGATTTCAGCAGATACCAGGATATGCAAGACTTGAAGTGGTGGAAAGCCATAATGAGCGACATAGATGAATCGAATAATAAGGAGAAAATGTATGAAAATGAACCAACAGTCTTGCGGTCGTATTTGAAATCACTAGCAATAGAACATTAATTAATTCAAAGTAATGTATCGGCTGGAAGATGGATGTTGATAGCTTGCTGGATTGAAAGAAACACCAACACACAGAAAAAACATGCCAGCACAGTTAACCATAATTAACATTCCATGTGCAGAAATACTTAGACCACTAAGGGTTGCTAGTGTCTTATGCTTTTTTGAAATTTTCATCCAGCTTTAACAAGTGTGGTAAATTTAACCGTGATACAACGTTAAAATATCTCCAAAGATAAAATGTAGGGATAAAAATAATGCGTAAGCTACTAGAAGACATGATCGCCCACGCCGCGGGTCACCACCCGCCATGGAAACTAACTTGTTAGACGTGAAGGCAAAACGTTTACCCTTGTAGACGGGATGAGAACGGAGATCAAAAAGAAAAATATGACTGAACACGTGCTTGAAACTAGCAAGGCTAAAAAGACGCAATTGGTGGGGAAAGGAAAAAAATTCACGTCCCCAAGCTGACACAAGGTAAAGAAATGGACAAAAGGGACCTTAGCTATTATACGCAACAGTCATTTCTTGGACGCTTTTACGATACTTAGCCCTTTTATTTGAATTCAGCGGCAAACGCATTACAGAAGATGCTCGAACATATTTCAAAAAAACAACTAACCTTGAAAAGTAACTTTTTCTTAATAATAATGTTAGGAATATAAAACCTAGCTGGCCTGATGGCCCATATTGCGGCCTTGAGACTCAAGTGCTAAAATCTAGATTGAAATGAAAGAGAGGGGGAATTAGTGGAAAGTTGTGGCTAAAAATAACTCTAGAGGCAGATTCGTGTAGGAAATGCATGTATAAACAAGTGTGTTTTTGTAAAAAACGCAAGTAGAGACAGACGGACCAACAGACAATAATACATACTTGACTGAGGTATGACTGAATTGACTTTTGGTAGGAGGTTTGAAATTTGAAAAGGGGGAAAGGCGGTGATTGGCCACCGATAATCATATTATCGGCGCTCAGACGCACATTTTTGCCATTCAACATAAATTGTCCAGTAGTAGACACAGTAATTCTTCAGTGGTGTAATTCCCAGAAGCTAATTGCAATATTTAGAGGGACGCCATACTAGAGCCAGCAGCTCAGCTGAGTTTTGCTAGCATATAACTGTGTTCTCTATTCATAATTCTGAACTGTGAGTTTTTTATTTGGCACCAAAGTGGTGTCAAATGCTGTGTTGAAAAATACAAGTGTGGACCCGTGCAGTCTAGTATTTTGGCAGAGCAGCCTTATATTGCCCCCAAGCACGGAGAGGTGGGGCCACCAGATTCCAGCACCAGAACTACTCAGTCAAGATACGTGAGCGTCTGGCCTGCTGGACATTCACCAACTTATTTTCTAACTAACACACCAACTATATTCCCATCAACTAGAACATACCATGTTGGGAAATAAACTTGTATTCCTCCCATCAGTAAATGGACAATGTTTGGTAGTCATAGACTGGGAGTGATGAAGCCACCCCAACAGCACATCCATTAATCGTTCTCCCAGATAAATTACAAATATAAACAGTAGTAATATTAACTAGTCTTGTAAAATACAGATGTACACACCTTTCATTTATTATGCCATATATTCATGCATTTCATTCATAATTTCTAAACCTATCATATGTTCTGACCAAAATAAAACCTTGGTTCAGAACAAATAAACTTAAAGAAAATTTAAATATCAAAATTTTAAACAGCTTGAGTTAGTTCAGTGTGTTATAAATTCTATTAATATTATTAGACTTATTAAATATCTGTGTGTGTGTGTGTGTGTATGTAATCTACCACAACACATTACATATCAGTACCCTAGAATTTTAACGTAGCCACATTCATTAGTAAAAAAAAGATATGTCTGAGGTCGTAAGTGGTAGCAAGAAGGGCTTTCTGTAAATTCACAGCTACATTTATCTCAGTAGCCTTCACAGCTGACCTCATGCATCACACTAGGTAATATCACCACCATACAGTACCATCAAACCCACTACAACAAGTAAACAAAATACGATACATTCTAATTTGCTTGGAGATTTTATACTGACAATATTTAGTGAACTTGAGTTATTCACATATCATCATCATAACTGTGTGCGACATCAGCATGCTACGAGAAATACTACCGATGATTGTTTCCGTTATCACATTCTTGCAATAACGAAATACCAGCACTATTTCTCATACAACAGTAACAAACAGACATCTGTTCTCATACAACAGTAACATACAGACATCTGTTCTCATACAACAGTAACATTCATACATCTGTTATCATACAACAGTAACATTCAAGCATATGTTCTCATACATCAGTAACACCTAGACAGCTGGTCTCATAACGATGTTCATGTTGATGACTACGAAGATGGCGTAGAAGATGATGATAATGATGACGACCGACGACGATGATGATAAATATTATGATGATTATGAAGATCCCTACTGAGTAACATTTCTAGAGAACAATACCACAGCACAAAAATTATATAATTATAAGACTACTAATTTAATAATGACGATGATGGTGATGAGCCCTACTTAGTAACATTTCTAGAGAACAATACCACTGTGGCGAGAGGTTTTATTTGGCTGTAGGATCAGTATAGTACTGAAAATTACAGAAATAGAATTTCTGCAGAAAATGGTGAAGTCCCAGTGTCTGAGAGGACTACTGGTATCACAAATTAGTTACGGCTGTGAATGTTCTGATCTCGAAACAATAGTAGAGAGGAGACCGACATAAAGTGCCACCTCCGCTGTGTAACTAACTGTGATATTAATAAACAAGGAAACAGATTTTACTTAACACTGATAAAATTGACAAGTCGTTCAAATACAATTTCCTTATTTTTATTTAGTATATACACTATCTACTCTTGTGCTGAAGGGTGAATGTTGAAAAAATGGAATGTAATGAATTTGTAAGTTTACATGTGATTTACAAATATTTATTATATATATATATATAAATATTTTACACCAAGTTTTCCAATTATAGGAACAAAAAATTTATATCAGCGGTGCTGTTAATTAATTATAGTACATGGATCAGCTGTGCTGTTAATTAAGGATATAACACTTCTCAGCTATGCTATTAATTTTGTCTCTTGCTATGTTAATTCACGTTTTCTTCATTGACAGTTCTATGCTCACAATGCCGACAGAAATGGTACTAATGTGTACTCATCTCTCTTAAGTCTGTTCTTCTTTGTTTGGTTCACACCACCGGCAGAGTATCGTTCCTTTAGCCCACCCAAGACTGAGGGGGACCAAAGATGTAGAGTCTGGTCAACCTCTATGCTCCTGCGGAGTTCCAGGCAGCGGGATTGACTCGAACATACGACCTCAGGTTTTTAGGACAACTAAACCTGTAACAAAGCAAAAATAGGGGCTAATTTCTGTCCTCAATCCCACCTATTTCTAGTGTGAGTGAAATGAGCGTGTCTCCGATGTATGCATGTGGGATGAATGACAACATGGCTCAGTATGATTTAGCAATAGCGAGACAAGACAGGTGTCTACTTGCAAAGCATTCTTTCTGATAAACTAATACATGGATACATTCAATAATATAGATTCAATACATGAATACATTTAATACATGAATACATCCCATAATATAAATCAATGCATGAATAAATCCAATAATATGTACACCTAGGTGTGATACAACAATGTCCTTCCCCCTATACTATACCACGCCCTCTCTGACAATAGCTGGTAACACATATCTTAACAATATTGTTATGTTCTTATGATAGGAGTATATGAGACGAGGACTGTTTGGTGATATATCAGGTTGGAGTTATAGGAGACAATAGATTGGAGTTAGATGCGACAATAGATTGAGTCCTGACAAGGACTGTTTTGGTTATATTTGCAGTTGGTTTTATCTGAGACAATAGACTGAAGTTATAGACTGACAATAGATTGAAGTATAGGAGACAATAGGTTGAAGTATGAGTCCTATTAGTCTTCGTCTATTCAATCATAATAGGAAATACAATCATTATACTTAATTTCCCCAAGATACAATCAGTAACCTGATAGGTAGTATAAATGACACACAACAAATACCAACGGTTATCGTGAATATATTTACCCTCCTAAGATTTTAAACTGGCCAGGTTTTGACGCGACTTAGCGAAGTAGGTTGCAGGTCGATGCCCTCAGGTAAGTTGTAAATCAAAGTGACAGCTTCTTCCTCTTCAGCTCTGGCGTCAAGTTCGGGATTGCGTGGTTAGCATAAAATCCGCTTGATTATATAGTCAGGTAACTACTTGAGGAAAGCTTTCGGTTGGTTCCTGGCGGAGCAAAATGATTGGTTTCCTCCGGTTTTGTACCTGGTCTCATACAGCCTAATTTTATTCAGTTTTCATCGGCCATCTTGCGTGAACAAGATGGCCGTTAATTTATTCTGTCTCAGAGACTGGTGAACGTTGATCGTTGATTGGTTGAAGCAAATCTGTGTCTCGACATAGTGATTAACAAAGTAGTGGGTTACACTTCGTTTCACGACATAGCCCCCTCCTTTCCTAGCTGTGACTTGTCATAGCTGACGTGTAAACCCCTGCTGTGGTTAATCCTTTTGCGTCTGTCCTTCCAGAGTACTAGGGTGTCGACTTAAAAAATCAGCTCCTACATTGTCTCTTCCCGGAATGTAATTCACGGTAAAGGAATAAGGCGCCAGAAGCAGACTCCACCTTAATAATCTCGAATTTAGCTTTTTAGATGCAGCCAAGAATGTTAAAGGTTGGTGATCGCTTTGGACAATGAAGTGTGTCCCATACAGATAAGGTGAAAATTTGTTGATGGACCAAATTAGAGCTAAACATTCCTTCTCTATGGTCGAGTAGTTCAACTCAGCTGCATTCAGCTTCCTACTGGCGTAGGCGACTGGTAAAAGTTCCTCCGGCTGGGCTTTTGATTTCTGCAAGAGAGTTGCACCAATACCTATACTGCTAGCGTCCGTTCTTAATACAAATTCCTGTGTGATATCGGGTAGTGTAAGGATGGTGTAACTGTCTTTTCTTTTCTTGTTGAGGTGATCACTGGCCCAAGACAGTATACATGTTGTTAGATGTGTAGTGCGAGCGTATGATGAATTGAGTGTGGGTGCGAATGAAGGCGCGAATGTGTTTAGGCTCGTATAGATGTAGATCCTGCAACCCATACTCTCACATGCAGTAATCAAGGATGCTTTGACACTGCAGGCATGTTTCAAGACATTTATTGACGGGAACACACATAGTATCAACAGGAACAGTCAGTGTAACAAGGTCATGCTGACCTGACATCGATAGGTATACATTTGGCATTCAAAAAGGTAAACATCAGAATAGACGTGCATGGTCAATAGCAAAGTTCTTCAATAATGACAGTTCGTAGCGTCGCCCTTGGCGTCTCTGACTAAACGCGTCAGATGCCTTAGTTACTTTGACACACAGGTGCAACTTGGCACTCCCCGCCAATTGCACATATCAGGCTGTAGTATAATAGCCGAAAGCACAGGCCTCGTTCTGACGTCGGCCGTGTACTTCTGTTAAATAGGTTATCATCAACCCTGCAGTAATACTTATTGTAGATAGAATTCCGCCAATCTGCGGCTCCCACAATATATCTTCGTCACTGGATTTCTGGACAATATAAGACTAACAGTCTTGGATGGCTACCTCGAGCACAAATATATAAGTTCTGAAATGGCGGATCAGTGAGCTGCTGTTCACCCTAGGTAATCCTTTACATGTTCTGCCACCGAAAAGCGTAATAATGCATAAAGGTCGGTATTACCTGGAAAATGAATCCTCAGAACTAAACAAGGAATTCTGTCGTCATCCCGACGCACAGAGATTCACTGGGGAAAACTGCCATAGCAGTTACTTCGAAGATTCTCCCCGAAAAACAATGGACTCTTGGTCCCTTCAGAAAAACAGGACCTCCCGGCTTCCCGGAAGTATATCTCACTCCCGCTTAAAAAACCTTCCCATAGGCCTACGCCGAACTGTCAACCTCTGACCCTAAAGGTCAAACACAATGAATGAATAAACAAGGGAAGACAACCCCTAATCAACCTGACATCGCAGGTAAAGACACAATTATACTTATGATACAAACATAAGCAAATAACTTGACAGATGACTCCGTCGAAAATGACAGCAACATTACTACCACCCCCCTGTAAAAAAAAAATGCAATTTTTTTTTTTAATATGTTCATGAGCAAGATAGCACCAGTATCACTTCTGTGCTCATGCAAACAATGAACCTAATATCAGGTACAATAGAAGAGGGTACAAATCATCTCCCAACATAGGAGAAAATATTTCCTTTAAGCCAAACAAACTAAGGGATACCATTCAAGAAACCTAAGTTGCTGGCAATACCAATCATATCAAACATTACTAAATGATATAATCATAGCAATATACAAATGTCAATGCTATTTTAGCAACATATCACTGATGGATGGACAAAATGAAATTTGTTAAATTATCTAAACATCATCCAAATACATTTGTATTACAACATATTATGATATTAAGGACAGACCTAAGTCTGAAAATATATCAGGAAAAACTAGGACACAAGATTTAACTGGAATCATGTGGGCATCTAGACAATATGTCCGCCATCACATTATCCGAACCACGGATAGCTCGCACCGTGAAATGGAAAGGCTGAAGAGCAATAGCATAACGAGTAGATCTCGAGCTCTTCAAATCCTTACTTTGCATAGCCGTAAGAGCTTTTTGGTCGGTTTCCATAAAGAAATGCGCGCCCAGAAGGAACCTTTGTAGCTTAAGAATGGACCAAACCATAGCCAACAATTCACGGTCCAAAACCGAGTAATTCCTTTCTGCCGCATTCAGCTTCCTAGAAATATACATTACAGGATGCAGAGTTCCTGAATATTCCTGCATTAGTGCCGCTCCAATGCCAGTGGAAGAGGCATCACTACGAAGGACAAAAGTCTTATCAATCGTCGGTAGTCTTAAGATAGGATGAGATGAGAACAAATTCTTAACCTGATCCAATGAAGATTGGCATTCTTGGGACCAACGCACCATATTAGGAGAACCTTTTTTCAATAACGTTGAAAGTGGTGCCATAATGGAGGACAGATTCTCAATGAATCTTCCATAGAATTGTATCAATCCCAAGAGACTACGCACTTGCTTTTTTGTCTTCGGAACCGAGATATTTAATATCTTTGAAATGTTTTGGTCCTCTGTCTTCAACAGACCATGACCAACTCGATGACCTAGGAAGGAAATTTCACTAAACCCAACAAAAGCTTTAGAGGGTTTAGCAGTCAAACTATGCTCACGTAGAGTAGATAGCAATTCCTTTAGACCCACATAGTGTTCTTCCCAAGTATCGCTGAAAAGACAGATGTCGTCTAAATATGCAATGACATCTGCACGATCTGATAGAATTCGTCGCATCATGCGCACGAAAGTCGCTGGGGCGTTCATAAGCCCGAAAGGCATAAAATTCCATTGAAACAGACCCCTAGGTGTCGAAAAAGCAGTGAGAGGTTTGGCGTGTTCCGTCAGTGGGACTTGCCAATAACCTTTCGACAAGTCTAGTTTAGTAAAGAATTTAGCTTTAGAAAGTCTAATAAGTAGATCATCTAATAACGGCATAGGTTCAGCATCGAACTTCGTAACTTGATTTAATTTGCGATAATCAACGCAAAGACGTATGTTATTGTCTTTCTTTCGAACAATAACTATCGACGAAGAATAAGCTGAAGTGGATGGTTCAATTATTTGTAGTTGAATCATTTCATCCAATTCTTTCTCGACTTGTGCTTGAAAATGAATAGGTATTGGGTATGGTCTTACTCTGATCGGATTACGATCAGTAAGTATGATGTCATGTTCTATGACATCTGTGTGTCCAGGAATGTCGGTAAGGACATCCTGATATGATTGTAACGTAGAGGATACTTGACGCTGTTCCTCAAAAGACAAGTTGGAAGAGACTGTAACGTCTCTCCACGATTCCGTTGAAGTAAGTGGAATCGCAGGAAGAGGTAAGTTCACGTCAGAAAAAATAGTTTCCTCATCCTGTATAACGGACAGGGATGAGATGTGACCATGTTGAACTGGAGAGTCGTCCCTCGCCTGGAAAATAGGCTGTAAATAGTCTGGACGTTCAATAAACTCTGTTAGCATATTTATATGGAAGGTTTTATGCCTTCCATCCACATCGACAATATAGTCGACATCAGAAATTTTCGAGACTATAGTGTATGGACCCTTCCAAGAAATGAGAAGTCTATTCTCTCTTGAGGGCAGTAAGACATATGCTTTGTCTCCAGGACAAAGTTGACGTAGGCGTCTTTTCTTATTAGCAAATCGCCTAGCTTTTTCTTTCGCAAATTCGGAAGATGAAGTTGCTAACCTGCACGATTCGATAATCTTTTCTCTAAGAGCTATAACATATTCATATGACGATTGTGTATCATCGTCAATATTATCGGAAGTTATCAAATCGTGTAACAAGGACATTGGCCCGCGCGGTTGCGCGCCAAAGACAAGTTCGAAAGGAGAAAACCCTGTATGCTCGTTGGGAACCTCTCTATAGGCAAAGAGGACTGCAGGTAAAACCCTGTCCCAATCTTCAGGATGATCCTCCGTTATCTTGCCAAGTAAGTTCTTTAGTGTCCTGTTAAGACGTTCTACCAATCCATTGGACATTGGATGATAAATACTACTGAGAGACCTTTTAATGTCTAGCGTAGCCATTACCTGAGACATAACGTCCGAAATTAACTGAGTGCCGTGATCCGACAGTATTTCTCCGGGGAATCCCAGACGAGAAAATACGAGCCAAAGAGCATCAGCGATATCGACAGTTGATATGCTCTTCAGAGGAATAGCCTCTGGCCAACGCGTGCACATGTCCACGCAAGTGAGGATAAATTGGTGTCCTCTGGCTGACTTAATTTTGAACGGACCAATGATGTCTATAGCCATTTTCTGAAACGGCCGAATCGGAATATCTGCAGCCTGAATAGGAGCAGCATGTCTCGGACCCCTAGACTTGACCTCTTGACAAATTTTGCAAGATCGGCAATAAATTCGGATGTCTTTATTCACGAATGGCCAAAAGAATGACGCAAGGACTCTAGTTTTAGTTCTGGAAAAACCCATGTGTCCCGCACACTGAGAATCGTGTGCATGCCGAAGAATTAAGGCTCTCATACACTTAGGCACAAGAATTTGCGAGTGCATAGACTTGTCCGAGTGTTGTACCATTCGTACCAATATACCATTCTTCATAGTGATATACGATTTGTGATTCGTATTTTGATTGGGATCCCCTTTCTTTGCAAGAAGGAAGTATTTCTTCAAAGAAGGATCCTCTTCTTGACGTTTAACAAACGAGTCATGGGAAATCACCAAGTGCTCGTCTTGGCTATCAACTTCATTACTATTATCAGATGAAGTTGGGGGATTAAGAGCTTGAGCTCTTGTCACCACTGCATTGACCGTTTGAATGTTTTTTTCTTCCCAACTAGAAATTTGTTGCGGGGTGCATTCCTTAACCCCATGAATACGACCGATTATAAGATCCGCAATAGGATTAGGAAGAAGACATGCATGGACATCTCCTGTGAAGAAAGGAGTGTCAATCCTAATAATAGCAGTAGGATAGCTTTCCATAGTACCACCAAATGTAACACATTTGATTGTTTTTCCAGTGGCACAGCAAGGATCTATCAGAGACTCCTTAACCCCGACGGTAGTACATCCCGAATCGAAAAGTACTGAGACTAGCCTATCATTTATTAGACCTTTATCTAAGATGAGAGATCCTCTCCCATCATGCGCAACTGTAGCAGGTAGAGCAGGAAGAGGGTGACCACAACTTAGCGTAGATACAGTTGATGAGTCAAACAATGTTAAGCATTGGGGGCATTCAGTTGCTCTCCCAAAATCGAAAGCACAACCAGTGATAGCCCTAGAGTTACCACTATCATTTACTGTATTACAGGCTCCATCAAACTCTTGTTGTGCAGAGTTTGCCTGTTGGTAAGGTCTTTTCTTGTTAAACCTAGGTCTACCTCGATTATCATTTCCCCTGTAATTATTTCGACTATCATTTCCCCTGTAATTGTTATCATATTGCCTATTGTAATCATCATTCCGGTTTGAATCCCGGTTTCTAAATTCACCATCGTCATAATCTTGACGTCGAGAATGATTACCTCGAAAATTTGAATAGTTATTATTTGGATAGCCTTTGCGAAAGTGTCTCAAATTATTACCACTAAAATTACGAGAACTACCATCTTGTCTCCACTGCATAGACGAAGAACCATCATGTGTTGGATTACTCCGCTTCTGAGTGTAATTTTGATTACTTCCCCTATTCCAATTTTGTTGAGCACCCTGAAATTTTTTTTTGAAATTAGGGCCATATGGTGTTGCCGAAGCAGCTGGCAACCCTTCTTTCACTTTAGAATTGCTAACTGTAGCATGGGGATGTGCTGTGGCATACTGACAACAGTATTCCTCCATTTCTTTTAAGTTTTTAGGCTTACGCTCATGAAGGAATGCAAGAAAAGAATCATTAACAGATGACAAAACCTTATCTCGCAATAATAAGTCCATTAGACCTTCATATGTTTTCTCAATCTGAGACAACTCAACCCATCGTGTAAATGTACGACGTATCTTTGTAACAAAATCAGAGAAATCTACTCCATTTTCTGGCAACATTGTCCTAAAACGAAGACGATAGTCTTCTTGTTTTAGTTGATATTTTTTTAGCAATGCTGCCCTGACAACATCATAATTAGTCCTCTCATGTTCGTCTATTGTCATAAGAGTAGTCACTGTGTCACCTGTAAAAAATGGCATCAGTTGTTCAACATATTTTTCCTTTTTTATGTTATGCGTATCGCACAAAAATTGGAATCTATCTAGATAATCTGCTACGTCATCCTTTAAAGGATTGAAATGAGGCAATTTAATCCTACTAACAAACTCCTTTGTCGTACTCGAAGTTGTTTGCTGAGCACCCGTACTCGCCAATTTCAATTTCTCTAACTCCAAAGTTGCGAGTTTTTCATCAAGTTCCATCTTCTGTTTTCAGCCTCGGCTTGAGCTTTCCTCTCCTCTGTAGCAGCTTGAGCTTTCCTCTCCTCTGCAGCAGCTTGAGCTTTCCTCTCCTCTGCAGCAGCTTGAGCTTTCCTCTCCTCTGCAGCAGCTTGAGCTTTCCTCTCCTCTGCAGCAGCCTCTTTGTCTAATCTCTTTTGTTCAGCTTCAAATCTCCTTTCCTCCACCTGCATCTGCAATTTCTTTTGTTCAGCAGCCATATCAGCTTCTCTGTCTAGCCTTTTTTGTTCCGCCGCAGCTTCTCTTTCTAATCTTTTCTCTTCAGCCTGAGCTTTTTTCTCTTCTGCAGCTAATGCTTTGTCATACTGAGCAACAGCCCATTGTTCTAACTGTTGACCAGTCTTATCAAGGGCTCTCCCTTGTGTAATAAAGTAGTCCAATGTAGACATCTTGTCTAATGAGATCAGAAACCTGAGAAAAAAATTAAATAAATTACCTTATCCCACTTCAATGGGAGACAAGTCTGAAATGCTAGACTTGTATACTCACTTCACTTTATTTTACTGTCTTAGTCTTAGACAAAGACTTTGTATGTTCCTCTTGTTTATAATGTACCCAAAAAATCACTTGAGTACCTGTGGAAAAAAAATTCCCTTATATCCCACTCACTATGGGCACAAGTCTTTTTTATAAAGAACTTGAATATGTATTTCACCTTGTCTCAATCTTTGTAGATAACAAGTCTTTTATCAAAGAACTTGTATAAATATCTTATATAATAATATTTTATTAACAAACTCTATATGAAGAGTCTACCTTATCAATAATATCAAAACATGACCAAGTATGTGTATGTAGACTGTGCATGACAGTAATGTAGTACAAACAAAAAAAAATACAAAGACAAAAATACAAAACAATACAAATGGCAACACTGTTTTAACCAAAAATGTGTAGAGAAATACACAAGAAAGGAGAGACCTACAGAATACAAACAAAACAAATCGACAATCAAAACTGAAAAACAGACAAAATATTACAAAAACAACGTTAAGTACAATTACATCACAGCTAACATCAATAGCGACCAATTGTCACTAGCAAATTTCCAAATTAAGAAAATTTGCACCTACAGAACGCTTACAGTAAGCCTCGATCAAGTGGCATATTTACCGTAAGACCCACCAACCGAAAAACCCGCAGAAAAATACACAAAAACAGTAGAAGTAACATAAACATATAGCAATCAATTTCAATGTGTTGCAGAACAAGTTCAGTCACAGCTGAAACTAAAATAAATTCCTTGCTCCTTGCGAACACAGAAACGAAATGTCAAACGCGCACTGAACGTCAAATCCACTGTAACATAAAGTGGTATTCACGAACCAAAGTTACTATGACCTTCTCAAATTAGGGCTTGCACATTGAATGTTTACTATTTCCACGTACTGTTTACAGACACTTGACCTCCAACAATGTAGCTTGAATGCTCTGACCTAGAAAAGTCTGTTGTTGAATGAAACGTGTAACAACCAGCAGTACTGTTTACAATAGGAACCCGCCTTCTATGCAGTTATGGTCCACGTAGCAAATGCCTAGTGTTAACTTCAGTACTTGTCTTGTTATGCTTTATGTAGCATTATAATATAAATGCTCGTACTGTTTATTTGGGTCAACCGTTGATGACCTATATCTGTCCTGTTGTAGCCAAAACTTGCAAGTGTAGAATTAGCGCTGTGTGTTACGGCTGTCCCGTGTGTAGCTTAGACCCACAGATCAGAAGTGTAATGTGTACTTGTCCTTCTTGTAACTTTCTCGACAAAACTGGAGACATCATACATGTAACAGCCAACCAGGAATGTAAATTTCTGGATCCATAAATGTCAACAATAATGTCAAATGCTCGCTCTGTTCTTTTTAAACCCACAGATCTGGTCCATCAGAAATGTAAGTTTCTAGGCCACATTGGCGACAAGAAATGTATCATAAGAGCCCACGTAACTGGTCCACCAGAAATGTAACTGTCTTTTTTTTCTTGTTGAGGTGATCACTGGCCCAAGACAGTATACATGTTGTTAGATGTGTAGTGCGAGCGTATGATGAATTGAGTGTGGGTGCGAATGAAGGCGCGAATGTGTTTAGGCTCGTATAGATGTAGATCCTGCAACCCATACTCTCACATGCAGTAATCAAGGATGCTTTGACACTGCAGGCATGTTTCAAGACATTTATTGACGGGAACACACATAGTATCAACAGGAACAGTCAGTGTAACAAGGTCATGCTGACCTGACATCGATAGGTATACATTTGGCATTCAAAAAGGTAAACATCAGAATAGACGTGCATGGTCAATAGCAAAGTTCTTCAATAATGACAGTTCGTAGCGTCGCCCTTGGCGTCTCTGACTAAACGCGTCAGATGCCTTAGTTACTTTGACACACAGGTGCAACTTGGCACTCCCCGCCAATTGCACATATCAGGCTGTAGTATAATAGCCGAAAGCACAGGCCTCGTTCTGACGTCGGCCGTGTACTTCTGTTAAATAGGTTATCATCAACCCTGCAGTAATACTTATTGTAGATATGAAGTTCCGCCAATCTGCGGCTCCCACAATATATCTTCGTCACTGGATTTCTGGACAATATAAGACTAACAGTCTTGGATGGCTACCTCGAGCACAAATATATAAGTTCTGAAATGGCGGATCAGTGAGCTGCTGTTCACCCTAGGTAATCCTTTACATGTTCTGCCACCGAAAAGCGTAATAATGCATAAAGGTCGGTATTACCTGGAAAATGAATCCTCAGAACTAAACAAGGAATTCTGTCGTCATCCCGACGCACAGAGATTCACTGGGGAAAACTGCCATAGCAGTTACTTCGAAGATTCTCCCCGAAAAACAATGGACTCTTGGTCCCTTCAGAAAAACAGGACCTCCCGGCTTCCCGGAAGTATATCTCACTCCCGCTTAAAAAACCTTCCCATAGGCCTACGCCGAACTGTCAACCTCTGACCCTAAAGGTCAAACACAATGAATGAATAAACAAGGGAAGACAACCCCTAATCAACCTGACATCGCAGGTAAAGACACAATTATACTTATGATACAAACATAAGCAAATAACTTGACAGATGACTCCGTCGAAAATGACAGCAACAGATGGGTTTGCTGGTGAGTTTTACTTTTAGCTCTGTGTAAGCTTTTTCACAATCAGCATTCCATTGGATTTTGTCAGGCTGTCCTTTCTTCGTTAAGTTAGTTAATGGTGCACACAGAGAGTTAAAATGGGGTATGTACTTCTGATAGAACCCACATAATGACACGAATGATCTCACATCTTTCTTCGTTTGAGGTCTGGGTGCCTTCTTTAACTTCTCTATATTCTTTGGGTCAGGAGACATATGACCTGTAGAAATAGTGTGACCTAAGAATTCCAACTCCTTACAACCGATATAGCACTTGGTTGGACGTGCAGTCAATCCAGTAGCTCTCAGTCTGTCAAACAACATGGAGAGCGCTACTATATGCTCTTCAAATGTGTTTGTAGCAACAAGAATGTCATCCATAAAGTTAGTGATATGGGGATTTTGTAGAGGTTCCAACAATTTCCTCATCATTCTTGAAAAGATACTTGGAGCATTTTTCAGCCCAAAGGGTAGTACATTAAACTCGTAGTGTCCGTCTGATGTACTAAATGCCAGCATTTTCCTAACTTCTGGTTTCACTGGTATTTGGTAGTATCCCTTGCTTAGATCTACCTTCGATAAATACCTAGCCTTACTCAGTGTAGAGAACAGCTGGTTGGTGTCAGGTAATGGGTCCACCTGAGATTCTGTGATCGCATTAAGCTTCCGGTAGTCAATACATAACCTGTGTTCACCACTCGGTTTTCTCAATAGCACCACACTTGAGCTGTAGGGAGATTCAGACTTTGAAATAATTTTCTCTTTCAACAGATAATCGACTTCCTCCTTTAGTGCTTGGGCTTTCGCATAGGGTATAGGGTATGTTCTCATGCATACTGGGGTAGGGTCGGTAACCTTCATGTCGTACTCTAACAGATTCGTACGACCTGGCTTATCTGTGAGCACATCAGCATGGGTTTCCAACACTTTCTGAACCCTCTTCTTCTGCTCTGGAGTTAAATGTTCACTAATATTTACTTGAACATAATCCTCTGTAGTTGCGAGTGGATACTCCATAGAGTGAAGTGGTTAACCGTGCATTTCTGTTGCAATGGCTAGGGTCATGATATGTGCAACTTCTGATGATTCCTTGTCATAGTATTTTTTAAGAAGATTGACATGATATACCTTCTCCTTTCCTTTCTTGTCAATCTTATAATTGGTACTGGAAAGTTTTTCCAGTATGACATAGGGTCCCTGCCATCCAATCTGCAATTTATTATTGCTGCTCGGCAACAGTAATAACACCTTTTCACCCACCTCCAGTTCCCTATCCTTTGCTTTTTTGTTGTAGTAGGCAGCATGCTTCCTCCTGGCCTGTCTTAAGTTATCATTGGCCAGTTTCCAACCTGCTTTCAAGCGAGATGTCAACTCGTTGACGTACTGGTATGCGGAAGTCACTGTTTCCTCTGCCTTTTCATCAGTCCATGTCCGCAGCAATGCTTCCAGTGGACCTTTGATTGGTCTTCCAAACAACAATGTAGCTGGAGCCAATCCAGTTGAGTTGTGGGGTACTTCCCTATATGCAAATAGTGCAGCGGGTAAGTATGTATCCCAAGTATCAGGTTTTTCACTCGCCAGCTTTCTAAGGATTGAAATTAGCGTACCATTGAACCGCTCTACTTGACCGTTCCCTTGGGCATGGTAGGGACTACAATGATAGTGCCTGGCTTGAAATATCCTGAATACTTCTTGTGTTAGCTTTCCCTTAAACTGAGACCCATTGTCAGTCAATATCTGATGCGGGAAACCTAATCGGGTAAATATTGTCAACAGGGCTTCTGCCACGTGCTTTGAATCTATAGCTGTCATGGCCACTGCTTCTCCCCACATAGAGCAAGTATCAACCAAGGTTAAGATGTAAGCATTTCTTTTCTTGGTCCTAGTGAGGGGTCCAACAATATCTACTGCAACACGTTCAAAAGGGTTTCCCATAATAGGCATTTCTCCCAGTGTTGCTGGTGCAGTCATATGCTTAGGAGCTACTCTTTGGCATTCTGGACAGGATCTTACATATCTTTTTATGTCCTCTGTAATTCCTGGCCAGAAGTAGTGACAGGCTATCCTTTGTCCAGTGGCCCCTATTCCCATATGTCCACTGAAGGGTATAGCATGTCCTAGCGTCATAACCTTCTCCCTGTAAGATTTTGGCACTACAAGCTGTCCATGCCCTTTAGGTCCTGTTCCCGCTTTTCTGTATAGTAGGTTATTCTTCATATACAAGTCTCCTTTCTCTGGAGGGTTATGTGCTTTAGGCAATTTGCCAAAACAAGGCTTCAACGTGCTGTCTGCTGCTTGAGCCTTTTTCATCTCTTCTGGGTGAGTATTGATAGGATTCTCCTCCATTTTCCTGGAGCTTTCCCTGGTCTGGACTGTTGCCATAACTACGGGTTTTATAGGTTCTCCAAGGAAAACATACCTACACCCCAAAATCAAAGGGTAAATAGGGTCGTCCATCACTGCTGCTTTGATTTCTCCTTCCACATAGCGAGAACTTATGTTGATTCGAGCTATGGGTAGTGTCATGGTTCTTGCTCCCTTGATCGGTCCTCTGATTTCCACTGTTTCTGTGGTTATCTGGTCAGGACTCACTAGAGAAGAGCACACAACTGAATCAAAGTCCAATCCTGTGTCATATAAACACAGTACTTGAGTGCCATTCACGGTCACTTCCTCACAGACAGGGGGATGATGGAAGTCTTTCTGACTTACTGCCATTTCCTTCCTTCCCTGATTCCCTGTTGTAAGACATGCAGCATGATGAGGAGGATTCTTCCTTCTGCAGTCCGCAGTATTGTGGTTACTCATTAGACAAGTTTTACACCACTTTCCTTCCTTCCGGTAAGGTGTCTTATCCGATCTTAGAGGGTTTTTGTCCTTTTGGTCAAATCTTTGTTTGCTCCTTGTTGTATGGTCCTTTTGTTCATATTTGGTATAGTTTTGTGATGATTTGAAGTTTTCACCCTGCTTCTTCTTATTTCCTAATAGTTCTGCCTGAGCTGCTTGATATCTCTCAGCAACAGTTACAATATCTTCCAATCTCTCTGCTCCTTGTTCCATGATAAACTTCCTCATTTCTTGAGGGATGGACTCTTTCACTTGCTCCATCATTATCATTATCATTTCTTTCAGATCCTGACACTTCCCTAAACTACTCCATTTTTCCAAATAGGTTTCCAATCTAGCAGAGAATTGGTGATAGTTTTCTCCTGGAAGAAGTTTAGCTGTTCGGAATTTCTTTCTATATGATTCTGAGTTCTTTTCATATCTCACAAGCAGTGCCTGCTTCAGGATGTCATAATCTTCCTGGTCATCTCTTGAGAGCTTCAAATACACATCGTAGGCCACACCTCTCAATCCCTGAGATAGTTTAAGACTCCATTTTTCTTTCACTAAGCCATAGGTAGTGGCTAGTCTTTCGTATCTATCCAGGTACGACTCGATGGCGTCTTCTTTCTCAACAAATGGGTCCAGATGAAAATTCATTGCCCCACTTGAGGTGCTCTGGCTGGAGCTACTTTCTGAGTGAGGTGAGCTACCACCATTATTGCCAGTATTTGCCTGAATTTCAAGCTCTTTTAATCTCAACTGATGGTCTCTCTCTGCTTGTAATTTCCTTTCCTCAGCTTCAATTTTCTTTGCCTCATTTTCAGCCTCCCATTTCTTGGCTTCAATTTCCAGTCTTTTGTCTTCTCTCTGAGCTTCCAGTCTTTTGTCTTCTCTCTCAGCTTCCAGTCTTTTGGTTTCTCTTTCAGCTTCCAGTCTTTTGGCTTCTCTCTCAGCTTCCGCTTGCAACCGCCTTTCTTCAGCCTCTAATTTCTTTGCTTCTCTATCAGCCTCTAATTTCCTTGCTTCAGTCTCTAGTTGCAACTTTCTTTCTTCCCTATCCATATGTTTGTCCACTTCTGTTGTGACATACTGAGTGAGAGCATCACCTGTCATATTTAATTCCTTACCCATCTGCATGATCGCAGTCCTGAACTTCACTAGATCAGCCATGGCGTTACTTAGATAGGGTATGTATATCTACTATAACCAAATTATTGTAATAAAACTTAATTACTTTAAATGAACAAAAAATTTCCGTGCAACTTTGTGAGCATCAACTATTTACTGAGTACTAAATGGTACTCCTCCTAAGAAAACAATAAAAAATCCTATTATAGAAATTTTTTCCAAAAATTGGTTTCTTATGTTATCTATGGGTGGCACAAGATAGAGTGTAGATAGATGAATAGACTAAGTATGGCTCAAGATATACAGAAATATCCCAGGAACGAGCCCCCAGTGTGGCGAGAGGTTTTATTTGGCTGTAGGATCAGTATAGTACTGAAAATTACAGAAATAGAATTTCTGCAGAAAATGGTGAAGTCCCAGTGTCTGAGAGGACTACTGGTATCACAAATTAGTTACGGCTGTGAATGTTCTGATCTCGAAACAATAGTAGAGAGGAGACCGACATAAAGTGCCACCTCCGCTGTGTAACTAACTGTGATATTAATAAACAAGGAAACAGATTTTACTTAACACTGATAAAATTGACAAGTCGTTCAAATACAATTTCCTTATTTTTATTTAGTATATACACTATCTACTCTTGTGCTGAAGGGTGAATGTTGAAAAAATGGAATGTAATGAATTTGTAAGTTTACATGTGATTTACAAATATTTATTTTATATATATATATATATAAATATTTTACACCAAGTTTTCCAATTATAGGAACAAAAAATTTATATCAGCGGTGCTGTTAATTAATTATAGTACATGGATCAGCTGTGCTGTTAATTAAGGATATAACACTTCTCAGCTATGCTATTAATTTTGTCTCTTGCTATGTTAATTCACGTTTTCTTCATTGACAGTTCTATGCTCACAATGCCGACAGAAAGGGTACTAATGTGTACTCATCTCTCTTAAGTCTGTTCTTCTTTGTTTGGTTCACACCACCGGCAGAGTATCGTTCCTTTAGCCCACCCAAGACTGAGGGGGACCAAAGATGTAGAGTCTGGTCAACCTCTATGCTCCTGCGGAGTTCCAGGCAGCGGGATTGACTCGAACATACGACCTCAGGTTTTTAGGACAACTAAACCTGTAACAAAGCAAAAATAGGGGCTAATTTCTGTCCTCAAGCCCACCTATTTCTAGTGTGAGTGAAATGAGCGTGTCTCCGATGTATGCATGTGGGATGAATGACAACATGGCTCAGTATGATTTAGCAATAGCGAGACAAGACAGGTGTCTACTTGCAAAGCATTCTTTCTGATAAACTAATACATGGATACATTCAATAATATAGATTCAATACATGAATACATTTAATACATGAATACATCCCATAATATAAATCAATGCATGAATAAATCCAATAATGTGTACACCTAGGTGTGATACAACAATGTCCTTCCCCCTATACTATACCACGCCCTCTCTGACAATAGCTGGTAACATATATCTTAACAATATTGTTATGTTCTTATGATAGGAGTATATGAGACGAGGACTGTTTGGTGATATATCAGGTTGGAGTTATAGGAGACAATAGATTGGAGTTAGATGCGACAATAGATTGAGTCCTGACAAGGACTGTTTTGGTTATATTTGCAGTTGGTTTTATCTGAGACAATAGACTGAAGTTATAGACTGACAATAGATTGAAGTATAGGAGGCCTAATGGATATGAACGCAGTTTCATAATCCAGATATACCAGGTTCGAAACCTGCTGCAGGCGGTTTGGTAGCAGATCGCTTTGTGTGGATTTTTAACAATGGTATAAGCGCCGTACCGTTCAGAAAGCAATGGCAAACTACTGAATGAAAAAATTGCCTAGAAAAATCACAAACAGCCAATAAAAGCTGGGGTTGATTGCCACGTCCTGTAAAGGATAAGCAACTAACTTTTTATAGGAGACAATAGGTTGAAGTATGAGTCCTATTAGTCTTCGTCTATTCAATCATAATAGGAAATACAATCATTATACTTAATTTCCCCAAGATACAATCAGTAACCTGATAGGTAGTATAAATGACACACAACAAATACCAACGGTTATCGTGAATATATTTACCCTCCTAAGATTTTAAACTGGCCAAGTTTTGACGCGACTTAGCGAAGTAGGTTGCAGGTCGATGCCCTCAGGTAAGTTGTAAATCAAAGTGACAGCTTCTTCCTCTTCAGCTCTGGCGTCAAGTTCGGGATTGCGTGGTTAGCATAAAATCCGCTTGATTATATAGTCAGGTAACTACTTGAGGAAAGCTTTCGGTTGGTTCCTGGCGGAGCAAAATGATTGGTTTCCTCCGGTTTTGTACCTGGTCTCATACAGCCTAATTTTATTCAGTTTTCATCGGCCATCTTGCGTGAACAAGATGGCCGTTAATTTATTCTGTCTCAGAGACTGGTGAACGTTGATCGTTGATTGGTTGAAGCAAATCTGTATCTCGATATAGTGATTAACAAAGTAGTGGGTTACACTTCGTTTCACGACAACCACAGCACAAAAATTATATAATTATAAGACTACTAATTTGATAATGATGATGATGGTGATGAGCCGTACTCAGTAACATGTCTAGAGAACAATATCACAGCACAAAAATTATATAATTATAAGACTACTAATTTGATAATGATGATGATGGTGATGAGCCGTACTCAGTAACATGTCTAGAGAACAATACCATAACACAGGCGCTGCAAACGTGTAAGAAATACGAACAACAAGAAAGCCGCTAATATTATTCTTAAAAGTATTAAGGGGAGGTTTAACCCCCAAAAATGAAGAATTTCATTGAAAATATCAAATTTTAGATTTATATTGCACTGGAAAGTATATTCATTTGCCCACATTTCTGTATGCTTATTTTCACTAAAACCTTTGTGGATGATTTTATATAAATTTTTAAAGTATGTCAGGTAAATGTATTTGTACCTAATTATATATGCAAAATATACAAATTAGTATATCTTCGATTCTAATGCATGGATTTTAATTTTCAGTATTCATTTCCCTGAATCAAATATAATTAAAATTTTTTAAACATCGTTTCATGTGTAACAATAATTTTGACTGGCTAATTTTTATTAACCATGGGGTTCTTTGATGGGTCGTCCATATAATAACGTGGCTGGAAGTATTCCAGTAGAGTGGTGGGGTACCTCCTTATATGCAAATAAAGCTGCATGTAAGAACGAATCCCAGGATTCTGGTTTCTCCTGTACGAGCTTCCGTAAAATTGTAAGTAGAGTCCCGTTATTTCTTTCCACGTCCATTGGATTGTGGATGATAAAATGTGTGGACGAGTATATTTTTAAAAATACTAAAAACTTCCTCCATAGTTTCCCTCTGAACTGTGAACCATTGTCAGTTAATATCTGATAAGAGTATCCTAATCTTGTGAATATTGAGAGCAAAGCCTCTCCTACATGTACTGAGTCTGCTGAGGGTAGAGCAGTCGCTTCCCCACACATAGTACATGTCTACCAGAGAAAGGATGTATTTTTTCGGAAACGGACGAAAAGCGCATAGTCTGCTGAAATGAAGAATTTAATGAAAAGTAAGCTGCGAAGTATGAAACAGCCCATGGAATCAATAAAGGAAAATACCAGAGATGATTCCTACACAGCAGGGGGATACTGAGGTGAGTAAATTTTGTGTAAAAGTGTAATTCTTCCCTTTTTTTCTTAATTTTCTCAAAACCGCATTTTTCACACAAATGTGGGCACGTTGCCCATGATTTTTCAAAAACTATTAAGGATACAGCTGTAAAGTTTTGTACACGTGCTGTACACCCAGTGCTCATAAAAGTAAACTAAAATAAAGGATATATGTTAACAAACTACAAAACTGTTAAGAAATAGCTAAGATACCCCCCTTAAAAATTGCAACTATTTTTCGATTGGTATGTTAAAATCCAAAAAAACTCAAATATCAAACCAATCAAAATTATCTTAGTTTAAAATCATTATCATCTACTAACAAATGAAACAGCCAAATTTCATAACTCAAGTTGTACTCACATTTGAGATATCTTAGGCAACAAAATACCCAAAAAAAGATAAAATTTGCCCTTTTTCTACTGTTTTTCACCCATAGACCGCAAGTTTCTAGTATATACCTCAATGTTTTGTATTTTTTTCGGTCATTTTGCTTGTATAAATGACTAGATATAGCTATTAACTTATAATTCTGTGTTTTTCATTTTGGGGGTTTAACCTCCCCTTAATCTCCCAACCATCGCCAGAAACTGAACTAAAAATTAACCTACACATGGAGCTATCATCATCACCGTCACCAATTTCCTTTGCGCTCCTTCATGAGCATGGAGCAATCCCTGTAGCTGGTCTTACTTATACAAGGAGCTTGCATCAAGCGTTCTCACAAGCTCTCACAGAGATGGTTTATGTGGCAATTTGTTTATGATCTTAAGTCAATTTTGGCTAAAATTGGATATGGAATAAAGCAGTACTAAGGTGACGAGGTCTCTAGCTAATGAGAACGATTAAGGGATAAACATAAGCATTAATAAAATAATATTCACCACGCAAATTCAGTTCAAGTGCGTTAAACATATCAAACCTCGAAAAATTAAACTTGTATTAAAAGTAACGTTAATTACAGTAACGAACGAACGAACGAACTTTATTTTCAAAGGGTTTAGAATTGGGCACGCAGGCCCGTCTAACATTCTGCCCTTCCTTTCTCTCGTCTTCCATACTGATTCCATTAATTCTCACATGTAGGGGAGAGTGGTGAGCAATGGACCGTTAGGAGAAATGGACCGCCCCTTGTATCTCAAAAACGAATGTTCCATTTTAATTTGGACCATAATGAAAAAATACCAGTAGGATGAGATCATGTCCAGGAACAACGTCCGGTTTCTTTATGTGCGCGCATTTTTTTGACAATCAGTGACCTCATTTTGTACAAGGAAATAGTTGAGTTTTTGAAGTGACATTGCATGTCCAATTTTTGTTGTTGCTTCGCTGATTGTACGGTAAGTTATTTTTATAGGCAGAATTACCATTTTCCTGCATAAGCAATGTTCTTTATGCCTAAAAATTATTAGCTTTAAGAGTTTATGCTTGTCTTTTCTATTTGAATACCTGTGGTGAGAAATGGGCCGTCACTGGTCCATTTCTCCCCGAACATGGAAGCGTTATACATGTATCCCATTCATCACAAAATATTTCCTAAATCTTAGTTTGTTTAAACAGTTGAAGAAATATGTTTAAATTCTATTAATGTAAACTATAAAACTAATCATTGTTAAACTATCAATGTAATCCTATTTTATAAGTATAATTATTATAATTATTTTATACAGTAAATTATTTTTTTCCAGAAAAAAATGACTCGTGTTTACAAGAGGAAAACAGATAAAGGCAAAGTACCGGAGTCCATTATGAGAGCTGCTGTGACTGCCGTAGTGGAAGGCATGCCTGTTAGACAAGCTTCCAGGGAATATGGAATTGCTCGGACAACTCTGATCAACAATATTAACAAGTCCAAATCTTCAGAAGTCAGCCTCACCCCAAATTATCGGCACAGTCAGATTTTTAATGCTGAACAGGAAGAGAGTCTTGCAAATTATCTGGATAAGTGTTCCAAAATGTTTCATGGACTAACACCAAAAAATGTTCGTACTCTTGCCTTTGAAATGGCAACATTGAATCATTTGAAATGTCCGCAAACATGGATTGAGAACTCAATGGCAGGACGGGAATGGCTTTTTGGCTTCCTGAGGCGGCATTCACAATTGTCAATAAGACAACCAGAAGCAACATCACTGGCACGAGCAACCGCATTTAATCGATGCACTGTTGCGGCATTTTTTAACATACTACAAGCCTCTTATACAAACCTGAATGTAAGCGGGGATCAAATTTACAATCTTGATGAAACTGGTGTAACAACAGTACAAAAAGTTCCTAGAGTCATTGCACCACGTGGGACCAAACAGGTTGGGCAAGTCACATCACGAGAACGAGGTGAACTTGTCACAATGTGCTGCATAGTTTCAGCTACTGGACACAGCTTGCCACCAGTGTTTGTGTTTCCAAGAAAAAATTTTAAACATTTTATGTTAAATGGAGCACCTGAAGGTTCTTTAGGACTTACCCACTCTTCAGGTTGGATGACAAGTGAAAATTTTTTATGAAAGTGGTTGAGCATATTGTGAAATGTGTTAGACCTTCAGAGACATATCCCATCATTGTGATCATGGATAATCACAAAAGCCACATTTCCTTTCCTGCTCTGGAGTTGGCAAAGCAGAACCATATTCATGTCATCACTCTTCCACCACATACAAGCAACAAAATGCAACCATTGGATCGAACTGTCTTTGGGCCCATGAAAGCAGCGTTTAGTCATTTAGCAGATTCATGGATGATAAAGAATGTTGGAAAAACCCTCTCCATCTATCAGCTTGCTGAGCTTGGTGGCGCTGCATTTGTTAGGGCCTCTACCCAACAAAACATAATGTCTGGGTTTAAAGCTGCTGGCATTTGGCCACTGGATCAAGATATTTTCAGTGCTGAAGATTTTCTGCCTTCTTACATCACAGACAGGCCTCAGATTTCAGAAGCATCAGTCCCTACTTTGATTGAACCTAATTTAGGCCTGGTTGATAAAGGGGCCTCACTCAGTGGGACAAACTCCCTGGTTTTATTGACCAGTTCATTTCCTGTGTCACCAAATGATGCTGCCCCAAAAGTAGCTTTAAAAGTGTTTTCTCCTCCTGAGTTATTTAAAGGATTTCCTAAGGCTGCCCCTCGTAAGGAAAACAATCGAGGGAGAAAACGTGGCAAGGTAATGCTAGCAACATTATCTCCAGCAATGACGGAAATGCAGATGAAAATGAAATACAGATCAGAAAACAGAAAGAAGGTTACTATATCAAAGGCCAAGAAATCTCTTTTTGTGTCTGAAGAGAATGTCAGTGATTATGATGATGATACTGACAATATACCATATGATGATGACACAGATTCTGACATAGGCCTATCTGTGGATGAAACTGGGCGTGACAGTGATGATGAAAGTAACAGTGTCAGAATGGAGGGTGTAGAAAGTGTAGCCTTAAATTTTGGTCAATATGTAGTGTGTGAGTTTGAGACAGGAAAAAACACGAAATATTTAACTGGGAAAGTCGTGCAGCTGGAAGATGAGGATGGCAATGTGGAAATCAATTTTTTAAGAAAGAGTGGTAAAATGTTTGACAAGTTTTTTTGGCCTGCTGTAAAAGATTTAGGGACTGTTAAAGTAAGTCAAATTAAAGCAATATTACCACAGCCAACTTGCTGCAAGGGTACAAAAAGAACAGAAAGGTATCTACGTTTCAACATATCCTTTGGTAATTTACAATTTTATTGATTCATTTTCATGGACTATTTCTCCTGCATATGGTCCATTTCTCCCCTTCATCAAATCCATTACTCCCCATACGCGGTCCATTTCACACCACTATGGTATCATTGCTTCAAATGTTAATTTTATAAAAAGTTTTAATGTTTAACCATTTTATGTAGACTATATTTTGAAATAAATGGGTATTTCACCTACACATATTAATAACATCTCAAACTTATTATTATTTCTATAGTTATATCGAATTTGGTTAAAAATGAAAAATGAGGGACCATTTCTCCCCACTCTCCCCTATCTTAAATATTACTTAAATAATAAAATAAGATAATAAAATAAAATAAAATAAAATCCCAACATTGTAACAGTACAATAATAGTTACACAGATTTACAGTACCTTATCATAATTTATACTAAACAGGACAAAATTATCTTTAAAACCTTCATTTGATGTTATATAATTATTTCTGAACTAAATTAGGGTGGAATATAATCTGCACTCATGATGTATTTGAAAAGTCTGTGATTGAATGAATATGAACTAAGAGTGTTTTTTAAGTCGCGTGGAAGATTATTCCACAAACGAGCAGCAGAAAAAGCTAAACTTTTCTTGAATAAGTCGAGGCTAGGCTTGGGCATGTGTAATTTATTTAAGCGTTGACTGCGTCTTCCGCTGTATTTTAAAATAGGCCACAAATACTTTGGAGCATTCTGTGATAAGATGTTGTGAATAAATTTGGCTTTGTTGAAGAGAAAGCGCTTTCTTAGTAAACAAAATAGAGAAGCATACTTTAAACCAGACTAAAGCAAGTAATTAAAATCTACTAGTCCCAGTAAAGAGATGAAATACACTGAAAAGCTCGGTGAAGGGTAAGGAAAAACACATAAAAGTAGTTCCATAGCAAAAACCTCTGTAAAGTTTTAGAGACTTTATTTAATTCACTATACTAAATCTCAGCTTTGTAAGGTGGGGTGACCGATTCCGTCCCCTCAAATGAAGAGACAGATAGATATTCATTTAAAGTTGAGTAGACTGAGTGACGCTACGTTTCCAACCTGGAAACTTTGCCCTTTCAGAAGCTAGCGTTCTAGCTATTCTGCCACTCGACGTTCCAAACAACTATAATAATGAAGTGTCATAATAACAAAACCAACGGGCTGATCACCCGTTTGCCAGTCACTTCGATTACGGAAACAACAGCAAATGGATTGATTTGCCGTTGCCCTAAAGACGCCAATAGGCGTGATGGGAAACAATGGCAAAGAAAACCTATCTGCTGTTGCCCTAAGACGCCATTAGGCGTAATGGCCACTGACTGCTTTGACGGTCGGTGGCTAAGGACGGAAGAAGAAGAAGAAGATAATAACAAAGGCCAGAATCTGCAGCTTGAGAAAAGCAATAGAAGTAAAATAAAAAATATTATGTGCTACGAGAATAAAGAACACTATATTCCCAAATTATATCCCACTTTTTTTTTTTTTTTCTTAACCAGCGGCACTTGGACTTTCAGCCCTTCGGACCAATGACATGTCATTGCGAGGCTGGGGAACCTGAGGACTTTCCTTCCAACCCGGTCAGGAGCTTCGCTCCTTCCCATCCACAGAGGGTTTATCACAGGTTATTCAGTCAAATTTCCAACCGTAAACATTTCTTCAAACGCTGACGCCCGGGTTTGAACCATGAACACCTGGTCGCCAGTACAACGCCGTAGCCATTACACCAGCGCGGCTCCATTTTATTATATCCCACTATATTCCCAAATTATAACCCACTATATTCCCAAATTCCAACGGGCTGATCACCCGTTTGCCAGTCACTTCGATTACGGAAACAACAGCAAATGGATTGATTTGCCGTTGCCCTAAAGACGCCAATAGGCGTGATGGGAAACAATGGCAAAGAAAACCTATCTGCTGTTGCCCTAAGACGCCATTAGGCGTAATGGCCACTGACTGCTTTGACGGTCGGTGGCTAAGGACGGAAGAAGAAGAAGAAGAATATTCCCAAATTATAACCCATATGAAATGAAACTGGATATTCTATACTTGAGAGAGACCTCGAATTTCTTGTTTATGGGTTAGAAAATAACACCTCGTTGTCATCATCTTGCCCATTAGCCGTCAGCCTTTCATTATATGGCCACCAAGTTTCATCTGTTTGATATTTACTTCTTTTATGAATGCTTTCATCATTTCTTAGCTTTCCAAGTACTTACCAATGTGTTGTTGTTGTTGTTTTTTTTTTTCATAAGATGTGCTCCCCACTTCTATACATCCATATTTCAAGGGCCTCAATTCTTTCTTCTAACTGCTTATTCACTGTCAATGTTTCTGCACTATACAGTAATGGAGGATATACACAACTCTTGATTATTTGTAGGCCTACTGTCATTTTTTTTTGTTTTTATGTGCTTGGATGTTTCATGTTCTCGCAAGTCGTGTTGACCATTCCTATCCTTTTCTTGATTTCTATTTAACATGTGACATTTTCTCTTATTATGTATCCAAATGTGAGAATTTTTTTCTTGTTCCAGTACCTTCCCATTTATTCTTACTGAAATCCTTCTACTTGTTCTAGTATCTTACCGTTTATTCTAACTTAAATCTGGCATGGCATCTGCTTTGCTAATTAACAGTTTCTTTTTTTAAGTGTTAATAATATCCAGTTGGTGTTTTTTTTTTAAATATTTTGTTATTTACTTGCTTCACTATTCGTGTAATTCTTTTTCGCTTTCAGTTACCTAAACTATATCATCTGCGTACCTTAGAGTTGTGCATTGATTTCACCTAAAGTTTAGTCCTGGAAATACTGTTGATTCAAAACAAAAATGTTTTTATGTACATTTAACATAGACAAGGGGGCCCTTTTCAACATAAGATTTGGTTATAATTAGGGTATTTAGTGTCATTTTATTTTCAGTTTTGTATTATATTTAGATAAATATTGTCTTTTGCAATTGTTGGTTTTAATTTAAATTAGTATTTGTTCTTTTTAAGTTGGTGTTTTTTTTTCCCTCGTCGTCTTTTCTTGTCCCATGAGTAGTCCATAACTTTGCTTTTTTTTTATTATTTTTTTTAATGATTTGTTAGTTTTCGTTGATTTTGGTTGAATTTCTTTCTGAAGTATTATTATTGTTATTATTATTACTAATATTGTCACTGTTATTAACCTTATATGTTTTCCTTTGTTTTGTGTATATATCGTTTAAGTATTGTTTGGGCTACCCCTGGGGCATCTATACTTAAAACCTTATCACCTGTCACATCTATATTGTGATTTCTAAAGTACGTTTTTAATTCAAGCCTCTGTTGCTCGTACTTTTTACAGTGGATCAGGTAGTGGTCTATGTCATTTTCTTCCTGATGTTCTTGGCAGTGTGGTTCCTCTATCATAAAGTACGCTGCACCGAGACGGAGACGCCACAGCCTTTTGTTCGAGGGTTCCTTTAATTCTTCTCTGACCTGGCAAGTCCTCGTTGGTTCTTTCGGAAGTTTGAATTCGTGTCGATTTTTACTGCTGTCTTTACATATTGTCTTCAATTCCTCGTTTATATACTGAAGCACATTAAAAACGCACCACCTGTATAATCCAAGAACAGAGTGTGAAATGTAAATATAAGTGTTTACAAGTTTACATATTTGGAATCTTTATTCATTTTCCTATGAATCCATGCTGGTCATTAATTTGTACATTTTATTGTTATGAAATTCATTACATTCTGTGCAGGCAAGGGAGAAAACCACAAATGCAACCAATAAAAAAATTCATTGACACTATCCTCAGTGTCGTGAAACATTCTAAATCCACATATATAAATTAAAAGGTAAATGTAAAGCCTAACACATAAATTCAATAAAAGGGAAAGAAGAATGGTAAAGAACAGTGCTGTCACAATGACTGTACTCGAGATCCCCCTTTTTCTGCTTCGTCTGCAAATTGTAACGTTTCCACGTTGATAGTAAAGCCTATAGCAGCATACACGAGTTTCCACAAAACAATAAAACGTGTACTGCATTTCTAAGAAAACCTTGAGATAGGCACTGCGTAATGACCTAGATTAATACTAGCATTAATTTCATTTTATACCCTGCGTGATGAAAAGACAGATGAACTTAGGATAGAGAGAGTGAGGGCTGAAAGCAGGAACGCCGGCAACACTAACACGCGTCTCGCGATATACAATTAATGCCACCCCAAGCGAAAGGCATGAAGCACTAGCTTTTTTTTTTTTCAAATAGACAGTGATAAAAAACACTACCAATACGATAGTTAGGTTTAAAAACATGATTAATGCTTATTGGGAAACATGACATTATACTGGTTTACGTTTGAAAGTCTGACAGTACAGCAGACACCATAAAGTTTGGAAGTGAGGAGGTGGTAACAACACGACTATCCTAGAAGAAAATACATATTTTGAACGCCGCCACTTAGCTCCCTTAAAACTTATATATTTGGGTTCCTTAGGACTTGCTGACAAAGAATATGTTAAGTGTTACGCAAATAGTCTAGGAATTAACAAATTATAGCCAAAAGAAAATAGTGAGGGTGTCAGACAACACCAAATAATAATCGCACAGTGGCATGTTTTGAAACCACCATTTACGGGAAATAGGCCACCATGTTAAATCCTATTTGATTGGATAGAAGTAAATGTAAGGCGAAACACGATTAGTCGGACTACAAATACTAATTTTTTGTTGTTAGGGGAAACGGTAGTAGGGGTACTTTTTTTGAAAAGCTGTGTAAACATGGCCCAATTGGTTAGACCCGCCAATATAGTCAATTAGGAGCGTTAGTTCAGTGCCACATTTTAAAATAAACTTACTCAGAAACAGTGCGTTGAGATCCAGATCATATTTTTCTAAATAAAAGTCTGGGACAGAGGCAGATCGGAATTTGTGCCATATTCATCGCCAGTCAACGTATTTGTGTATTATTTCCATGAATTGTGGGACCGTGGTCCTAAGTTATTGAAGCAGCACCTGGTCTGAGTTTTGCTGGATCCAGAGGCTGACAGCATACTCCTTGGTCCAGATAGCGACCAGTGAGGTATCTCCAGAACACAGTGAAGCAATCGAGCAGAGGAGTCTTTTCCTGCCGCCATCACGAAAGATAAGCTTCTGTGGCCAGAGCAGCTCAACATTATGTGGCCCCCCCCCCCTTCTAAAATTGACATTATATTAAACACAGAGGGACAATAAATTGTTTCAAATGACAGGAACTGTGAACTTTTCCCAATACTATTTCCACGATAATCAAACACGTGAAGTCATGATGACAAACAACAGTCTAGCTTGAAAAACAAAACCAGTATTACCTCATAGTACTACTTCACAACTTACACACATAGGATAATACTAATAAATTATGTCAATACAAAGATCATATTTATAAATTGTGATTACATTTGATTGTGATTCCTGGTTCACTGTGTAGTTGAATCAGGATATCTATTGTTGAAAGTAATTATTACATATATATTTGAAACTTTACACTTGACTCATTTAAGATAGTCTTATAGAGTGTTATATGTGTGTGAGTGTCACAGTGTTGTAAAGTGTTGTGGAATAAATTAAATTGTTTATCTGTCTGTTGTTGTTGTGACTTACACTTCATCATTTTCATAACCCTAGACATTCAACATAGTCATCACAATATTCCAGAATAATTCTGACTGAGGTATAAATGTGGTAGCAAGTAAGGTTATCTGTAAAACACTACACCTATTAGATACAGATACCTTCACAGCTGATCTCAGTCAGTACACTAAGTCCCCTATAAATATTTATATCATCCCACTTTACCACACTCAGTATCTGGTATGTCCACCGTGTGATTGCAAACACGCTTGGCAGCGGCTCCGCATGGAACGCACACGTCTCTGAAGGAAATTCCGGGGAATCAAGTCCCATTCACGTGTAAGAGCAGCTTCGAGCTGTTGCAGATTAGCTGGAGAACCTTGCCTGAAGACTGCGTCCAAGCTCGTCCCACAGATGTTCTATAGGGGACATGTCTGGTGATAGGGCAGGCCAATCAATCGTCACAATGTTCTGCTGCTGTAGATATTGCTGCGTAATGCATGCGGTGTGCGCACGTGTGTTATCCTGCTGGAGGAGCTGCAAGTTTGGATAATTTGTGAACGCAGGAGCAACCAATGCATCCAGAACCTCATCTCGATATGTCACAACATTAACATTTCCACGGAAGACGTGAAGAGGCAAGCGATGGTGAAAACTGAATCCTCCCCAAATGTGAATACTGCCACCTCCAAATCGGTTGTGCGGACGAACACAACAATCTGCAAAGCGCTCTCCACACCGTCGCCAAATCCGCATACGTCCACCAGCAAAGGATATGTTGAATCTGCTCTCGTCTGTGAATAGGACAGCATTCCACTGCAGTCTAGTCCATCTGACATGTTGCTCTGCCCATTGCAGGCGCTGCTGACGATGTCTGTGAGCCAAGTTTGGCCCAACATAAGGTCGTCTTGCTGTAAGGCCTGTATCTCTGAGTCGTCGTATGACTGTCATTCGAGAGACTTGCCCACGTCTACCCACTATTGCTCTTGCTGTTTGACTTGCCGGGAGAGAACGATTTCTTAGGTGACTCAGCACAATATGACGATCTTGCGCAGGGGTAGTAACTCGTGGTTGACCACTCCGAAGTCTATCCCGGGCACTGCCAGTGGTTCCTTAACGTTCATTGAGACGTACAATAGTGCTGTGGTAGCAATTCATCCTTCTGGCAATGGCCCGCGAGCTCATTCCGGTCTCCAACATACCAATGGCTCGTTGGCGGTCGTTTTCAGATAGTCGTAGCATTTCAAGCACATGTACTGGGTGTTATGTCTCAACGGCCTTTCTATACCGAGTATACTGCCATAACGCGTACACATTTTCAGGGTCATAGCTGTTGCACGTGTAACTTTTATTGTTTTCATGAAGTCTGT
The DNA here is from genome assembly GCA_024509875.1 of Oreohelix idahoensis. Taxonomy (NCBI): domain Eukaryota; kingdom Metazoa; phylum Mollusca; class Gastropoda; order Stylommatophora; family Oreohelicidae; genus Oreohelix; species Oreohelix idahoensis. Next base: position 138,833 of record JAMPIV010001137.1, read on the forward strand.
ACCCAAACCCGTGGGTTTGAATCATGCACTTTCCATTCCAGCAGCCATTAGCTCTCTACCTCATGACAAACACGGGGAAAATCCATTCCCACGCTTTTTTTTCCAGCTTCTCGGCATCAGTATATATAATAGTGGTGCGTTTTTAATGTACTTCAGTAGTTAGCTTCACTTGGCTCTTAATCTCCGATTTTCCAAGTCCTGCTTTTATATTGTTTTTACTTACTCTTCCACATTTGGCAGTCTGATCTGCCGACTCGTTACCAGTTATACCTATGTGTGCTGGAACCCATACTAGCCTCACACTGCATCCTATGTTCACCAGTGATGTATTAATTGCAAGAATTTCTTCCTTTATGTCTGGCAGATTGCATTTACCTGAGTGTTTTAGCGCTTGTAGTGATGATAGTGAGTCTGTAAATATCGTTATTGCTTCTAGCGGATTATCTTCGATTATTTCTAAACTATTTAGAATTGCTACCATCTCTGCGGTAAAAATCGAAGCCCCTTCAGTTACACTGTAGCTCTTCTTAATTCCCCACTGTGGTATTACACCCTTGTACTACTCCCGCACCTAGTTCCCCACTATCACCCTTGGATCCACAATACGCATCCTAATCTCACTCCTCTTTTTATATCGCGATGTTGTCTCCTGTAGCCTTATCAAGTGTATGTCCTATCCTTTCGTGTGTATTAAGATTTATGTATTTTATTTTTCAATGACCTGTCTCATCTAATGCTTGTCTTTTTCCTTTCTAAATCCGCTGTTAAAGTTCAAGCCAATCTAAATATTAATGTTTTGAACACAGATATATGTGTTCTATTTATATCTCAGTGTATGACAGAAGGAATAGGAGAAATAGGGAGATAAAAAGAAACGCACGGAGAAAAGAACGGGAGACAGATATGAAAAGAGTAAAGAAGACATGGACAGACCTTGAACTGATGGCATAGGTCAGGACGGCTTGACATGTTTATGTTGAGAATGCGTGCACCACGTTGAGCTGAAAGATGATGATGATATTCTGTGACAGAACTCTGGTTACAAGATAAATATGACAATCTACCAGTTTATTACGCATGGTATGTACGCACGAGAGGATTCATCCGGCATGTATACAACTAGCGCATTACAGGAACACTTGGCATTCGTCTTTACTTTTTTTTTTTTTTTTAAATCTGAAAATGAAAATATTCCGTTCAACCTCTGATGAGTAAATGTTGTTTTAAATTCCAAATAATATGAATAATTGTCGATACATGAAAGTGGCATCACATCTACTGTCCAATCATTACAAATAGGGTAAATCAATGTTACCAAATTTGCGTGCACGTTTAAAAAAACACAAAACAATGGGCAAGTAAAAAACACCAAACAAAAATAATAAACAGATGGAGGAGTGTGAATGCCTGGGGTGTTTAGTTAAATATTTAATAGACTTTCATTTATCATAAGTCATATGTTTTATTTTAAAACAAAAACATCACTTGCATTCACACCGTTTGACATTTGCTGAGGGAGACTGTGCACCTGTGAGTTTGCCCGGAGTGCAATGATGTCGATTCTGATCCACAATAACAATTTTTTTTTAAATAAGAAAAAAAGAAAAGAGATATGATAGCCTACACAGGCCAGCGCGATACTTGAAGAAGAGATTAGTTCTAGCTAAGTTATCGTACGTTCGTTAGTTGTGAGTACGGTCGGATGTTGTTGTTGTTGTAGATTTCGTCTACTATGTTGCTGTAATACCCTGTTCAACCTGAAAGTTGGTTATAATTGGGGTATATAGGGTGTTTACTATCTTCGGTGCTAGCCTGTTGTTAGTCCTGAAAAGGACTGGTCCTAAAAAGGACCACTAGCTGTCTGTCAGGATACCTCTTTGCTCTTGTCCATTCGGGGTGTCGTGGCGTGTTCATGGTGTACATTTGTTGTTTTCCTATCTGGCTTGTTAGGTTTTGTGAGTTTTTGCCCTCCTCGTTTCTGCTTCTTGTGTCTTCCTTTTCTCCAGTGTCTGGGAAAGCACTTTTTCTATCATTGTTGGGAGTAGCTCTTCCCACGTTTCCTCGATGACTTTTTCGTTTGATTGGTCGTTCGTTTTAGTGTCTTTTGTGTTTGATGTAATTTCTTCAATGGTCATTCTTTCTGCCTCTATTCTTTTCAGTAGTTGTTCGTTTCCATCTTTCAGTTCTATCAGTTTCCTTACATCTTCTTCTATCTGTTGCTGAATTCTTTTCATGTCTTGGTGTATTATTTTCATGTCGTTTATGACTTGTTGTTGTTTCGCGCTTTCCGAGCTGTCATGTATTTCTTCACATCTGTCAGTTGAGGTTCTGTTTTTGTGTGGCTGGCGGTTTTCTCTCTCCTTTCGCAGTTGTTTCAATTCTCTCACTTCAGTCGTGAGCCGTCTGACTTGTTCCGTTAGGCTGTCTTGGCGCCTATCACCTAGAGTACTTGCCTTCAGTGTGTTTTTTGCCTCATGGTATGATACTCCCTTTCCAATGGCAACTGTAATTATTTGCCTTGTTTGTTGGTATTCGGGACATCCTCGGTATCGTGCTCCGTGCTTTCCGAGGCAGTTGGTACATTTTCTATTGTTATTTGGTGCTTTGTAGTCTTGGTCTTTTTTGGCCTTTGGGCAGTCTTTGTATTCGTGGCTGCCCGCACAGTATCTACAGACCGTCTCTTTTCTGCACGTGTTCCTTGTGTGAGAAAATCCCTGGCACTTTGAACATTGTATCACTGGCGGGATGAAGGCATGTGCTCTTCGAGGTCTATTCTGGATAGTGATGTTTTCTGGGACTGTTTTCCCCTGTAGAGTCACTATTATCAGTCTGGTGTCTTCTTTGTTCCAGGATTTAAGCCTTTCTGCGTGTGTGAATCTGTACCGAGGGTTTTCGGCCTGGATGTAGCTGAGGGCCTCTGTGTCTGACAAGTTGGTGTCTATCCCTTTGATGACTACTCTCTTGGTTTCAGTGTAGATTTCTGCTTGGATTTTGATCCGGTGTGGTAGCTGAAGTACGGTCGGATCGAGTGCCTGTTTCTGTTATACTCTGTGAGTTAGCGACATCTTTGTGCTAGTAGCCAATGAACGCATTTCATTATTCAAGATGGCGATGTAAACGATAAACAGAATTACGGAAGCAGAAAATTACAGGCAGTACATTGATTTCTTGACATTTTAACTGAAAATTGTGCCTAGCCTTTGTAAGAATCATATGATGTCATGGTTCAGACGTTACAGCATATATTTGTGATTAGCTTTAGACCAAAATAAGCACCTTCCACGCAAAACATATTGAAACATTTCCCCCACAATTTTGTGCCATTAGGCCTACACAGTTTTAGCATTGTTACTCATCTAGGCTACTTATAATATTAAATTTATTATTTCCTTTAAAGTATTCAAAGTACAAGCCACTGTTTTCTTACATCACATATAAGGATTTTCATAACAAGCACATAAGTCATACTGATTTACGGTAAGGCAGTGTCGTAAGACGACTAGTGTGATGATGTCCATAGGGCTGGCAACCTCAGTCATGTAAAACAAATTGTTACAGAAACCACTGCAACAGTAACATATAAGGAACAACAGTAACATATAAGGAACAACAGTAACATATAAGGAACAACAGTAACATATAAGGAACAACAGTAACATATGCTTTAATGCATTCTTCTTGCAAGGGGGCTAGCTACAGTAGTGGATCCTTGCTCTGTACAGAGCAAAAAAGGAGATAGTGAATAGTCATAATAGAATTTGGTTAAAATGAAGAACATTGGGCCATGTGTTCAGTGCCCCTTAAGAAGGAATTCAGAATCCCAGTAATCAGGGGTTAGGGTAAGGTTTAGGAATCCTGACCCTAACTGTAATCCAAACATAACTTTGTGGGCGACTTATTTCGATGGCGTTGAAAAACACATCCCACTGTTCTTTATTTCAACCTAGAACACTTTCCGTGAACATCAGTAAACCTACACATACCTGTCGACCTCCTGAGACAAAAAACTACGCCGGACCAGTAAAAACCTTACAAACACCCCAAAAACCTTACAAAAATAATATATTAATATAGTAAACGTGATATGGTTTTAAAAAGACAATTGATATATACAAATTAGTTTAACATTTGAAATAGTGCGATATAAAACAAACTAATAATGTCTTGTGCTGTTCTTTATATGTATTAGAAATACTGCAAGTGATAATCATTTAAAATGTAAGTTATATCCCGTAAAATTATCACAGCCTTCATAACATGGTGATGTTTGTGTTAGTTTTGTAAAATGCACCAGGAAATCAATAACTTTATAACAGAAGTCAGATTATAACGGTGGTGATTTTATATATATTATATATATTTATGTAATAAAAATGAAGACAAAACACTACCATGTTTAAGAGCAAAAGTATCCTAGTAGTTGTAAACTGATGTGCTCAAACGGTCATTTTTATGCTAGTTTTAAATTAAAGATTTCATCCCGTGCATAAAATACTGTGACTACTACTACAACCTCTGAACTTTAATTTCTGAAATCTTTTTTTAGGCTGTACCAAACAGATGGCCCACTGTCCTTCATTTCAGTCAAATTTACAGACGCAGTAAAAAGGAAAAGGGTCGGGAATGTAAAGGGTTAGGTTTAGGAATCATAAACCTAACCCTGTAACCTAACTGTAATTCTGACGCTAACGACATATTTCAATAGCCCTGAATAATTCGTCCCACTGTGCTTTATTTCCTCCAAAAAAGGTAAAGTACACATTTCTCACCATTTCGCTCAGGAAAAAAAATCGTATATACAGCTTTTTCACGTGTAAGAATGTGCATGACCTCCCAGACCGTGCTAATATAATAATAAAAATGAATTCATCCATTTAAAAAAACCAAACAAACGCAGTAATAACAAACAATAATCGCACACATGCTCCCGTGTAATCGACTTTGCTGACTAAATTATCCAACATGACTTGTGTAACTATTTCGCGATTTCATCACTAGACGCTTATCCCAACGATGCATACCAAGAAACACATTACATAACGCTAACCTTAACCCTAAACCTACCCGTTCTGCAAATACACAACTGATATCATGTAAGAAAACACTCATATCAGACTTTAAAAAAACAGCAAAAAAATAAAGAAATAAAAATAATAAAAAACAAAAGCAACAGACAATTATGCTCCCACCTACGGAATCGATTTTGGCACAATTACCGAAGTACATCTACACTGCGCCGTCACCTGTTTTGTTTGCAGTTTCATCATCAATGTCTCAAACGCACGTAAACATTGATCCTAACACTGTCCCTTTCCATCTTATTGATACGCAATAAATCCCCCCACAAAGAAAACATACAAGAAAACATCGTACGTTAAAAATAACGAACAACAAACTTCCAACTTACCATTATAAATCCGTAATCAAATTCATAATAAATAATAAACATCTGATAATTGGTTGCTGAAGAGACCTCGTGTTAAAAACAGACGCCAAGAAATCTCAGAATTTAAAAAAATATTAGTTTTTAAAAAAACCTGGGCTAGAAAATATTTTATGATTTAAAAAAAAAAACAATTGGGTTGGAAAATATTTTTAGATTTATTTTTAATTAAAAATTTTTTTTTTTTTTTTCTAGAAAATCCGTACAACGACCTCTGTAAGGCTTACACTGCTAAAAGTATTAAAATAACGTACATTGTACGATAAAAACATACAAGGTGACAGGCATGTCTACATATCTTTTTTAAGGATCCAGTAGGACATCATAGTTACTTTCAGTTCATTTGAGATAAACTAGTTAATATTGGTGCAATCTTTCAGTGATAATATGGTGCCAGTGATTATTGTTCAGTTCTTTCAGACTTCACAGATGTAAAGCCATATGCTAGTTTATATTGTTAACAGTCAAAATTTTAATCTTTAATGTCATTACTGATGTGTAATTGGCAGCATGCTGACCCACAATAATTTTAGTTTGTTACGCTTTTTAGGCTATTCAGAACATGGACACACAGAGGTCACCTCACACAAAAGTATTCATTCAAAGAGATTTTTCAGATGGCATATCAGTCAAGTTTCAGACAAGGTACCCACCAGAACTGGAAGGAAGGGTAAGAAAATTAGTGTATGTTGAAACTCAGTACACCAAGACTTCTAATATTTTAAGTTATTCAGGTTCTGCATGAAAATATTTGCAAATGCAGGCAAGTAATGTTAGCAGTATATGTTCCATGGATAACCTAACAAGAATGTTAGCGGTTATGTTCTAAGATAACACTCATTTCTCAATTAATATTTCTGCTGGAAGTAAGCAATAGATTGTTGGGTGTTTAAAGTTCAAAGAATTGTGATCCATAGTACCACATAAGAAATAATTCCAGCAATGTTAAAAAAGATTATTAAATTGATAGTATGGAAAATAATGTATCTGTTGAGAGCACATCATGGGGTGAAGCAATCTTGACGAAGCTGTATTTAGAGGGATTGCTAAGCACCATGCTAAGCCTCACTAAAACGCATAAACTAGAGTCATTAGCTATGACAAAGTGACGTATCGAGGGATGATTTAGGAGAGAGTGTGTCCACGCTTTATAGTGTACAGACGTGTCCGAATATGTGGCTGGGTCCACTTATTAAAATGTGTAGCTTAGTCTACTTTTCATAGTGTTCCATGAGTCTAGATTTGACTCAAAATCAAGTGTGTAATTATAATTTAATATGGTGAAGCCACTTCGTCAGGATATATGAAATTCAAGGTGTTGATTTAGCCAAAATGGCCAGGAATATAACTTGAGATGGTACCTCAAAACGCACAAGATGTTTTCAAGGTTAGTATAACCTATATAGATACATATGTATAATGTTATGAATTTGATGGAACTGTTTAATGGGTTGAGAATGACCATAAAAGGATAAAGTTAACGGACACAGAAATAAATGTGCAAGAAGCACGGGACTATATTAGTACGCGCATCAGAACAAAATTATCAAAGCAGGAAATAGTGCAGATATGATATAATTGAAGAAATCGATTTTTGCCAATGACTAACAATTATAAATTTTGTTGGAGCACTATGTGATTCATGAAAGTTCTCTGTGTGAAATAAATGAAAGTCGTTTTAAGCCTGAGGTCTTTGAAGAATCTATATAAAGTTTTGGAATTGTGTTTTGTTCATTACGACAGTTGAGTTATTTTCACTTGACGGACACAATTATATATTCAAACATAAATGATTCTATAGAAGTAGTTCAGCCAGTTTTATATAACATTTTGAACAAAAACACTCCAATACGATTGGCAATTCAGAGAGAACATTTATTCATTGAGTCAACATTTTATCAGAACAAAATGAAGACAACCCTAGACATCAACCAAGAACTATAAGATTGACTCCTAACAGTATTAGTTTGAATTTTGAAGTATTATGCATACGTATAACTACATCATATGAAACAAATTGCTATATAAACCACCATTACAAGAGCATGTGAATGCTTTGTGCAGGCTTCCTATACGAGACCAGCAGAAGTGGTGGCTTTCTGCTCCATAGGGACCAAAAAAGGAGAATGATGTATACATATACAGCCTCAGCCCACAATAGTTGCCTCTTACAAGGGATCAGTCATCCTATTCTTTGTCTCCTTAGCTATCACCAGCAACCACATAGTGTGTCTTCCTCATTGTTTATAATTTAAAGAAAAATTAAACAGTATTTTATTTGTATAGTCATTCATTAAATTTCCTTTTTTGTTCCTTGTGCTGCCACTACTCTCATATCGGTAGTTTCTGTAGCACTGTTTTGTAGCATTTTATATATAGAATGTCCTCAGTTTACAATGTGTGCGAATTACGACCACTCATACTTACAATGGTAATTCCAAAAATACTGTACACTTGTTTCATTACTTATTACAGTACATTCATATCCTGAGTTATGGCTCTTTGACCTACAGCGCTTCACACTTGGGGACATTTTGAATTGCCACCATTCCCCGAAGTTGCGGCGCTTGCTTCAGAATTATGGCGCTTTAATGGCATAACGCTATCGCCAAAACAGCTTTCAACCACTGGTGTCGCTGTCATCAGTTTATTTACAATCATGGTTCGCTTTGCATCTCTTTGTGTTATTGTGTTATGCTCTGTGATTAAGTGAATATTCAACTGTTTTAACTTTTATTTTACAGTTTTTTTGTGTGATTAAAATATAAAATAACTTAATATAATGGCAAAAAATGAAAAGAAAAGTCGTTGAGGCTATTACATTAGATTAAAAGATTTTAAAAATTTAAACTTAGTGATGAAGGTGTATTACAAGCTGAGAAGTGCTTCAACTTGCTGACATTTTCGAGTTAAGGCATCAGTCTGGAACCTAAGGTGACATAACTCCGGGGTATGCCTGGACAAGATTGTACAGTACCGTAATTTTATGTTTTAATTTGTACATTGTATTACTTCGTTATAAAAGCAGCTGCAGCAAAAGCATGTGGTGAAGTTAAAGAGAAAATAAGAGAAAAGAAAAAGGCATGGAAACAATACTTAGAAGCTACATACACAGTAGGAAAAACAAGAGAAATGTAGTGAATATGTGATACACAGAACAGAAGCAAAGAACAAAGTGCTAGCAGCAAAATAGAAATACTGGGAAGAATTTGGAGAAAAGCTAGAAAAAGATGCTCAAGAAAACCAGAAATTTTTCTACAAGACCCTAAACAACATGAGGAAGGAAAAACAGTGCTTAAATTCATAAAGGACAAGCAAGACAAATTGCTTACTGCCCCGAAGGAAGTAATGGAAAGATGGAAAGAATATTTCTCAGAGCTTCTTGATGGTGAGTAGGGTCAAGCATCAGAAATGAAAAGGCTCTTGAGTATAAAAGTGAGATGCATCTTTGTTATGGACTGCTTATACTAAGATGTGGCGGGTTGTCTTCTGTTGATATCAGTATGTAAGAGACGGGGTTCAAAACATTTGACGTTCTGACACTATTCTGTTGCGTGATTATATGTCTCTTATTACCAGCCCAGTCCTCGGGTTCATTCATCCATTTTTACACAGATTCCGTATGCATGCACTAGTATCGATATTTCTTCTCTTAACCCCTGGGATGTGTCAGTCCCTGAACATGCTTCATATTAAAATCTATATATATAGATATTTTACTGACCTTGATTATACTCTTACTGTAATTATTAATTACCCGTGGTAAGGCAGTGTGCTTGGGTATTAAAGTCTCTGGTCATTATAGTTATGTATAACTGTTTCCAACTGAACTTGAATAATTCAATGAAGTAAGAGACCAGTAGTTGACGACTTTAAATTTAATAAATACTTTCTCCCATGATACGTCAGCACGACAGTCAAAACATAGTTCAATATAATAGTATATGTACTTATAGTAAGAGTTCCTTTCATTCACGAAGAGTTCATGTTCAATACAGTTATATCTATGAATAACGGTCAGTTCTTCTTTGGCATCCAACGCCAGGCAAATGTGCCATCTAAATCCACTGCGCTAATAATGTACGACTTACGTTTTAATCCTCGAATATAATGCTCAATTAGCTTAAGAGCTACACATATGAGTTCAGTGACTAGGTCACACGTTCCAAGTGGTTTATACCACACTTTAATATATAGTGGCTAGGCCACACAATCCATAGTGGCGATGCCACGCATTTCAAACACTGCTCTCCACATGTAAGCCTACCTTGCCGTGGTTGGAGAGCTTGAGCGCCTCAATGATCCCGGGAGCTATGCCGGCGGGAGTTTTACTCCTGGCAGGGTCACCCAAGCCGGACAGGTCCTGGGTGAGGGGCCAGACTAAATGGGCTGAGGAGTGGGTGGAACCCTATAGGTGTAGATGCAGAACCCACCGGCGAGTGGTACATGCTCTGGTCTGCACCAATCCACCCCCACTTCATGGGTTAAATGCTTTCTTGCCTCATTCTTCACTGTTTGTCGTCTATCACGCCCATGGCGACCGTTGCCTCAATTGGCTGTGTGTGGTGTACCCGGAAACGGGGCCTCCCAGTACTGAGGCAAAGTTAAGTCCCCGATGTCACTTATCGGTGCAGAATTGAGAGAGATGGCTGAGCATCACAATCCCTCCTGTGTTGCAGCATGATGAGAACCCAGCATTGCACACTGAGCTTGGGGGGATCACTTGGGCACCAGACTTAATACTGGCTCTTGACTGGATGGCCGCATGCAGGAGATTTCTACAATGGAGGGTTGGCAGGTGGTGGGTATCGGGAAGTGGCTCTGTGCAGGACGTGAGGATTCCTTGGGAGAGCCCAGAACCAGAGCACAGCATTGTGCAAGCTCTGCATAGTTGGAGAGCCCCCTGGATGACGGGGAATGCACAGTGTGCTACCCCACCTATCCCCAACTGCTAACTTAGAACCAGAAGTGGGGTCCTCTGTATGCATGCCAGGCCAGGATAAAATGCCTGGGAAAGAGACTGGAGCTCAGAACTCCCTAACTCAAAGTTGCAGGATGGCAGAAAAGCCACGGGAAAGACAGGGCTATTTTAAAGATAACGCAACCATATTTTCACCATACGAGCTCGGACGCCGCCTCGGTAAACAAGGTCCGCGCAGAGCAGTGACACCCCCAGGCTGCTTGCGAATAGTCTACTACTGGGAACATAAACAGATTAGGGATGAGCCCACTCTCCCGTTGAACAGGTGCTAAAGTCGTAGATACTGGGCCAGAAGGCGCACCGGAAACCACAGTATCATGCAACTCGCTTTTTTTTTTTCTATGGAGAGTCAAACACTGCCATCAGGGTCAAAGCCCACACATCAAATGACGTTTTTATGTCCCACCGTCATGCATAGAGATATGCATGTTACGTTGCTAATGTATATTCAGTTGAGGTGTTCAATAGTGCAGTCATTCGGATTGATCTAATCCAAATGCCTGCACACATGCACAATCCTCGACATCGGTCGCTAATAGATATTCATTTGAGGACCGCCTCATGCTGCAGACATGAAACAATCCTCAACATCATCCCCCTCACTCCCAAACGTGACACTTGTGGCACGTGTGAGAATGGTGGAGAAGATGTACGTCTTCCTAATATGAGTGTGAGTACTGTACATATATATATATATATATATATATATACATATATAATTATAATCATGATAATCAATGAATACTCCAACAATTTTTAGAATACACGTTCTTAACAAGATGTCAAATATTCTAATAAATACTAGAATAACTTAAATAGAAGTCATGTGGAATAATCCATGTGTCCTGTATACCGGATCCACTAGGTTATAGTCACGACACGAAATCAGAAGACTGCCAAAGGCGAAGAAAGAACCAACCGTGGATCTTTGTATCCGATCCGTACATGGAAGTATCTGTTTGAATTAAAATGTCATGTGTAGGTTTGGTAACATAAAATAGGTTTGTCAACAATAAGATAGGTGAATTTTAAAATAAATTCTTAAGGTTTATCAAAGCGCCATCACAAGTCGATGTTCATTAAATCCGATGTCCATTAGTCTACCTCCAGCCAGCAGTCCAGACAAAGGAGAAGACAGAAATCAATTACGCCTAAGATGACATATGTGAAGACATCTTCTCGATCGCCAAGAAGGCGGCGCATCATTCGCACCTAAGTAACGAATCATCGTTACACAAAACAATAACGATAAAAGTGTAGAGACTAGTGAAGGTAGCAAATTAATGCAATTATCACTGATGACAGATCTAATCAGTGAAAATAGATGAAAAGAAGTAAGGTCTATAACCCTAGGTCTATATTATTGACAAAAAATTATCATGTGCCAGAAAAATATAAGAAATAGCACCCAAAACTATGGTTGTAGAGAAGAACAAAACATCCAAAGACAGAAGAAAATAGATAATCCAACGCAACTATAAAGTGCGTGGTGTAGAATTGCGTGCGAGTTGCACGTCTAAGTAATGGTGTGCAAACCGAGAACCATTCTTGAATTCTACAGCCCTTCGAGCGTCATAATACCTAGAAAAGCGAACAAACGCTAGCTGTTGAGAAGAGTGTTGAAGTTCGAACATACGAACAAATTCAACATCTCCGACACGTTGAAAAAATTTTCTAAGGGTATACCAAGTCGCGCTCGAAGGTACATTGCGCACCAAAACAGTGCGATTCAATGAAATATGATCTCGGCCAGGTCTGAACTGAGCCCGAGAATCATTGAACCTATCATGTGCCGTGCAAGGCACGCACACTAACGTATTTTTATGTTCCTTACATGTCGTGGTGGTGGGATGATCATGGGTATACTTGTGATCATCTGGACGAGTATGATAATTAACACCTCCCAAATGAGCAGATTTCACCTGTCGTTGCTCATTTACATCGGGTGTAGCCCGATGCTTGTCAATCTGACCTGTCATATCTGAGCATGACATGACGGACCGACCGGAAGGTACAGTCGATGCCTCCCTACCATCCGCATTGAATGTATCTTGAAGTCAAAGCTGTTCATAGCGATTTCTATCAAAATAAATAGAAGCAGTATGAACGACATCCTCCACATTAGTAGATGTCTCATGTGGTAGCTGAGGATTGTCACCCTGGGATGTCGTATCTTTCCTGTCACCAGTTGCAACACCTCCAATATGTTCATCTCCCTCACAGTTATCTAATTTACTATTATTATTTTCTTGTGGTGAACATCTTTCCATAGTGACATACCCACCACTGGCCTTACGCCAAGATTCACCATCATGAGAATCAGAATGTTTACGACGGGAAACCCTGACATAAGAATCCTGACGAGGGAAACTATATTTTCCTCGAAATGAATGACTATCCCCTCGTTGTAAATGAACCTTAGCACTGAATGCTTGAAGTAGACTATCACTCTCATGAAAGCGATGTGTATCTTCACTAAGTTTAGCATCTGAAATGCTATGCTTCTGCACAAAGTCGTTTGGGTGTGGTGAAATATCACGGTAACCCAATTTCATACCTAAACCAACTCTATCTGATGGCAATACATGTTCCTGTGATATGATATCTAATAAAACATCTACCCTTCGATGTAATTTACCAATCTCTAAATCTTTTACTTTATGTTCTGCAGCAGCAGTTTTAGTCAGTTGTTCAATTTCCATAGAGTGTCTACTGACAATCTCCATATTCTTTGCCTTTTCTTGTTGAAGTTCAAGTTGTAGTGCTTCAATAGCGCTATAATGGCTTTCCTTAAGATCAGCAACCTTATCGGGCAATCCTATTTTTTTCTCCTCAAGTTGTTGAATTAGATCTTTGTTCTCATCTAATAGACCAATAATCTGGAGCATTATGGAATCTACATGCTTCTGGGCCTCAACTTTGAATTTCTCATAGTCTTTCTTTACTTGTTCCAGCTCACTGGTAAGAGCCTTTTCCTTATCACTCTCATACCTGATCCCCTGTTTTAACTTTTCCATTTCCAAATCAGGAGTAAGTTTTCTAAGTTCTGACTTACTAAGTTGTAACTTACTGTTTTTCTCACTTAGTCGTTTAATATTATCTCTGAGTTCAGAGTTCTCTTTTCTGAGAGCACACAATATATCAGACTCTGAATTTACATAAGTCTGGGCTTTACATTTACAAGTCTTCTATTCTGCTTTCAAAGTAACTAACTCCTGAGTAAGAGATTTCTCTTTATCATTCTTCTCTCTCAACTCGAGTCTCAATTTCGCCATATCACGAATAAGACCCTTTATTCTGATCTCAGCATTTTGGTTTACTCTCTCTTTATCCTTCTCTTTGAACTCGTTTCTCAATCTCGTCATATCGCGAAGAGAATTCATTCTCGCCTCTGCATATTGGTTTTCCCTTAACAACTCTTGTTCACGTATTGTGAACTGAGTTTTGGCATACATAGCCATTTGAAAACCTGATTTTCCTATGCGTATGCCCTCTGAAAAAATATCGTCTACCTTCGACATGGTTATAGGTTTACAATTACCTTTCAATAGTATCTAATATGTCCTGGAATATGTAGAACTCAATATGTCATGTACATATGTCTATAAATAACAACACAGGACGAATACAAGTGACAATATACAATCAACAATGGAAAGAACAAGCAATGAAATACAATGAAATGATATTCACAGTTACTCGACAATACTTTACGAATATAAAGTAAATAATATAGACACAGACGTAGTAATTAGTAGCAAAGAAAGTAAAGAACAAACATTACAAATAATAACCAAGACTAGTCATCTTTAAATAACAGTTAGAGGAGTTGTAGATAACGAACAAAAACGATTGTAAACAATACTGAAATTAGGCTATGTAAATTAAGATGACGTCATTACGTGACGTAACAGCTAAGTACGCAGAAATATGGTTATACTGCGAACTGAGGCTTCAGTCAATTTATATCCTGACTAAAAGTCAGATCCTCAGTCAGCCAATATAAGCATTAACCCTAACAGTCGTTATAATTGCTTGAGTTTTCCAACGGAAATCAGAAGCAATAATAAGCCCTTTTACCTACCTTCCCACAGATTTACGAATATACACAGAAATATAGAAGGGAAAACACGAATGATAAGTAAGAAAGTGAGCAAATCAACGATAGACTGCAGACTAAGGATAGTTCATGGACAGTACTAAAATGTTCAAGCGCTATGTTAACATTAAGAACCCATCTTGACATCTGTCCCTTAGTCCTGAGAAATACATGCAATGATGTAAATCTACACTTCAGTTACACATAGGATCAGTCAGCATTCCGTTCATTGAGAGGAGACCTTGAACTTGATCATGACCGTTGCTAGTAGTGGAGCGATGTTTGAATGCCGATTATGTTGCTGCTTTCGGAGTCATAGATAAAGGTGCGATTCTTTCAACAGTTCAGCTTCTGTGGTTGACGAAGACGGTCTCCTTCAGGTAGCTCAGTTTCTGATATGTGTTGAAAGTAAGATTCTTTCAGGACGTGTTGTCTGCTTGTCTTGACAGCATCGATACCGTGACGTCAGATCTTGACATGCGCATTAGCGTTGCCAGTTTGCCATGAATGAAAATTCACGCACAAAGTACTATCGTTGGTTTGATTTTCCTTCAATACTTGCGGGGAATGGTAGCATCCACGAAATCTGAACACTGTCTGACACCAAGATGTGATGGCCTTCTAATGCCAATGTTAAGGCTTCTTCTTTACTGGACTTCTGACACCAAGATGTTATGGACTGCTTATACTAAGATGTGGCGGGTTGTCTTCTGTTGATATCAGTATGTAAGAGACGGGGTTCAAAACATTCGACGTTCCGACACTATTCTGTTGCGTGATTATATGTCTCTTATTACCAGCCCAGTCCTCGGGTTCATTCATCCATTTTTACACAGATTCCGTATGCATGCACTAGTATCGATATTTCTTCTCTTAACCCCTGGGATGTGTCAGTCCCTGAACATGCTTCGTATTAAAATCTATATATATAGATATTTTACTGACCTTGATTATACTCTTACTGTAATTATTAATTACCCGTGGTAAGGCAGTGTGCTTGGGTATTAAAGTCTCTGGTCATTATAGTTATGTATAACTGTTTCCAACTGAACTTGAATAATTCAATGAAGTAAGAGACCAGTAGTTGACGACTTTAAATTTAATAAATACTTTCTCCCATGATACGTCAGCACGACAGTCAAAACATAGTTCAATATAATAGTATATATACTTATGGTAAGAGTTCTTTTCATTCACGAAGAGTTCATGTTCAATACAGTTATATCTATGAATAACGGTCAGTTCTTCTTTGGCATCCAACGCCAGGCAAATGTGCCATCTAAATCCACTGCGCTAATAATGTACGACTTACGTTTTAATCCTCGAATATAATGCTCAATTAGCTTAAGAGCTACACATATGAGTTCAGTGACTAGGTCACACGTTCCAAGTGGTTTATACCACACTTTAATATATAGTGGCTAGGCCACACAATCCATAGTGGCGATGCCACGCATTTCAAACACTGCCATCAGGGTCAAAGCCCACACATCGAATGACGTTTTTATGTCCCACCGTCATGCATAGAGATATGCATGTTACGTTGCTAATGTATATTCAGTTGAGGTGTTCAATAGTGCAGTCATTCGGATCGATCTAATCCAAATGCCTGCACACATGCACAATCCTCGACATCGGTCGCTAATAGATATTCATTTGAGGACCGCCTCATGCTGCAGACATGAAACAATCCTCAACAATCTTTGTCTCTTGGATCTAGAGAAGGCGTCTGACAAGGTCCCCTGGAGCAAACTTTGGGCCTGCTTGGCAAAGAAAAACATTCCAGCACCTCTAATCCATGCTATACAAAGCTTCTACAAGACTTGCAGAAATTATGTGAGGATGACAAACCATAAGTCAGAAAAGTTCAGGACCACCACTGGTGTAAGACAAGGTAATGTTCTGTCACCTAAACTTTTCATACTCCTCGTGGACGATGTCATCACAGCATATAAGGAGATGACAAGAAAGTATTTAGTGGGGTACCGGAAGATGAGACAGGTTTATATTTCAGAGCTGGCATTTGCTGATGATGTTGCCCTGATTGCTAAATCAGAGGCACATCTTTAATACAATCTGCAAATCTGGAAGGAAGAGCTGGAAATGATCCCTCCAAAACAAAAAACCATTGTGATATCATGAGAGGAAAGAAGGCATCAGATTAAGCTGGGAGAACAAGTCCTTGAGCAAGTCAACGACTTTAAATACCTTGGAGTTGTCATAGACTGGAAGGGAAACTGAAATAGTTTAGCTCAGTAAAGGCAGGTTTGATATAAAGTCTGATCCGGCAACTTGTTGATAGTCATCATCATCATCACCTTTCAACTCTCAGGCCTTCAAAAATACATAACAAGCCTTTCTGTCTTGTGCCATCCATTCGTGGTCTTTCCACATATTATTTATCCTCTATCCCCAACTATGTTACAGGAAACATCCAGAAAGTGAAAATTTTTCTAAGTCTGGAATACATTTGAGTTTTTTGTTGTTTTGGTGAAAGGACAGTGGCTTACAGGTTACCCACGGTGTATTATATGAGGTGTTGGGCGCAAGTAGATTTCAGTTACAAGTGCGCACTCGCTTCAAGCCTCAATGGCTTCGAGCAGGTGGGTCAGTGTCTGTCCCTAGTCATGGTGTGCTGTGGAACGACCGCAATAATTTGTTTTCAACTTAAGGGTTACTTTCACAATTGCCTCCGGCTGGCAGAATTGGGGATTTTAAAGCTGCAACCAAGGTGGAGTGGGTTCATTTTCTACATAAGACAACAGGAGACTTGGGAGTCATGACCTAGGTGCCCCCCCCCTTCCGACTGTAAAGGAGAATAAGGGGCCGAAACACTTGATCGACGGGGGGGGCCTTTTCTGATGATCAGATTGCCTCTTGTTGTATCGCTCTGTATAGAGTTTCCTATCATATCCCTGTCATGTCTGTCTCAGATTCTCTTCTCTGGTGTTTTTTTTGTGTGTGGGGTCTCCCTTTGTTTCTCTTCCACTAGGGATTCCAGAACAACAACTGCCTTGTAATGCTATCAGCTGACTTTCTAGTGTGTATCCTATCCAATGACAGTGTCTTCTCCTTACATCTTATTGCACTAGTAGTTGTCTAGTTCTTTCCATCCTGTCCACATTAGTGATCTTATCATACCATCTCAATCCTTCTATTCTGTATAAGCACCTATCTATGATAGTCTGTAACTTCTTGGTTGTTATTCTTGTTTTTCTCTATGTGTTACTGTCATACACTAGCACTGCCTTGACATTTTAGTTGAAGGGTCTGTTATTTTTGTGTTGGACTTGTTGAAATCTATTGATTTCCATATATTTTGCAGTGAAAGTTCCTCTTGTGCTTTCTATTCTTATTTTGATTTCACTTCACGTCTGTAACCTTTTATACGAAACCCTCGGGGACAGCTTTGTTTCGGAAACCGGATATTTTCAGTTTTCATGTGTCGCCCAAATTACATTTGAACAGTAGCCTAAATTGCTCAAAATAGCACAAATTCACATAAAATAGCCCAACTCTCCCAATCTATATTCTCAAAATATCACAATGACGCCCCAAAACAGCATAAATCACCCAAAATGTAATTGAAAAGTAGTGCAAAGAAACTTTTGATTTTCATGATATTTCGGTTCTCGGGTGTTGGAATAAAAGGTTGTAGACTTATGTCCATTCTTCATCCTATTTTTTGCCTATGTTGTTGGCAAAATAATGTACGAGTCCACATCTTATAGGGATGTTTCTCCAGTTGTTGAAGAAAAGAAAAAAAATTATGTGCTGAAAAATACTTCTGTATTACATATATACTTCTTCTGAAGTTCAATGTGAAATAGATTACCACATGTCAGTACAATGATTCAAAGATAAATGCAGCAGTACCATAAGTGTTGAACTCTTTATATTTAGGTTGACAGAGCTACATATGAGATGACAATAAGCAAAATCAATGAAATGTTTGCTGAGGCAGAAAGCCTCGGATCCCGGACTTACTGTGAGAGTTGTTTTGCTTGTTTAACTGCTTATATTTCCTTGATGTGCATGGACACCCTGTATGAAAAGGTGAGTACTTTTGCCAGTAGTTTATGATAAATGGTGGGAGATTTGTGCAAGTCAGAAGGCCAAACATCCGCATTTTCATTTAAATCCTCCTTCTCCCCCCCTTTTGTGTGCTAAAGAATCACTTTTAAAAGATGTTTTATTGTTAAAACATGTTTTCAAGCTTTGTTGATTTATTGTAACTGCACTTCATTTATTTTCACAATGCTGCAGGATGATGTGTGTGTCTATGTGATTGAAATTGTGCTTATACAATCTCATTTATGATATAGTCATGCACGATGGGTATCAGCCTGTGTGTTGTTGTTATGCCAACATGCACATTGGTAGAAATGCGTGCTATTTGAGTCGGATAATTGTGGATGTACCTCATACATTTGAAAATAAATGGGAAGAAAAATTAAGGACATGAGATGGGCACATTTTGTTTGAGGGCTACAGGAAAAAAAGTGATGAACATTTGAAGTGGATAGTTGTAAATAAAAAAATATAGGTCATTAACAGACACTTGTTGGACAAAAAGGAGGATACCAGACAACAGAAAAGAAATATAAGTGATAGGCTAAGTGCTAATTTGGCTGTGCCTCTTTTCATGATTTACTTTCACAGCAAGGCAATGGTGCCATTTGGATGGTCCTTGGTTCGATTCCTAGTTAGCCTATACTTATATTTATTTTCTCTTGTGTGCTCTATCCTTCTTTCTGTCCAATGAGTGCCTATTAATTACCTATATTTATTTATTTACAACTCACAGGGCTCAAGTTTCCTTCATTATTTATTTAAGTGGATAGTTGGTTGGCAGTGTAAACTGAGGCAGGCCATTGTAGAATGGATAGGGATTAGATACATTTGAGAGAAGTCAGAAATATTTATTTAAATCCTTATGCGAGTCAACTTTTAAACCCTTTAATGAGGATCTATTGGAGGACAAGTCTGAGGCCAGCAGCCACCGTGGCAATTCCAGCTCCAAGAGCTTAGATTAAAGTTGTTGCAGTTAGAAGGTTTTGATTGGCTGCCAACCTGTCGTGTAAAACAATTGCTATAGAAACCACTACTGTAGACGGCATGCATGTGCTTGGTGAAGGATTCTTAGAGAATTATGCTTGCAATATTGATTCCATGTTCCTTAAGGAGCGAGTGAGTGAGCACAGGCTCTCTAAAACCTACTACATTGTTGGTTCCATGCTCCACCGTTAGGGGCTATACGGAGACAGGAGGAGGATGAGTGCAAGTCAGAGAAATGTACTTGAAAATCATCATCATTTCCCTTTTTGCTCCTTATGGACCATGCAGCCACGACTGTTGCTGGTCTCTTTGAAGGAAGCCTGCATCAGAGCATTCATGTGCTTTTGTAATGATGGTTTCTGTAGCAATTAGTTGTACACGATGGGGTTGCTGACCCTGTACACAACCTCAGGTTAGTAGTCTCTTATGACATGTGTGACGGGGCGGGGGAATAATTCTATTCTTTCTTCGTCTCTTAAGAGAGCCCCCCAGAGCTTTATGGGGGCACTTGAGCAGATGCTGTATGACTATTCAAAACTCATTCATTAATGTGTTAAAATGTAGATCACAAATAATGACTTTATTAAGACTTGCGCATCCTCATATTTGTTTCTGGTGATGTGAACTCATGACAGCAGTCACCCTAAGATGATGATGCTATAGATTTATATAGAGTACGAAGAAGAGAAATGACTATAACACTCATTCATTCATTTTTTTATGTGCTCTTTACAGAGCATAAAATCACCACTGCATCTGCTCCTCTTGCAGGAAGCCTGCACCAAGCATTCGCATGCTCTTGCAGCAGTGGTTTATGTGGCAATCTATTTTACATGATGAGGTTGCCAGCCCCATACATAATCCCATATTAGTGGCCTTGTATGATGCACACTGGAAAATGACCCTGTTAAGGCAAACTGAACATTGTCAGAACACATATATACAAGTCTGTATCCGTTTATCTGAAATCCTTGGGAGCCGCTTTGTTTCGGAAACTTGATTTTTTTCGGTTTTCAGATCTTCTTCTTCTTCGTTCACCCTGAGATGTCAACTTGAATAAGTTCAAAGAAAGCAGTGGTCAGCCTGAGGCGGTTGATATTTCCGTAGATTTTCTCCAGGAATGGTACTGGTGATGGCCATATGCGTTTTCTCTGTTCCTCATATGTTGGGCACCTTTGAAGCAGATTTTCGGCAGTCATTTTATCAGCGCCACAGTCACACACATCAGTAGTTCCTATCTTTAATTTGTTGAATAGATGGTATCTCAATCTGTTATGACCTGTGCGAAGTCTGAAGATTACCACTTGTTCACTTCTGCTGAGCTGGTAGTACGGATCATTTTTTGTGTGGCCTGGATGCTCTTCTTCCCACTTGTGCCTGTACCTGCGCTTGATAAAACTCTTGGACTCCTCATAGGTTATATTTGTGTCAAGTTGAGGAAGTTTTCCCCCTTCCTTTGCCAATCTGTCAAATAATTCTCTTCATTTCCAGGGATGTTACAGTGAGAAGGGATCCACTGTATCACGACTCTTTTGTTCTGCTGACATAGTCTGTGAAGTGTTACTCTTAGGTCATCCAGTTCAGCATTACTTTGACTTTTCAGCGTTGTAATCACTGACAGCGCATCTGAGAAGATAGCTACTGGTCTTTCTGAGCTCTCTTCTGTCATTAGGATTTCTGATGCAGTTTTTAAGGCCTCTGCCTCTGCTCTGAAGTTACTCAAAAGGTTTTCAGATGATGCCCAAAGTTACCCAAGATGTGTTCAAAAATAGCCCAAAGTTGCCCAAATAGTCAGAAATTGCCCAAACTGTGAATGAAAAGTAGCCATAGAAACTAGATTTTCATAATATTTTGGACCTCGCATGTTCAGATAAAAGAATATAGAACCTGTACAACACTCAGAAGATGCTTTGATTTCAGATTAGTTCAGTATTTTAAGTCAGAAATAAATCTGATGCTTCTTGTTCGTTTTCACAGTTTTCTCTCATATAACTACATTGATCGATCACATATAGCCATATCTATCTGTCTTTCAAAACTGCAGTCTGTCTAAGGCTTCTCTCATTCATTAGTTACCCTTCAGCCCCCTGAGTAGCATGGGCCTGCAAGAAATTCACTCCAGGTTGTCCTCTCTTGTCAGGACAAGGACCGCCTTGTAATGCTGTCAACGAGTTTCCTCATTGTGTGTTCCATCCATCACCAGCATCTTCATCTCCTTCATTAAGTGTACAAACATTCCAGTTGCCAAATCTGGAAATTTGCTGTAGTGAGTCAGCAATCCAGATTCCTTTCTGCTTTCTCAATGCTGCATTATTAGCCTCCTTAATAGAGGACCTTCTTCTATCTTTGATAGCTGAGCTGTTGAACTGTTTGCTTTGGTCAAGTTGTCCAGACTTGTTGAATTTTTTTTTTTTATCTTCCAGTTTGAATAGGATAGGGTAGTCAGTCCCATGCCTAACCCTCCTTAGTTGCTTTTTACAACACGGTTGGCACGCTACGGTTTTACTGTTCTTTGCTCCCCTTTCTGACCTTAGTAACACAGGGGCATAGGCTTCTGATGTGATTTGTCAGTCAAGGGGGTTAATGAAAGGTATGCTGTCAATCTACTTTTCTTGTATGCTGTCAGTCTACTTCTCTTGTGGAGGTGACATTCCTGGAGAATATGCTCCACTGTCTGCTTTTGTTCTCCACCAAGGATGCATATCTCATAGTCCAATGTTTAGTTTATTTATTATGTGGTATTTCTACATTTCTTTGAAACTTTTTTTTTATTACTGCTTTAAGCTTTTCATGTGTGTGTGTCCACAATTTGCTGCTTCCTTACTCACACTTTGAAATGTTTGTCCACTTGTTTTTTTTTCATGTATTTTCCGTCAGTATGCAGGACAGTCTAATTTGTCCAGTCAGGCATATGATTTGGTTAGATATGTTACCTGTCTTCATTTTGAGGGTGAGGGGATTGTGCTGACATATATTCAGTGGTTTATTTGTGAAATATGATTTTGTTCCATTTGTCTTCTTGTCTAATATATGTGCTGTTTGTTTTTCAGCACTACTGACATTACTGTTATATTCTCTTACTTTTTAGCCTTGGGTTTCTTCATTACTATAATAAGAAACTTCTCAGACTACAGCTGGGAAAAGGCTATCTCAGACTAGAAGAACCTTACTGTGCAGGATGTCTTTAAGACATTAATATAGAACATTTCTTGTTAAAATGTAAGAGGTGTGAACAAATGAGAATCCCAATATTAGATTATTTGCAGACATCAAATTTACCTTTAAATATAGAAGAGGTGTTTAGAATAGACAGACCTAGGGAACTGCATAATTTAGTCAAACAGTATTTAACAAGAACAAAAGTTACTATATAGTAATTGGGAAGGCAAAGGTCTGATGATGTTCTTACAATACATATGACTTATGGCAAGTGAAAGTCAATTAACTATCTAACTGGAAACACCAGGCCTTTATACCCCTCCGTCTGAATAATATTTTTGTTTTGTTTTATCTTGTTTTTGTTTGTTTTTTTGTTACACATACAAGCAAAATTGGTAATTTTGATTTTCCATATTTACAGAGATTTGACAGATTGATACCACTTTCCCGTATCAGTAGTGATTCATCTTTTTTGGAATTGAAAACACTATATATCCTAATTATAACCCATCAGAGGTTGAACGGAATATTTTTCATCATTAAAATTAATAAAAATAAAAAATCTTCATTACTGTTTTCATTGTTCATACTTCCATTGATGAATAATTTCTTGTTATGTTTTGTTTTTTTAAACTATAATACAGACTCTTAAAAAGGTGCGGCAGTACATAGAGGAACAAAATCAGACCATTTATATGTCTCGAGGTGTTATGCTAATTGATCCAGCAGAACGTGGACTGCGAATTGTATCCTTTCAGACTGATCAGTTTGAAACATTAAAAACATGCAAGTATCATTTTTAATTATTAGTATTTTGTTTAGTTGAATTTTAATAATGTAAATAGTTCCAATGTTTCAGAGAATGAAAGATGAAAAAAGAAGATTTCTGAGCTGACCAAAGTATAGCATGGATTATTCTGCAGCATTCCTGTGGTAGCCAGTAAGGTCATCCACGATCACCTTGAAAAGTCACTGCTAAACTAGGCAAAGGCAGCCGTGTGATAGTAATGTTTTATTAATTGCTGAAATGCAGCAAAGGAAACAAAAACAATATTTAAAACAAATTAATCAGATGGATCCACCCGTGTGTTACCGGGGCCCGAAAGGGGAGCAAAGAATAGTAACACTGTCCCCTGCCAAGCATGTCGTAGAAGGCGACTAAGGAGGGTTGGGCATGGAGCCGGTTACCCCATCCTGTAAAAAAAATTTAAACCACAAAAAACTTCAACAAATATGGACAAGTCAAATAAAGAAAATAAAACACAGCCATCCAAGACAGGGGAAGGTCCTCTCGCGGGGAGGCGTATGATGCAACACAGAGAAAGCCGAAAGGAATCTGTGTTGCTGACTAACCTTCTTTCTTCTAGGAGAACTTCCAGATTTGGCACCTGGAATGTTCGGACATTGAACGAACAAGGAAAAGTGGCACAAGTAGCAGCAGAAATGAGGGAATACAAAATCGAGGTTCTGGGAATGTGTGAAACAAAGTGGAAGGGGGTAGACAGGAAGAAACTCATCACAGGTGAATTGGTGCTGTCCTCAGGACACGAAGATGAAAGTTCATACCACAGTGAAGGGGTAGCTCTTATGTTATCTAAAGAAGCACAGAAAGCACTCATTGAATGGGAAGCTGTGGGACCCAGAATAATAACAGCTATTTTCAAAACAGCTAAAAAGAAAATTCATGTCAATGTCATCCAATGTTATGCACCAACTAATGACAAAGAAGAGTCTGTGAAAGAAGTATTTTATACTAAACTACAGGAAATTATGGATAAAGTAAAAAGAAGAGACATCATAATTTTGATGGGTGACATGAATGCAAAGATAGGTACAGTCAATACCGGATTTGAAGAAGTCATGGGAAAACATGGGCTAGGAGTAATGAATGAAAATGGAGAACTATTCGCAAACTTCTGTGCTTCAAATCAACTGGCTATAGGAGGAAGCATGTTTCCACATAAGAGAATACACAAGGCAACATGGATATCACCAGACCATAGAACAGAAAATCAGATCGATCATATATGCATAAAGAAGAAGTTTAGATCATCATTGCAGGATGTAAAGGTATATAGAGGAGCAGATGTGGCATCAGATCACCATCTTCTGATAGCCAAAGTAAAAATGAAACTCAAGAGATATGCAACAATGCAAAATTATAGACAACAGTTTAATGTAGGACAGCTAAGAAATCAAGAAACAAGAGACAAATTTGCGGTCACAGTATCCAACAAATTCCAAGTGCTCCAACAGTTGGAAGATGTAGAGAATACAGAAGACTATTGGCAGCAGGTCAAAACGGTATGGAAGGAGACATGTGAAGAAATACTGGGGAAAAGGGAAAGACAACAAAAAGCATGGATAACAACAGAAACCATCAATAAGATAAAAGATAGAAAAAACAAGAAAGCAGAGTTAAACACAAGCAAAACCAGAAGTTCCAAAGCCAAGGCTCAAGAAGTGTACACAGAAGCAAACAAAGAAGTAAAAAGAAGTATCAAAAGAGACAAGAGAAAGTATATTGAGGAGTTGGCAAGAGAGGCAGAAGATGCTGCAGCCAAAGGAAATATGAGAGAACTGTATAGCAGCACAAAGAAGCTAACAGGGAAATACAAGCAAACAAGTTGCCTCATAAAAGATAAGAATGGGAAACTGCTCAGCAATATACAAGAGCAAATGAAGAGGTGGACGGAATATTTTGGGGACCTTCTCAATAGACCAGCTCCACAAAACCCGCCGGACATCCAGCCAGCAGAAGAAGAGCTACAAATTAACGGTGAAAGACCAACGAAGGAAGAAATAAAGAAAGCCATAAAGCTTCTAAGAGATGGAAAAGCGTCTGGACCTGATGGCATTCCAGCAGAGGCCATCAAAGCAGATATCGACACGGCTACAGAGATGTTATATAAATTACTTGGTAAAGTCTGGGAAAAAGAAGAGATACCAGCAGAATGGAAGGAAGGATATCTGGTTAAGTTGCCTAAGAAGGGAAATCTACAAGAGTGCACAAATTATAGAGGAATAATGTTACTATCAGTGCCAGGAAAGGTATTGAACAGGATTATCCTTGAGAGATTAAAGGAGTCCATAGACAAGAAATTGAGAGATGAACAAGCAGGTTTTCGACAAAACAGATCATGTACAGACCAGATAGCCACTTTGAGAATAATAGTTGAACAAAGTCTGGAATGGAATTCACCACTATACATCGGATTTGTGGACTACGAAAAAGCATTTGACAGTGTGGACAGAGAATCACTTTGGAAATTGATGAGGCATTATGGAGTTCCCCTGAAGATCATTAATTTAATAAAGAAAACCTATGAAGACATGACGTGCAGAGTTCTTCATGAAGGACAGCTTACAGAACCATTTGGGATAAGAACAGGAGTGCGACAGGGATGCCTCTTGTCTCCATTTCTTTTCTTGCTGGCAATAGATTGGGTTATGAGATCATCGACAACACACAACAGAAATGGAATCCAGTGGACTCTGACTAAGCAGTTGGATGATCTGGATTTTGCTGATGACTTGGCTCTCCTGTCCCATAACCGTAATCAGATGCAGGACAAATTGAAAACACTCGATGAGAGGTCACAGCAATTGGGTCTGAAAATACACAGGGAAAAGACAAAAATAATGCGAATAAATGCAGGTAATGAAAACAGGGTTGAACTTGAAGAAACACCAATACAAGAGGTAGAATCATACACATATCTTGGCAGTAATATAGACAAAGTTGGAGGGACAGACAGCGATATCAAAATAAGAATACAAAAGGCAAGAGGAGCTTTCATTGCATTGGGAAATATATGGAGATCAAGAGAAATAGGATCCAACACGAAAATAAGAATCTTCAACTCAAATGTGAAGTCAGTCCTATTGTATGGCTCTGAGACATGGAGAACAACAAAGACAACAACCAAAAAGCTACAGACTTTCATAAATGGGTGCTTGCGTAGAATAGAGGGATTAAAATGGTATGACAAGGTTACCAATGTGGAACTGATGACAAGAACTGGACAAGTGCCAGTGGAACAAGAGATGAGAAGAAGACGATGGCGATGGATAGGACACACACTGAGGAAACCTGTTGATAGCATTACAAGGCAGTCCTTGTTCTGGAACCCCCAGGGCAAGAGAGGCAGAGGAAGACCAAGAAGTACGTGGAGAAGAGAGTTGGAAACAGAGGTGAAAATGATGAGGAGAACATGGAAAGAACTTGAGATGATGGCACGTGACAGGAGGACTTGGCATGTGTTTGTTGAAGGCCTATGCTCCTTTGGGAGTAGAGGGTTATGAATGAATGAATCAGATGGATATAAGAAAAATTCTCCGAATCTTTTGGCCGAATACCATCACCAACCAAGATCTGCTTGCTCGGAGCAAGCAAGAGGACATGCACACCATCATAGCTGGCAGACGCTGGAGTTGGGTTGACCATGTCCTCAGAAGAGACCCGGATGCCATCACAAGAACAGCTATGCTATGGACCCCAGAAGGAAAATGAAAGAGAGGCCGACCAAAAACAACTTGGCGGAGGACTGTGGAGGCTGAGATGCAAAAAATGAACCAGAGTTGGGACACTGTACGAAGGATGGCCACCGACCAAGCAAAGTGAAATCAGTTTGTTGCTGCCCTACAAGACGCCACCAGGCATGATGGCCACTGACTGCTTTGACGGTCGGCGGCTAAGGATCGAAGAAGAATCAGATGGATAAGCAGATTGGGAAAAGTATAAAGAATTTGTGCATGAAAAATGTTTAAATAGCTACTTTGATCATCTGTGGGCCCACAAATAAAGAACCAGATACAGCTGCATTCATGGATCATCTCTGTAGACAACAATGTCAAAAGAAGTTGATAATCAGCCATGTGATATAAAAGAGCTGCTCCTCACCAGTGACCCATATACATTCCATAGAGACAACCACATGGCTACACAAACATGTAAATCTTCTTAAGACTTCCTGCGTGACATGAGGATTGACACATGTCGCCGAAGATAACCTATGCTCTGCACGCTGGAGCTGCCATGTGTCGCCTTACGGATATCACCGTTTCTAGCATGAGGACTTGTGTACACGTGATTTTCAGCCCCGGATGTTAAGTTGTAATTTTATTTGCAAGAGAGTTAGCTTCCGTTTCCGATCTTAAAAAAGTGATGGGTGTATCCGCGTTTATTTTTTGTAAATTTTTTTAATCGAAATGAATCGGCATCAGACACGCGGCCATTTCGCTCTAATTTTATTGTATTCTGACGCCATGCGGTGGGGATGAAATTTTTGTCTTTATAAGCGCTGAAATCGGTTCTCAGAATATGTTTGATGGCTGAGATGGAAACGAAAGTAAAATGGCCTTTCAAGTATGTATAATTTTCGGGGTTAGGATTAGGAATATCGGAAAAAAATAGGATTACGGCCGAATGTCACGGCTGGCTAGGGAGTTTGTTGCTTTGCTACTGATGATGGGTGTAACGAAAAGATCGTCATTTAATTTGTATCGCTCTATTGGTCAAATGACTTTCATTGAGATGCAAGGGATATGGACTCTTCGTTCGTTGGTCATTTTTTAAATTTTTTTTTTTAATTTTAAAATTTAAAAAAAAATTTTTTTTATTTTTTTTTAATTTTTTTCGTTTTTTTCATCTTTCCTTTCCTCTCTTCCTATCACATCTAACATGTACTCAAACAAATTTTATATCATCAGATTCATCATTCATTCATTTCTATACAATCTAAAAATTAGAGCAATTGACCAAAAAACAAAAAAACTATAGAATTTACAAGTCACCCACTATAAAAATGGGGCGTTGTGAAAAAGAATGCAGTGGTTGGGCAAGTTTTTTGAATTTTTATGCAGCGTGCTAAAGGTTAACATTCAGTAAAATACCAAGAGAGAAATATAACTGGCAATGACAAACAAAAACACACATAAGAGTTTGAAAGCTTCAACAGTATATACAGGACAAGTGGAAAATTCGACAGAAATATTTAAATGAGAATTCGACAAGCTAGTAAAGTGATATATCAGGACATTAATTATATTGCATCCGGAGATCCAATTTCATTCGTGTCATGCAGTACCTTTCATCTGAGCACAGGTTTTCAGCCAAAACATGTCACGCCATCCTGTCCTGTGCATGAGTTCAAGGTCTTTCCATGTCGAAATATCCAAATGGCCGCACACAAGTAACTGATAAAAGTATTATTTATACCACTTTGTGCTGTCGGTGTTAAATATGAACATTAACCAAAAAAAAGGAAAGAAAAATTACCACTTATGTTACACATACAAGATGTGAGAGAAATGCAACTATTTTACCTACTAAGAAATGCATGGAGGCATATCTGGAGTCATCCTTATATGACCACCAACTAAGTACAACATTACAGTATTCAAATGTGGACATGAACCTGTTTGTGAGGCTAATTACACCCTCATTGACTCTTGAAATCATCCACACACATATCCAGGGATTCCCCCTGTGGTGAAACATATTGAGAACCCAGCATTGCACACTAAGCTTGGAGGAGTCACTTCAGCCCCAGACGTAACTCTGGCTTTTTACATGGTTGGCTGCATGCAGGAGGATCTCGTTATGGGCCCATTAGGGCAAGGGGAGCTGAGAAGTGGTTCTATGTAAGACGTGACAATTCCTTGGGAGAGCCCAGAACCAGAGCACAGTATCTTAGCTCTACATATTTGGAGAGCCTCCTTGGATGGCGGGAAATGCACAATATACCACGTGCTTCATCCGCTTGGGACCAAATGTGATGATCCTTTAAATCCCAGCCAAGCTGGAGAAACTGGAGCTCATGACTTCAACTCAACACATTTCGGAATGGCAGAAAAACCACAGGAAATGCCTTTTTCTACAGTGTAGATAAAACCAAGGAGTCTTCAACTTGGTATTGGCTGCAAAAGAGCAAGAAGCTCAGCAGTCCTAGTTAAACAACAACCTGCTTAGAAATAAAATGGCCAAAGACATCATTGAGACATCACCAGTAATAGAATATAAGGATTTCACTGAGGCAAGAAAAATCTGACACTAACTATATATATATACTAGCAATAACCCATCAAACTTGACGGGTTTTTAATTATAGTGTGCTGTTTCCGTTCCCAGATGAGCAGATAGAAGTACATTCTTAGAGCGTTTTTGGTTTCTTTCCATTATACAGTGTAATCAAACTGTTCATGAACACCGTCATTTGAACGCTTTTCTTTGTTGATTGTAACTATAACTCCGCCTATGCCGGTCCCAAGCCCGGATGAAAAAGGAGGAGGGCGGCCTGCATGGAGGCCGTAAGGAGGCAGCCCCTCCACCATGCAAAGGCACAACAGGCCAATCACCTGTTTGTCTTAAACTACGATTACAAGCAATATAAGAGAGAAAACCGGACTGATTCTAAAGGCGACAAACTGGAACGGACTACGGACTACGACTTATGGAACATGGAACACAAGAAGTATAAATGGGAAAGAAGAGGAGCTGATGGAAGAGATGAGGAAAGCAAAACTAGAAATCCTGGCTATTACCGAAACAAAGAAAAAGGGACAAGGAGTCATGGATCTCGATGGCAACACTCTGCTATACAGTGGTGTATCTGAAAGAGCTAAAGGGGGCGTGGGTTGCATTGTGGCCAAAAACCAGAAAGATAGTATCAAGCGATGGAACTTTGTCTCGGAGCGCATTATGGTTGTAAAACTAAAAGAAGGAGAAACCATAGTCAACCTGGTCATAGTGTATGGGCCAAATGAGGATGAGAGAGCAGAGGTCAAGGAAGAATTCTTTGAGCTGCTTCAAAGGACAGTGGATGACTGCCTAGATGAAATTATCATGCTCGGAGATTTCAATGCCAGAGTTGGAAATGACCATGCTAGATGGGGTGGAGTTATCGGAAGATATGGAGAAGATACTCTCAATGACAATGGAAAGCGACTCCTCAGATTCTGCAGTGAGCAGAATCTGATCATTACCAACACAAAGTTCCCCCATAAGCGCATACATGCATACACTAGGTGTGAACCAACAAAGAATGAGAAGTCAGTGATCGACTATGCCATTGTTAGGAGGAGCTCATTCAAATATGTCCGGGATGCTTGAGTCTGGAGGGGGCCAGAGATTGGAAGTGATCACTACCTGCTTACAATCAAAAGAACAACTGAAAGAGTTGCTCAGCCTAGGAACTGCCCAGCACCACGCAAGAAACCAAGTAAACGAACGGAAGAAATGAGCATTAAGACCTACAAGCTGAAAGAGCCAGAAATTAAGACCAGATATCAGGGGCTTATTGCTACAGCGGTGAGAAACACAGAAGAACAACCTGATGACTTGGAAACCCTGTGGCTTAAATTCAAGGACATCATAAAGACAGCTGCTGCAGAAGCATGTGGTGAAGTCCGACTTGGGAACAAGAGAAAGAGGACACCTTGGTGGACAGAAGAAGTCAAAGAGAAAATAAGAGAGAAGAAAATGGCATGGAAACAATACTTAGGAGCTAAAAACACAGCAGGACAAATAGAGAAATATAGAGAATATGTGATACTCAGAACAGAAGCAAAGAACAAGGTGCTAGCAGCAAAACAGAAGTCCTGGGAAAAATTTGGAGAAAAGCTAGAAAAGGATGCGCAAGAAAACCAGAAATTGTTCTATAAGACCCTAAAGAACATGAGGAAGGAAAAACAATGCCCTCTTAAATTTATAAAGGACAAGCAAGGCAAATTGCTTACTGCCCCGAAGGAAGTAATGGAAAGATGGAAAGAATATTTCTCAGAACTCCTTGATGGTGAGCAAGGTAGAGCATCAGAAATGATAACCACTAGCACAGAAGAGGATACAAATGGTGATGAAGATGACATAAAGATGGAAGAACTGAAGGCAGCACTGGAGAAAATCAAGATGGGCAAAGCAGCAGGGCATGATGGTATAACACCAGAAATGGTTAAGTACATGGGAGCATCAGGCGACCTATTACTCCTAAGGGTCCTACAGGCAGCGTGGTGCAACAAGGCCATACCAAAGGATTGGGAGATTGCCATTATAACACCGATTTTCAAAAAGGGTGACAATCGACAATGTGGAAACCACAGAGGCATATCCCTTCTCAGTGTCCCTGGTAAAATCTACTCTAGAATCCTAGAGCAGAGACTCCGATGCCTAGCTGAGCCACAATTGGATGAAGCCCAGTGCGGATTCCGAGCAAACCGAAGTACTCAAGACCTAATCTTCACACTCAGGCAGCTGAGTGAAAAGGCCCTTGAGTACAAGAGTGAGATCCATCTTTGTTTCATAGATCTGGAAAAGGCATTTGACAGGGTCCCCTGGAGCAAACTTTGGGACTGTTTGGCAAGGAAGAACATTCCAGCACCTCTGATTCATGCTATACAGAGCTTCTACAAGTCTTGCAGAAATTATGTGAGGACAGCAAACCATAAGTCAGAAGAGTTCAGGACCACCACTGGTGTAAGCCAAGGTGATATCCTGTCACCTTATCTTTTCATACTCCTCATGGACGATGTCATCAAGGCATGTAAGGAGAGAACAAGAAAGTATTCAGTGGGGTACTGGAAGATGAGACAGGTCTGTATTTCAGAGCTAGCATTTGCTGATGATGTTGTCCTGATTGCTAAATCAGAGACACATCTCCAATCCAACCTGCAAGTCTGGAAGGAAGAGCTGGAGAAGAGAGGGATGGTCATAAGCAGCTCTAAAACAAAATCCATGGTGATATCACGAGAAGAAAGAAAACATCAGATTAAGTTGGGAGAACAGGTCCTGGAGCAGGTCGACCACTTTAAATATCTCGGAGCTATTATAGACCGAAAGGGGGGCATCAAAGAAGAGTTGGCCACTCGAAAAGCAGCGGCTGGGAGACTTTATCAGGCCATAAATCGAGGATTCCTCAGCAAGAAAGAGGTTGGTAAGAAAACGAAGATGGCTGTATACCGCTCCACCTATGTCCCAGTCTTGACATATGGATGCGAGTCATGGGCAATGACTACAAACCACAAAAGCCAGATCCAAACCTCAGAAATGAGGTATCTGAGGAAGGTGGTTGAAGTAACAAGAAGAGACATGGTCCGCAACCAGACGATACGTCAAGGCCTAAAATCCCACCCGCTGCAGACCCAAATAGAACAGTCCCAACTAAGATGGTTTGGCCATGTCTGCAGAATGGGAGAAGATCGGCTACCACGACAAGCATGGGAAACAAAGAGCCAGGGATCCAGACCTCCAGGACGACCCAGAGTCCGCTGGGAGGACAACATTAGACAATCTTTGAAGGACCGAGGACTAGAATGGAACCAGGCCAGGAAGAAGACAGCTGATAGAATAGTCTGGCGCTCTCTCTTCCAAACCTCTACACCTCACGGTAGAAGGGGAACGACTAAGTAAGTAAGTAAGATTGTAACTATTTTCGGGAAAGTATATATAATGGAAACAATACAATTTTTCAACACAGTTGCATTCCTCAGCTGTGACCAACGTACACACGGCGAGAATTATGTTATTTTAGATTCAATTTAAAAGTTCTTTGATGACAACATTTCATGTGAAAGTGCGTGGATTGTTTTCAAAGAGTGTTCCCATGATAATAAGTGGTTTTAACAAAAACTTTCAAGTTTTCATGATTTGTACATTGGGTGAGGGCTCATGTGCACCAATTTTTACGCACTTTTTCTTTGTCGAGCGCTACTAATTTCGTGAAAAAATAAAAAAAACCAAAGTATTTGTTTTATATAACACCCACGCCGCGCAAGTTGCACACCGTGCATTGCGCACTTTTTTTTCTGACGCGAGTTACTATTTTGAGTGAGACCGACCGACGTAACATACATGGGTAATTATGTTAGTTGGGATATTTATAAACATTGATTATTACGGTCTATTTGCAGGAGAGTATTTAGTGATATATCAAAAAGTCTTTGACTACTGGAAAGTGGTGTACAATATAAAAATGTGCTTGCGTAGGATAGAACAAGAGCTGAGATAAATAAGCTGATGGTCGAAGGTTTTATTGAGGAAACGTTGATAGTATTACAAGGCAGTCCTTGTTCTGGAATCCCCTAGAGTACAGAAATGGAAATGTCATTTAGCCATGTGACTACGTCCTGAAGAGAAATGGGATTTTACAGGCATCACAAAGCAGGTGAATTTACAGTCCTTTATATATATAGAAACTAATGGCTGCAGAAACCACCACAGCTAAATCATGTGAATGCTTGGTGTAGGTTTCCTGAAAAGGGACCAGCTGCTGTGGTGGTTCCATGCTATAGATAGATCAAAAAAGGAAAATGATGATGTATATAAACAGATAACACAGTGCTTCTTCCTTGCTGTCCAGATTTTGTTTGTACAGAGAGGGTACATGACAATGCCCACGGGAGTGAAGCTGTACAGGGAACAAAGGGCAAACAATTATTATGAAACAACAGGCCACAGCCTGACAGGAAATTCAGTTAAAGAATAATAAATTTTGAACATTCAGTGAAGGATAATACATTTTGAAAATTCGGTGAAGGGTAATAAATTTGGAAAAAATCTTTGAAACGTAATCAATTTTTAAAAAAATGAGTGCAAGGTAATGAATTTTGAACTGTAGTATGACTTTTTGTGAACCTGCTGGAAAAAACTCAAAAGAATAGGTACCAAAAAAATGTCTCAGCCTGCAATTTAATCACATTCAGAGATTCAGAGACATAAGCTGATTTATAATTGGAAAATACAATTTGATTCTGATCGAGATCAACCTAAAAATGAACTGATCTGCACATTTTTTAGTATTTTATTACTGATGCTGTTAATTTACACTTGCCCACAAAGATCTAATTCAGGAAATGTTTTTCTTAACATATATTCAGCTTGAAATTGATATATCCAGTATAGAAACACGTCAGCGATGATTTGGAGGCAGATCAGGAATGTAGAATGTTATCCTGTACATGTTTGCTTCATCACAAAGAGAGGAGTGAGCTGAGAGAGACCATGGCCTTTATTTGTGTTATACCACAACCTTCTTAGGAGCATGTGTGGAATTTCATTAACACCTAGGATATTTGAACTTAGGATATTAACAGTTCCACTATTTTGAATACAACTTAAACTAGAATGTTTGGTTAACTTAAACTAGAACGTTTGGTAAACTTAAACCAGAATGTTTGGTTAATTAAAAGAGAATGTTTGATTCAATTTTATTGATGCTTAAAATTACCATTCAGAAGAAATGATTTTTCTTTCTTGACTAAGCCATTATGGTTTTTTACTTGAACAAGGCGGGAACTTACATATGGATTACCAGTTCTCAAAGTCTTGACACTATTATCATTTACTGAGGAGGTAGTTATTTACCCACAGAGAAAAATTCCCCCATTTTGTGGTTTAGTTGTTTGTACTTTATTTGTTTGTCACTGTAAAGATACTGAGGATATTTGTGAATTTTGCTTTAATGAAAACTTGTTTTGTTAGAAGAAGAGTTTGATGCAGCTAATTATGTTTTTTAAAAACCTGCTTTGATGTTGACAGCATCTGTGCTTGTGTTTGTTGGTGTATTTCTGAAGCCAGTATCTTTTGTATATACACATATCTGCATGTTATTATCACTTACTACGGTCTGTTTTTTTCATTTTGTTTAACCAGTTTTATAATTTGTTTATAATGAAATAAATGAGCTTAAGGACACACATTGAATGGAAGGACACTAATGGTGTTAAATACAACTAACATGACTTTTTCTTTTTCTCTTAACTTTTCACAATGAAAAATTGATTAGCTTACATTAAATATAGACTATCAATCATTAAAAATCATCTATTTTACACAGTATCAAGACTTCTGTTGTTATTTCACTGTTTGCCATTACTGTAAGTACCATTAAAAAAGTATCAGAAACACTCAAAAATACAATAAATAATGTCTGACTATAACTTTAGTTCTTGTGTGTTACTTGAGCTATTAAAGTTATTGATATGCCTTCATATTGTCTCTGCAGGCTGCATTGTTTTAATGGTAGGGGGAAAAAAATCAGACTGTTGTTTCAGACTATTTAATGAATGAGAACTTGAAATATTTAAAAAATAATGACTGAAGGTACTGATTTATTATATATGTACACCAAGAGCTGCTAATAGATTCAAGAGCTTGGCAAGGGAGGCCAAGGATAAAGTGTGGGAGGACTTTGTGACACAGGCGGGCACGGAAAAAACCCTACAGAAATTTGTGTCCTTACATCGAAGAATGAATAGGAAAAGAGCAAGTCAACCCATCCCTAATATCAAAAGCCGTACTGGACTAAGCCTGAAGACGAACGAAGAGAAGGGAAGAGCATTATTCAGTCGATATGTGGAGCAAACGGATAAAGGTGACAAAAGCCCGTCTGAAAATAAAGGACAGTATTCTGGAAAATGCCCTAAGGGGCCAGATATACTTCGATCTCATTTCTAAATAGGACTTGGTGTACACATTGATAACCAGCAGAAACACTGCTCTGGGTCCTGATGATGTACAATACCATCAATTGAAACAGCTCGATGACATAACCATTATAAATATAGTGAGCGATTTCAACTCCAGCACACAGAATGCTGAGGTGTCGGAAGACTGGCTACACAGTTACCTTCAGCCACTTCCTAAACCTGGCAAAGACGCCACACTGCTCAGCAGCTTTCGAATTATCACACTACAGAATGTCTATGGTAAGTTACTTGAAAAAATAGTTGCAAGACAAGTAATGAGCCACCTCAAAAATGCACATATTCTTTCTGATACCCTGGGTAGCTATAGGCCTATGAAAACAACATGGGATAACGCTGGAACGTTCGCGTACAATGTGTACGAGGGATTCCAGGGTAAAAGAGAAACGGTGGCTTTTGCACTTGACCTAGAGGACGCTTATAACAGTGTGGACTTAGCAACCCTAATAGACTGTATAATGGCATGTGGTGTAAACCCTTGGATAACAAGATGGATAGCAGCTGCCTTAATGGAGAGATCAGTTGCATTTCACTTGGGAACTTGGACATCAGAACCAATGCGCATGTGCGCGGGACTACCCCATGGTTCTCCACAATCACCAGTGCTGTTTAACATCTACACAGCAAAAGTAGCAACCTTTCAACCAACAGGACTGGGACAAACATTTACTTTCGCAGATGACGTACTCATGTATAGAACTGGCTCAGACAGACAGGAAATGGTCCAAGGCATACAAGAGACACTACAGGCGGTTTCTAAATGGTGTGAGGAAAGTGAATCAAAGGTGACACACAACTCTGAACCCGTTCCCTCACCAATTGTTACTGTTAAAAAGAGTAATTATTTGTTACTTTAACTTTTTCTCATGAAAACAGGATACTGTTTTACTGTTTTAAAGTGAAAACAGAATGTTACAAGGTATATTACTTTATCAGCAGCTTTGTCCCTGTTAAATTGGCTAACTTTATTTTTGTAAAATGTTGATATGTTACAGGTGTTCCTTTGTGTCCAGTGCCTGCGTTGTGAAAGTATTTGTTAATTTCACTTTTTATTCTATCATGTTTAATCTAATTTCTCTTCATTCTATCATGTGTAATCTAATTTCACTTCATTCTATCATGTTTCATCTTGTTTCATTTCATTTTATCATGTTTAAATCTAATATCACTTCATTCAATCAAATTTAATCCAGTTTCATTTCATTCTGTCACAATTAATCTAATTTCACTTCATTCTATCATGTTTCATCTAGTTAAATTTTATTCTATCATTTTAAATCTTATTTCACTTCATTCTATCATGTTTAATCTAGTTTCACTTCATTCTATCATGTTTAATCTAGTTTCACTTCATTCTACTGTTTAATCTAGTTTCACTTCATTCTATCATGTTTCATTTTATTACATTTCATTCTATCATCTTTATTCTTACTTAACTTCATTTTATCATGTTTAATCTAATTTCAGTTCATTCTATCATATTTAAACCAACTTCATGCTATCACATTTAACCTATTTCACTTCATTCTTTCATATTTAATCCTCATTCTATCACATATAATCTAATTTCACTTCATTCATCTATGGCATAACAGAGTAGCTTTATTATTTTCATTTGAAGCACATTTAGCTCTTATCTACCTTTGTAGCTTATTTCATGTGTCCCTTATTTAGTGCATGACTTGCACCAAACTAAGTTTGTAAATAATTGTATTATGTATATATTCATGATGTAAAGCATTTAGTTTTCTAGTTAACACAACAGTTTTCTGTCTGTTAATACACAAGCATATCATTAAATTGTCCAACATTGTTCTTTCTGTCATGTCTGGATTAAGTTTAGTGTAAGATTCAAGGAAAAGATGGAATCTAAAAAGGAGAATGAACAGCATATAGATTGATTCAAGATTCTAAGAATAAACAAATGGAAAGTAGTCAAAACACAGAGAGCGAGGGAAACAGGATGAGAGAAAAAGAATGCAACTTTCAAGACACTAAAGAAATGTAACATGAAAAAGCAATTTAGATTATTAGGAAATAAATTTTGTGTGTGTGTGTGAAAAGAAGAGACAAAAAGGAGAAGGGAAAACTGCAACGATTTTTTGCTGTAAGGAAAAGATTTGTGTGAGAGAGTGATAGCAGTAAAAAATGGAGAGAAAAGAACAGTTTTGTTTGTGGCAAACAACTGTGCACACAAGGAGTGGGTGAGAACAGTTTGTTTGCAGTAAAGATCCCTGCTCAGAATTATGGTTGGGGAAGGGGTGAGAACAGTTCACAGCTTTAATGTCTTACATTTTATGTCAGTTTTATTGCATTTATTCTTATTCCTGCTAGATTGTAATAAGCTAGTTATAGAAATTACATTACAAAATAAGGCTGCACTGTTGAATTGCTCAAGTGACTACAAAACAAACTATACAGGAAAAAGCCCAATATACGAGGGGCGGTCGAAAAGTTTTGCACTTTAGTATGAAGGAGTCAAGGCACGTACCTGGAAATTGGTGTGAACTTTAGTCCTTCTCTATGTATTCACCCCTCAAGGCAATGCACTTCTCCCATCTCTTCTTCACCTTCCTGATGCCCTGATTGTAGAACACCCCCGTCTGGGCCCGGAACCACGTTTCCAATTCAGTAATCAAGTCCTGGTCGTTAGAAAAACGACGTCCACGAAGCTTTTTTAGTCTCCGGGTCATAGAAATGCACCCAACATTCGTCCACAGTAACCAGTCTACGAAAAAAAATCATCTTCGTCAGCATTGCAAATGTCCAACACCTGTGCGGATGTTTCGGCTTGATGCTCCTTTTGGAATGGCGTGAGAAGGCGGGGAACCCACCTGAACCAGTTTCCCGCCAATTTCTCTTTCACATGGCACCACGCACGCGCCATGTACGCGCGGGAAATGTAAACCAATAGTGTGTCTTTACAGTGATACACAGCAATCCCGCCTGTCTTAACGCTTTCTTAGTAAAGTGCAAAACTTTTCGACCGCCCCTCGTATATATGCCAGAAAAGAATGTTACTCTGATTTATCAAAGTAATTACAGTATGTTCTTGTTTAAATATTCATAAAACGCTAATCCACTTTGCTCAAAATATAATTTCTCCAGTTATATTTTCTGATTAAAAAAATAATAAAGCTATTCAAGATAGTTATTGCAGTAATTTAAATTTCCATCCATTCTAGGTTGCATAAGAAATTAGAGATGGGGTCGAATTTCTGAAAGTGCTGAAAAAAAAAATATTCTTAAAGATGTATATTGCATCTGACTTTAAGCCATATTTCTTATGTTTGACATGTTTCTTCAAATATTCATAACTTTTTACCACATTTTTTTTAAATAATAATTTTTTTACCATTTGAAAGGCCCTTCTTGTGACATTAGTTTATGTCTCAGATGCGAGCAAGTTGTTGATTTCTTGGCACTTCATGTATCCCATAATATATTGATAGTCATAAATCAAATATTTTATTTTTGTCATGAAATCTGTTTAGTTTCAGTGATAACAGAATGGATGTGTACCATTGTTGTGTATTCCCAACCCACATCAAGACACTGTTTAATGGAAGCTTGTTAAATATGTCACATAGTTTGTAAATGTCTCATGCCTTTGTTACTTATGCATGAGCGTATATTAATTTCTGTTAGTTTTCAGCTCTATGTAATCATTGTTAATAGAAATGTAACTTAACTAAAGAAATGTTAAGTTTCACAACAGAAATGCTGTCCCTGAGAGCAATGCTGCACCCACATTGGGCAGCTAAGAAAGCAGTGAGGGAATGATTAAGAGAAAACAGTTTTGCAAGATCACTGCTAAGACAAGTAAAAAGAATTCAGGAAACTTTATTTTCCTAATATTTAAAAAGAAATGTCTGGACAAAACCAGTGATAGTGGAAAAAAAGTACAAGAGAAGTGGAGGAAATAAGAGAGGAAAGTTCTTGGATGGGTGGTGATAAAGTTGATATTTAGTTGGATATATGTTGATAAAGTACACCAGAACACTCCTAGGCGGGAAGACAGGCGTCTATCATCATCAGTTGACAAGATCCCTATGGTGTTGCCTGCCCCACTGTAGTGTATGGAATGTCAACTTGACCTACGCAGTGTTGTGTAGACATGGATGGAGTGTATAATGTGCGAATGATGATAAGGGTTCGTGTTGTTGACAAATGTTCTCTTCTCACACTCATGTATGACCGGAAGTCATCGACACCAACGACTGTGTACCTTTTCTAAAGTTTAATTGGACGTACACACTCGACAGCACAGATAGTGACAAATCACAGGTTGCCATAATACATCATAGTACAGTGGACAAATGGTCTTGCAATGTTACATGGGCACTCATGTAGAATAATGGTATAATGGACTGTCAATAGCCAAGCACTCAGTATCGCCCATACATATATCATCTGACGTCACTGACTGAGCACGTCAGCTTGTAAACAATATTTCAGATGACTTCTAAACCTAATCTCGTTTAGCAACGATTCTTCAACATAATGTTCAGCACATATTTTTCCATATAATAATATTGAACCGCTAACAATGGGTTCTCATGTGTAGCAGTGATCTCTGGACTGATCAAGCGATAATACGGGCATCCCTTTTCTCTTCTTGAAAGTCCTACATGTTTTGGTTCCAAGATGGCTCCACTCGTGAACTGTCACTCACGTTTGAATACAGATAATGAATCTGTTCTAAAGTTAGTCATTCATACAACATTTCGTTGCTCTGTAGATTTGGTCATGAACAATAGACTGCATTCTACAGAATATAGTGCTGCTAGGAATCGAAGTCGTTTTTCATCGAGTCAAATATATTCTCTTAAACATTCAAATCGTAATTATCGACAATGGTGGCTTCGATCGAGAGTTCATAAGAGTATCTTTGATTACCTTGGTAGAGGGAATATGAAACTGCCATTCCTTGGCAAGATGAATAAACACTGGGGTAAAGCATACACGATAGGTCTAGACGACTATCACTTTCCCCAAAACCACTGAGATCACTTTTTCAAGGCATCAAGCCGACATAGCAAAACACACACAGTCCCTATCAGGACGAAGCCAAATCACACCACCCAAGCCACACATCCGCCGAATAGCCTTTGACCTCTCTAGAGACAACAGAACATATAGTTCGACTTAGATATGTAAAGATATACAGATATAAGACAGACTCGTCCTACTCAGACAAACAA
Organism: Oreohelix idahoensis; assembly: GCA_024509875.1. Classification (NCBI taxonomy): domain Eukaryota; kingdom Metazoa; phylum Mollusca; class Gastropoda; order Stylommatophora; family Oreohelicidae; genus Oreohelix; species Oreohelix idahoensis. Next base: position 180,256 of record JAMPIV010001137.1, read on the forward strand.
TACACATAAATTCAGGCCATAGATATTCTGAAGCAAGAACAATCTATTATTACCCAAACAACGAATAAATCGCAGTAAAATGTATTTATCCGCGGAGTTCAAGGGAAGTAACTCAATAATGACTTTCCCTTAAGCACTAAAAAATTACCTATGTATAATATTGTAAGATATCAAAGACTGCACGTAACAGTCTTACCACACCTCCCGGGAAAAAAAAAAATGGAACATTTTTTTTTTTTTGAAATACATCTAGGAGCAACGTACAATAGGCTCACAACGCATGAATAATGCGCAGATGAAAATATCAGGAATACCTATAACGCCTAATATGAGGCTAAGTCGACTTATGGAGCGACTGGTGAGAATGTGTCTCATAAACTGAGAGAAATTATTTCTCTACAAGTATATTTTTCCAGGAAGGTGTCATCAAAGTATAATACAATTCTGGCAATGCCTAAAAAATTCATATCATTACTACGTATTAGATATCTTAAATTTATGATTTATGAAGAAAAAATCATCAAAGCACAGCGGTGAATAAACATACATGAACCGCTATGTAGTGATACAATCATTATATTATTAAATTACAAATGTGTATCTATCATGATATAGAAAAGGAACTACTATAGAACTAGACATATCAAGAAGTCTAAGCCCTAATAGTTATGTGGAATCATGTGGGCATCTTGACAGAATGTCTGCCATCACATTATCTGATCCACGAATAGCTCGCACAGAGAAATGAAAAGGTTGAAGAGCAATTGCATATCGAGTAGACCTCGAGCTCTTCAAATTCTTACTCTGTATAGCAGTAAGAGCTTTTTGGTCGGTTTCTACTATGAAATGTGCGCCTAGAAGGAATCTCTGTAGTTTGAGGATCGACCAAACCATAGCTAATAGCTCACGGTCTAAAACCGAATAATTCCTTTCTGCCGCATTAAGTTTTCTGGAAATATACATTACAGGATGCAGAGTTCCAGAGTACTCTTGCATTAGTGCCGCTCCAATCCCAGTGGATGAAGCGTCACTACGAAGAACGAATGTCTTATCTTTAGTGGGTAGCACTAAAATAGGTGGTGTTGAAAACAGTGTTTTAATCTTATCCAGAGAGCATTGGCATTCCTGAGACCAGTGGACCACATTAGGCGAACCTTTCTTTAGAAGTGTTGAGAGAGGTGCCATGATAGAGGATAGATTCTGAATGAATCTGCCATAAAATTGAATAAGACCTAACAGACTTCTCACCTGTTTTTTAGTCTTAGGGATTGAGATGTTAAGTATCTTACTAGTATTATGGTCCTCTGTCTTTAGGAAACCATGACCAACTCGGTGGCCTAGGAAAGAAATTTCGCTAAAACCAATATAGGCTTTAGAGGGTTTCGCTGTCAGGTTGTGCTCACGCAAAGTAGACAGCAATTCATCTAACCCTGAATAGTGATCTTCCCAAGTATCGCTGAAAAGACAGATGTCGTCTAGATATGCAATGACATCTGACCGATAAGATAGGATTCGGCGCATCATGCGTACGAACGTAGCTGGTGCGTTCATAAGACCGAAAGGCATAAAATTCCATTGGAACAAACCTCTAGGTGTTGAAAAAGCCGTGAGAGGTTTGGCGCGTTCAGATAAAGGAACTTGCCAATATCCTTTAGACAAATCAAGTTTAGTGAAAAAATGAGATTTGGAGAGTCGAGTAAGTAGCTCTTCCAGTAAAGGCATAGGTTCGGCATCGAACTTCGTTACTTGATTCAATTTTCGATAGTCAACGCAAAGACGTATGTTATTGTCTTTTTTACGCACAATAACCATCGGCGAAGAATATGCAGAGGTGGATGGTTCGATTATTTTCAAATCTATCATCTCATCCAACTCTTTCTCGACCTGTGCTTGAAAATGTATAGGTATAGGATAAGGTCTAACCCTAATAGGAGTATGGTCAGTTAGAACAATGTCATGTTGAATGACATTCGTTTGTCCAGGGATGTCAGTGAGTACATCCTGAAATGTTTGCAACATAGTTGAAACTTGTCGCTGTTCTCCTAGAGACAAATCAGGAGAGACAGTAACGTTCTTCCATGATTCACTGGAATGAAGTGGGATCATTGGAAGAGGAAGATTTACATCTGAAAAACTTGTTTCCTCATCCTGTATCACGGACAGTGATGAGTAATGACCATGTGGTACTGGAGAATTGTCCGTTGCTTGGAAAATGGGTTGCAAATAATCCGGACGTTCATGGAATTCAGTAAGCATATTGATGTGGAAGGTTTTATGCTTCCCATCAATATCGACAATATAGTCGACATCGGAAATTTTCGATATTATATCGTACGGACCTTTCCAAGAAATAAGTAATCTGTTTTCCCTACAAGGTAGTAATACAAATGCTTTGTCACCAGGACAAAGTTGTCGTAAGCATCTCTTCTTATTGGCAAATTGCCTTGCCTTCTGTTTCGCAAATTCAGAAGAAGAAGTTGCTAATTTGCATGCTTCGATAATCTTTTGTCTCAACGCGATGACATATTCGTAGGATGACTTTGTGTCATCGTCAATATTGTCAGATGTTATGAGATCGTGAAGCAACGACATAGGGCCACGCGGACGCGCGCCAAAGACGAGTTCAAAGGGAGAAAATCCCGTATGTTCATTGGGTACCTCTCTGTAAGCGAAGAGGGCCGCAGGTAAAACTCTGTCCCAGTCTTGAGGATGATCCTCAGTTATCTTCCCCATACTGGCCACCAGTTGATAAAGTTGATATTTAGTTGGATATAATATATGTTGATAAAGTACACCAGAACACTCCTAGGCGGGAAGACAGGCGTCTATCATCATCAGTTGACAAGATCCCTATGGTGTTGCCTGCCCCACTGTAGTGTATGGAATGTCAACTTGACCTACGCAGTGTTGTGTAGACATGGATGGAGTGTATAATGTGCGAATGATGATAAGGGTTCGTGTTGTTGACAAATGTTCTCTTCTCACACTCATGTATGACCGGAAGTCATCGACACCAACGACTGTGTACCTTTTCTAAAGTTTAATTGGACGTACACACTCGACAGCACAGATAGTGACAAATCACAGGTTGCCATAATACATCATAGTACAGTGGACAAATGGTCTTGCAATGTTACATGGGCACTCATGTAGAATAATGGTATAATGGACTGTCAATAGCCAAGCACTCAGTATCGCCCATACATATATCATCTGACGTCACTGACTGAGCACGTCAGCTTGTAAACAATATTTCAGATGACTTCTAAACCTAATCTCGTTTAGCAACGATTCTTCAACATAATGTTCAGCACATATTTTTCCATATAATAATATTGAACCGCTAACAATGGGTTCTCATGTGTAGCAGTGATCTCTGGACTGATCAAGCGATAATACGGGCATCCCTTTTCTCTTCTTGAAAGTCCTACATGTTTTGGTTCCAAGATGGCTCCACTCGTGAACTGTCACTCACGTTTGAATACAGATAATGAATCTGTTCTAAAGTTAGTCATTCATACAACATTTCGTTGCTCTGTAGATTTGGTCATGAACAATAGACTGCATTCTACAGAATATAGTGCTGCTAGGAATCGAAGTCGTTTTTCATCGAGTCAAATATATTCTCTTAAACATTCAAATCGTAATTATCGACAATGGTGGCTTCGATCGAGAGTTCATAAGAGTATCTTTGATTACCTTGGTAGAGGGAATATGAAACTGCCATTCCTTGGCAAGATGAATAAACACTGGGGTAAAGCATACACGATAGGTCTAGACGACTATCACTTTCCCCAAAACCACTGAGATCACTTTTTCAAGGCATCAAGCCGACATAGCAAAACACACACAGTCCCTATCAGGACGAAGCCAAATCACACCCCTCAAGCGACACATCCGCCGAATAGCCTTTGACCTCTCTAGAGACAACAGAACATATAGTTCGACTTAGATATGTAAAGATATACAGATATAAGACAGACTTGTCCTACTCAGACAAACAATACACATAAATTCAGGCCATAGATATTCTGAAGCAAGAACAATCTATTATTACCCAAACAACGAATAAATCGCAGTAAAATGTATTTATCCGCGGAGTTCAAGGGAAGTAACTCAATAATGACTTTCCCTTAAGCACTAAAAAATTACCTATGTATAATATTGTAAGATATCAAAGACTGCACGTAACAGGTGGTAACAAGCAAAGTACTGGAAGGCTGAGCCAGACGAGGATAATAACTTAGTTGTTTACTTAGATTTCATCTAGATATGTTTTTTCAAATTACCATAAAGAGTTCATTTGCTTTTGTGCCCAGTAGTAAGTGTGTGACACATATTTTAAGAAATAAATGTTTTTAACCACACACAAAAAATACTTTATAGTCTGTTTTAATTAAGAGTATGTTGTGGTGGTAAACTAACAGTACACCCACCTGTCATTTTACATGTGTTTGATTTACACATTTTTGGGAAACTTCCCATGCTGTTCTGCCTGATTGACTGACAGAGTAGTCGCATACGATGCTTGGTGAGATACTGTGCAGTACAACAATGACTGCATCCACAGAGGTGCCACTTATTGCTTTCCATAGTTTCCTTATGTGGCAACTTTTCTTTCATTTTTGCTATGTGCCTATATGTTCCAGTAGCAATGTGTATGTAAAATGTCCTTACCATTGTATTTTTTCTTTATTAATTAGTGAGATAATGGAATAATGAGTGATACATTAAATATTCATTTAGGGAGTTATATGGCTTTTCCCCTAACATGCATCATTTACGTACATTTCTTGAAGTAACAATATTTTTCTGTTTGTCTTGTATCTGATTATGGTTATGGGACAGAAAAGCCAGGTTGTTAAAAAATCGAGATCATCAAGTTGTTTAGTTAGAAGAGTCCATTAAATTCCATTTATTTTGACTGATGTGGATATTTTCATGACCTAACCTGTAGCTAGTAAGAAGATAAATGGTGACAGGAGGCATCATTGTCACACTCCAGTTCTGTAAGTTCTTCATGAAGAATTTTGCATCTCATGTCTATGTTTCTTTATTAAGTTAAGAATTTTCAGGGGGACTCCATAATGCCTTATCAGTTTCAGAAGTGATTCTGTGTCACCAATCAAATGCCTTTTCATAGTCCACAAATCCAATGTAAAGATGTATTCAATTCAAACCGTATTTCAACTATTCTTTGCAGTGTGGCTGTCTGGTCTGTACAGGATCATTATTTGTCAAAATAGTTGTCTTTCCCCCACTCTGTTTTCCAGTCCTTGTTTTCATTATTTATTTTTTGTTTTTAATGTACTAAATTAGTACATTACTATCCACTTCCGGTTTCCAATTTAGTGGCAGCCATCTTTGCTTCAACATGTGACTGGACATAAGGGAGTGTTTTTTTTTCTCTTATTTTTATAGTTTCATGTTCTCTACTTAATTCTCACTTTCTTTCCCTCCTGTCTCTTGTTTGTCTGTCCCTGACGAAGGCCTTGTGGCCGCAATGTAGGTTTTTCTTGTCCTTTCTCTTTGTAAGACATATTACTATTTGTGTGTTTTTGTATATATATATTTATTTTTTCATTCTATTGTCTATATGTGGACTATTTTAATCTCTGAAGGATGATCCTGTTTAATATTTTCTCTGGCACTGAAGGGAAGAAAACCCTGGAGATGGATAGGGCACACTTAGAGAAAACCCTGGAGATGGATAGGGCACACTTAGAGAAAACCCTGGAGATGGATAGGGCACACTTAGAGAAAACCCTACTGAAAGCATTGAGGCAGTCCTTGTACTGGAATCAACTGGATAAGAGAAGAAGTGGTAAACCAAAAAAACCCACAGAGAAGAGAACTGTAAATAGAGATGAAAATCATGAGGAAGAAATGAAAAGACCTTGAGCTGATGGCACTTGATAGGAGGACTTGGCATATGTTTGTTGAAGGCCTTTTCTCCTTGGGGAGCTGGAGAGTAATGAATGATGTACAGTATTTGTAATTCACATGTTTTTGAGTTATACACTGATTGTCAAAAATATAACACCTGTGTAAAGTTAGTGCTGGGTGTAGTGACAAATGGGGCTATGAATTATAGTCAGGTGTTCAGTCAGCATAATTTTCTAATATATCTTTTTTCTTAAAGTGAGGCCAAGTTTCACCTGAACGATGTTTGAATCTTCAAAGTGCCTGCAACTTTCATTTCTATTGTTTAACTTGTGTGCCTTTGGAGTGCTTATAATCTACCTGTCCTGGTGCTTGTCAATGTTTTATTACTATTTTTGGTCTAAGTAACAGTGCAAAGCTGTAGTGAAGACAGTGTCATTACATTAACAGTTTTTTTTTTTTTAACAGAAAAGTTTTCTGGTATGAGGGTCAACTGACTTATTTGAAGTGAAGATAATTTACCTCATCTTAGCTAGGAGATGTCTAAAAAAAAAAATTTTGACCGTGTCATAGAAAATAAGATTGATACAGATGGTGTGACCAGGCTGGATATGTATGTAATTCTGTCACACAACTCTTCTTGTGTAAATTCAAGGATACTCAAAGAACAATTTTTCTACTTACTTACTTAGTCATTCCCCTTCTACCGTGAGGTGTAGAGGTTTGGAAGAGAGAGCGCCAGACTATCCTATCGGCTGTCTTCCTCCTGGCCTGGTTCCATTCTAGTCCTCGGTCCTTCAAAGATTGTCTAATGTTGTCCTCCCAGCGGACTCTGGGTCGTCCTCGTGGTCTGGATCCTTGGCTTTTTGTTTCCCATGCTTGTCGTGGTATCCGGTCTTCTCCCATTCTGCAGACATGGCCAAACCATCTTAATTGGGACTGTTCTACTTGGGTCTGCAGGGGGTAGGATTTAAGGCCTTGGCGTATCGTCTGGTTGCGTACCATGTCTCTTCTTGTTACTTCAACCACCTTCCTCAGATACCTCATTTCTGAGGTTTGGATCTGGCTTTTATGGGTTGTAGTCATTGCCCATGACTCGCATCCATATGTCAAGACTGGGACATAGGTGGAGCGGTATACAGCCATCTTCGTTTTCTTACCAACCTCTCTCTTGCTGAGGAATCCTCGATTTATGGCCTGAAAAAGTCTCCCAGCTGCTGCTTTTCGAGTGGCCAACTCTTCTTTGATGCCTCCCTTTCGGTCTATAATAGCTCCGAGGTATTTAAAGTGGTCGACCTGCTCCAGGACCTGTTCTCCCAGCTTAATCTGATGTCTTCTTTCTTCTCGTGATATCACCATGGATTTTGTTTTAGAGCTGCTTATGACCATCCCTCTCTTACAATTTTTCTATACTTCTGTTAATACTCTTAATGACATTCAGAAAGAGTCTGCTAAATTTTTTTTAATGAAAGTAATCTGACTTAATTTTCAGTGACATTAACTGTACAGTGTATGCTATATAAATGACTGTTGTCATGGAATGTGTTGTGAGGGTGAAGAATGGAGTGATTGCTTTGGTTAAATGTCACTGAAGTTGTTGTGACGTGTGGTTTTGGTTGTCATACGTCAATTTCATTTGTATTTACAGGTAGAATGTCTGAGTAGTATTTGAGACTTGAATGCATTTCTGAATAATTTTGAGTGAGTCTCTGAGTAAGTTGCATGCTTTGAAGGTGTGTATGATTTGAGATTTCTCATGGAGAATCAGTGTATGGTGCGTGAATACTGTTGGACGACTGAAAGAGTTGTCAGAAGTCAGAGACATGAGCTTGATTTTGTATGTCAGCTATATTTTATATTGTTTCATATGTCCAGGACATAGTTTGTCCAGTTATATACATGGAACTGGAAACGTTTCTTCATAAAAGTGAGTTCTCTGTTTTTTTTTAAAACGACTTTGGTGCAAGTTGGCAGTGAAAGTGGAGTATGAAGGAGAAGAATGCCCTCCCGTAGACAACGGAACTGTCGCAGCTAGAACCCCTGCTTGCTATTATTTGATCTTATGGAATTTAATCATGTCATAAGAGGTGACTAATATGAAGGCTTGCATGGGGCTAATAATTTATCTTGTAAAGCAGATGATTATAGAAAGATCTCTTAATGCAAGAGCACATCATTTCATCAACACCTGAACACTAGAAGTTAATAACGATCCTAGCTACAACCCAGCAGCAAACCTGACTCCCGCCAAATACTCAATGCACAGTCTGTCGCGCCATTATCCTGAACTGGACATTAATTGTCACAGCACAGTTGGAGAGGAAAGTTGTAAATTAAGAAAGATATATAGGATCTGGTAAGTGGCTCGTTAAATGTTAGATTCCTATACAAGTGAGGTGTGAATAGGAAGGCGAATATTCTCACAAAGAGACAATGTCTCAGAAGGGTCATAAGAGCCTTGAGAATGGATTCTATTATTCTTTCTGAATATTATAATTATTGTTAAGCCCCCATCCTCTCATACTGAGGAAATGACATATATATATATGGATTCAAAAGACAGTACATGTAAGACACTCACTCGACCACTTGGTAGATGATATAACTTATGTACAGATATTTAATCCCTAAACCACATATACGACACAAAGAAAAATGAAAAGGTAAACGAAAATAATAATATGGTCATAAACACTGAATGACTAAAAGTCCTAGTATGTCATACTAATCATCATTAGCACTGGTGTGACTATCATGAGAGTTGCCTAACGGTATGGATTGTAAAGTTCACTTTGTAATACTCTAAAGGCACTTTAGATAGAGTCAGGTGATTATTTGGGTAAAAGTTCTGTTTGAAATTCTGAGTAAGATATCTGGAGGAAAAATAATTCTTATGCTTTATGGGCTTAGCTGTAATCCTGTGCTGTCATCCAGCAGCGATATGACGTTACACGTGCGAGCGATGATCTATGCCCCTTTATGCTTAGGAGTTGACGAGATCTCTGGCTTTAGGTTCTGCTGATCGGTCAAAAGACTAACTGAATTCTGCAACTGCGAATGTTGTCCGCTCAGAAACCTAAAAGTCTGAACAGAGTGAAATCACAGTACACTGCTATGTTAACACCAAAGAGTTTGTAATCTGGAATTCCTCGTCATTTAGATGCACTCAGTCCATGGGTTGTGGGTGTAAGTGGCGTTCCGGTCTAAGCCTCTAACTTTTATGGATGTCTTCTCACATGTTCTAGATCGTTCGTTAGTCTTTCACCATTGCTCATGTTACTGAAGATGTAATAACACGTAAATTCTCTCCCCAGCCTCTGAGCTATCGGTGAAGCAATCTTGACCTGCGTACCACGTGGGAAAGCTTCCCTGCGCGGTAATTACTGGTCACTCCGCAGGCACACACGTGCTGGCCGATACACTGAAATTTGACACTGGGGCATTTTCCATCAGGTGCATCAAATAGGATACACTAAAGCAATGGTGGCTTCCAGACTTTAAGACGCCTTGATGCTCTTAACAAAGGTATATTCTCTGGCCATGTGTTATTACCTGGGGCTTACGTATTAGCGATATTTGCTCAGTGACCATTAGTAAGCGCCGTGATGTCTGAGAAAGAGAAACGCTGACTACTGCACCGAAAAGATCGCAGTGAAACATGAAAATTACTGAGAATAAAGAAGAGAGGGGGAAGGGAGACAAAGATGGAGAGAGGAATTGTTACGATACAGTCAAAAATTAGCAAAAGAACATTATGTCAGATATAACGTTTATAAGATCCTCCACTGTTTTCAGAATCTAACATCACTCACAATCCAATCCTATTATGGCACCCCCACTAGAGATGAACCCTCTGTCTGAGATATGCCTCCTGAGCCTCTCGATTACCAGAGTACAGAGACATAATGATCTAACCAGATGAAATCTTCCAACCTCTCTCTGTGACTGTCTATGGCTCAATAACCTCTCACACACTTTGCAAAACCCCGCACTCTTTTTTTTAGCCATTCATCGATTCTCTTTCTCTCACATGATTATACACTGGTCACTCAGGCGGGCATACAGGGGAAAACTTATCTAGACCTAGAAATCTGTTCACTCACAGAACCAACTAGCTCATGTAGTAAACATTTAAAAACTAAACCACTAATCTATTACTCACATATCATAATCAAACTTTAACACCCAAGATAAGCTCAACAATAAGCACAGATAAACGACAACACAGGATTTGCCTTGATCATGTACAATGTAGAATATTGAGCAATAAAACAGATGACAGAAATGTGAAGATTGGTGAGTGTCACATATGGAAATAGTGCAGCAGTGATCATCCACTTTTGCCCCTCCCCATCTAGTTTATTTTTTGCTATACAGTAATGCCTGATTCACCATCGCAATTAACACGCGAGCCATCTGGCAATTAAGCACGAACGTGGAACAGAGCGAAGTGAGCATTACGGCGTAATTGTTCTTTGATCAGAGAAACGGAGCGATAAGCCTGAGACGTACTTGGAGTGTTACATTTTCAAGGGAATTACTTACATAGCTGGGAGGCGGCAGAGGTGAAGAAATTACCTTTTATTCAGGAATGGAACGGCAAATTGGCCCAGCCCTGGTTGGAGGTGTGACTTTCGCATTAAGGAGCGAAAGAACGGAATCCATAGATATATTCCTCGTCTCTCCTAGCTCAGATATAAGTCACTCAGAGAATTCTTGAGAATAACTAGCTCGATATTATGAGAGTTTTCGTACATAGTACTTCTTATATTCGTGGAGATATTTTCAGTTTCTTCTGTTTTGTGGTAATTTATATATTAGCATCTTAAGTGATTTAATGTGTTTAAAGTTGTCATTTATATTTCACTGGGATTTTCTGTGTTAAATTGAATAATGTATTAAATAACTTATAGCTAAATTTTTCCAGCTGTAAAGTAAAAATTACCCGCTATTTCCCAGTAAGAGATGTTTTAAATTGACTACATACATTAAATAACTGTCTACTGACGGTATATATTATTTACTTCTAATACTTCTATCCATTTTATGTAAAGTTCATAAATGACTAGTGTTCATATCACACGTTAAAAACGATAAGATAAGCTAGACCCTTGTGTTTAAAATCTAATTTATAACGGAGTGGTGAAGAGGACTTACTTTAACACGTGGTAGATATAATATTGATATTATGTTTAAATGTTTATATTTTCTTTCCTATAATATAGCGACAAAGTAATACGTTATGACACAAGCGCCATACCAGAAGAGTACAGTGTCGATATTCAGAACAAATTTGACATTCTTATGGCAGTACAGGAGGAAATGACACCAGATGAACTTGCTAATAACATCAGAGATGTATATATTACAAATGCACAGAGGTTAATTCCTAAAAGAAGTATAAAGAGACGAGAATACATCTCAGACGAAACACTGAAGTTGGTGGTAGAGAGAAGAAAAATGAAGTCCAAAAAAGATACAGAAAATCAGGAGTTGTACAAGGAATACACAAAGCAGATTAAAAAACGAGTCAGACAAGACAAACAACAATACATAAACGACACCTGCAGGAAAATAGAGGAAATGCGCGAACAGGGATTGAGTAAGAATATGTTTTCTGAAGTAAGAACATTGAAAAACAGCAACTTTAAATCATCACCCCGAGCAATAAACGACAAGAAAGGCGACACTCTAACAGAACGTAAAGATATTCTGAACAGATGGAAGGAGTACTGTCAAGAAATGTATACGGAAATAAACAAAGCGGCAGATAACAACGTCATGAATGAAGCGGAACGTGAACCAGAACCTACCATAGAGGAAGTCCGGAATGCAATCAAACACTTAAAAAGTGGAAAATCTCCTGGTTGTGATGAAATAACAGCTGAAATGATACAGGCAGGAGGAGAAGGCAGCGCTCGTATATACCATGCATTATGCTGCAAGATCTGGCAAAGCGGAATTTGGCCCAAGGAATGGAAACGATCAATTTACATACCCTTGCCAAAAAAGGGCAACCTGAAACTGTGCACAAACTACAGAACTATAGCTCTTATAAGCCATGCCAGCAAAATACTTTTACAAATCATAATGAAAAGGATGCAACAAAAGCTAGAAACAGAAATAAATGAAGTACAGGCGGGTTTTCGACCAGGTAGAGGCACTAGAGATCATATATTCAACATGAGGATCATCATAGAAAAGTGTAGAGAATTCAACGTTGACCTACATACTTGTTTCATTGATTACACCAAAGCTTTCGATTGTGTACAACATCAGCAGTTATGGGCTATTATGAAAAATATGGGATTTCCAAACCACCTTATACAACTCATCGCACTGCTGTACCAAGAACAACAGGCAGCCGTAAGAATAGAGGGGGAAACATCAGAATGGTTTGAAGTACAGAAAGGAGTAAGACAAGGCTGTACCCTTTCCCCTTACCTGTTTAACATTTATGCCGAGAATATCATGAGAAACGTAAGAGATGACCAAGAACACACAGAGTTTGACTCATTTAACATCGGCGGGTACCAGATCCCGGAAATCAGATATGCTGACGACACAGTCCTCCTATCGACCAACCCAAAAGGACTTGAACAATTACTTCTGTCCACCAAAAAACACAGCGAGGCCCAGAATCTATACCTAAACACCAAGAAGACCAAAGTATTGACAACAGACAAAGTAAAGACCAAACCAGAAATTGAAATTGATAACGAAGAACTGGAAAGTGTCAATGAATTCGAATACTTAGGATCAATCATTAACAGCTCTGGCGACTGTGCAGTAGAAATTAAAAGAAGACTTGCAATTGCTTCACATAAGCTAATACAGATGAAAAACCTATGGCAAGGCACAAGCAAAGAAACAAAGTTACAACTGATCAGAGCATGTATATTCCCAGTAGCAACATACGGCTGCGAGACTTGGACACTCAATAAAACAGTTGCAAAAAAGATTACATCATTCGAAATGAAATGCTACAGAAGGATGTTGAGAATACCCTGGACAGAAAAAAAGACCAACAGAGAAGTACTGCACTCACTAAACGTACAGGAACATTGGCTCCTAAATACCATCGCAATAAGGAAGCTGAAATTTTTCGGTCATATAAAAAGACATAATAGTCTGGAAAAAACAGTGATGGAAGGCATGGTCCCTGGAAAAAGGGGAAGGGGTCGACCTAGACGACGGTGGACCCAGGACATCACAGAGAGTCTGAACTTGTCTTTGGCTGATGCAGGTCGACTTGCCCAGAATCGTGATGCGTTCAGAGCAGCTGTAATGGAGACAACGTTCTGGAAAGAATACGTCACATGATGATGATAATATAGGCTGGTCAAAACCTGCGTACTAGCGGACTTATGATCATATGAACCTACGTTCTATAGTCTTATAATCTTATAAGCAACCAGAAACTTTATAATATTGTTGAGTCTTCGGGCTATGACCTGTGCGGTCCATTTTCTTCATTTTATGAGAGAGACCACACTAGAACAATAATTGTAAAGGTTAACTGGACCAGAACTATTACCAGATTTCATTTTTACCAATCTCATCAGCTAACAGTGGCCAAATATATTGTCAGCCACATTTGTGTAACTTCAAATAGTGTGTCAGAGGCTAGACAACACAGAATATATCTGTATTCTTCATCTTATGTCGGTGACCACCACGTATGAACCTTACTCCAACCAACTGAAGGCAGAGATACCGTATTTTACCCAGGAAAATTAAATCACCAACTCTAGCGACTACCATGAAACGTGCAGTCAGATCAGATTTGTTCTTTGTTCCATCTCATTCCTAGTTTTTATTGTTTTAGTTCTTGTGTAGAACGAACATCCAAACCATTTTATATATATTACTTTTAAAAATTGAGAATCGAGGGGCAGAGTGGTTACATTGCGTGCTCCTTTAGGTTCAAAACTTTGCACTGTTACACTCGAGTTTACTCAGCTGTAAATAGATACTTGTCCCTGCTCTTCCATTAGGCAAAGGTAGTGAGAAAGGGAACAAGTCATCCTACCTCAAGGCTAAGACCTAGTATTATAAAGTCTTTAACACTTCACTCCCCTTTGGCAGTATCTGCTAAGGGACTACCTTTACCATTTTCTTTTTAAATATCAGTTTTGCTGAAGTCCTAGTTTATTTATTAAGCTTCACTAATGAACTGTTACACAAATTTAACTGCAAAATTTCATATTTTTTTTTTTTTACTTCATCACAACGTCCATTTAATTCACTTCATTTTCATGCATCGAAAAAAATTCATAAATAAAACGGGAAACTCATCAGGTTTTAGTAGTCTTATGGCTGAGACAAAAGTACACAAATGGCCTGTGATGACACACACAACATGAGATAACATGACATAATGACATTCTCAGTCTGAAGTACCAGATTGCAACATCCCAATGTGTGACAGTAATAAATGGTAATTGATTGTTGCCGATTATTAACTCTTACTATACGGCAGCTAAAACCGCGTTTTTACGCGCTAGTTTAGCTATCGTTACCGTCGCGCGCCACTTGAACTGGCGAGCCGTAAAATTGGTACTAAACCCGCGCCACTTCACGGGGCTTGCCGGATACTAAGAGTTAATCAGAATCGACATCATTGCATTCCATGGAAACCCACAGCTGCTCAGCTTCCCTCAACAAATGTCGAAGAGTATGAATGCTAAACACATCCTCTCATATGTCCCTCCCTGCTAGTCTTACATTTGATGCCTAATTCCAGCAGTAGCCTTGTTGATTATGTTCTTTAACGGTCTTTATCCTTATTATCTCTCCTTGATCTACATCCAATGTCCCCACTGTGGGTGCTCTCGAAGCTAGTCTGTCAGCTCTTTCATTGCCACGTACTCCTGCATGATCAGTAGATCCACAGCAAATTAATGAATGGTACAATATACAGATAGTGAGTGCTTGAAGCTGAAAAAAAAATACTGTTCTCTGGGCTTTTCAGTCTGACAAAAATCAGTTTCAAGTCAAGTGAACTGCCTTGTCTTGAGGTGCAGGCAGTCGCATCCCAATCACAAATCTGATGCTCTCCATAAGTTCTGTTGCTAACCTCTTTCAATGCCATAGTGTCAAGCTATCCATTATCTTTTCTTGTTGTCGCCCTCTACTTCTTTCCTTTATTTTCCCAATGATTAGGATGTTTGAGTACACCTCTTCTCATTACATGTGCTGTGAAGGCTAATTGTCCTCTCCTTGTATTTGATATTCTATTTCACTGTTCATTAGCGCCTCTGAAGCATTTTTTTTTAGTTATCTTAGCTATCTATGGGATTTTTTTACATTCTCTTCTGCGATACCACATCTGTGTTACCTTTGATGATTTTTTTCTGCTCAAATATCCAGAACTTACTTCCATACAATAATACAGATTCAATGAAACACTTCAGAACCCTTCTTCTTGTATTGCATAGGATGTTCCTCATTTTATGGAATTCTGTTTTTGCTTGGCATATTCTGTTCTTGAATTGTGATTTAATTTTCATCTGATGTAACCATCGTGCCTAAATATTTGAAACTATTTTTTTATGTTGCTCCACTTACATTATTCTGCACTTAGGTGGGTCCTTTGTTTCGAGGTAAGCGCTGTTAATGTTTTCTTGCTGTTTAGACTGAGTCATATATCAGATTACAAAATCCTGAAGTGTCAAGGTAGTAGATGATGTAGCATAACAGATACAGTTTGTAACTGAAAATTACTGTTCTTCTATGTTGTCAGTCACAAAATCTATGTGTGCCAAAGCCCTGCATGAAGTAACAAAAGATGCCATTTGCAACTAACAAAATTACTGTAGTTTAAGTGTTTAATGCCACTAAGGTGGCAAGGAAGGACTTTTGTATTCCTCTCTACTGTTAGTTTTTCTTATCAAGATGAGATTAACCACAATCTGTTTATAATCTACTTATAAGAGGTTAGCTAATGCAAGTGGTGTACACACGATGTGAATTGCTTTTCTAAATTATCAGAGATGAGAAGACTCTGACAACGGATAGGACACACATTGAGGAAATGTGCTGATAGCATTATCAGGCAGTCTTTGTTGTGGAATCTCCAGGGTTAGAGAAGTAGAGGTAGACTGAAAAAAACTGGAGATGGAAATGAAGATGATGGGGAAGACATGGAAAGACCTTTAGGTGATGGCATGCAACACTTGCTGAAGGTCAATCTTCTTTGGGGAGCTGAAGGTCTATCTTCTTTGGGGAGCTGAAGGTCTATCTTCTTTGGGGAGCTGATAGGTAGTGAATAAAACTGTCCAGTAATTTTATCCTTGTTGAGTTAAGTGTTATTTTTTTTCCCTCCAAATTATATGTACTGCCTGAACTGTATGTACACCTAAATATATTCTATACAGATATTCTGTTTTATCTGACAGGGCAACAAAGTGGAAATACACGCGTGCTATCAGAAATGCAGGTGATAGTGTATACCAAGTAAATGAGGACTTGCAGGACATCCATTTTTTGTGTGCAGCAGAGAGCTTGTTCAAGTGCCCCAATGTCAAAATTTAAAAGTCTACTAAAAATCAAAATAATGTTTACATTTTCACAAACTAGTGTCACACAATCTCAGGTCTTAAAAAAAAATTATAACAATGACTAATACTTTAGAATTATTGTTTACAAGATCATAAACAGCATCAAATGGTACTAACATATTGCCATAGTGGATATGTTTTCTCTAATTTCAACTATACTGCTTGGTAAATCTCTCCTATGATTCTAGGAACAATTGTATTTATGTTTTTTCTTATTCTTGTCACTCCATATGGAGCCTCTATTGTAGCTGGTCCTCTTGCGAGAAGCCTACATCTATGTGCTCATGCAGTGATGTTTTCTGTAGCAATCTGTTTTACATTTATGCCTTTTTCAGGCACTTAACTCTTTGAGGCCATAATTATTTTCCACTCTGTGCCGTAATTATTTTTTGAAGAATTCTAAACTGTGAAGTGTACTGTCTTTTAGTGTAAATTTTATGTTAATCTTTTCTGTGAACATGTACTTATTATATACCAAACTGTAGGTAAATAGATAGAGAATTGTAATATATAATAATTGGTAGTATTAACACAAGTATGTTCGGTATACTTAAAACATTTTGCATGTAAAATTGAAAAACACTAAAAAGTTAATGGTAGAATATGAGCTTACCAAAGACAAGTTACTGTTGTAGACAATAAAACTTTCTTTTTAGTCTTCAAACATCAAGGTAATCCATTTACAAAGTAAAAAAACATTGCTTATGGCCACAGTTAGTACAATTAGTGTTATTCACACCAGTTTTTACTGTGGTCCCTTATAAGAAAAAAATAAATTATGCAATCTTGCATTACATAATTTTCAAACAAATAAAGAATAACATCATATAAAAACTTTTTACATTTGTTTAATGTTTTAATAGTATCCCTAGCTTCATCTTCTACCTAGCACTACTGATTAGATGTTACGGTAGGTCTAGTTTTGTTGCTTTTCGATCGCCAAGAATATGACTGCCCACTCATCAACCAAATCTAATGTGTCTAGCTTTTGACAACAAACTGTGACCACCAAACAATCATCAGCAATGTTTCTAAGTAGTTTCACACAATTATTTGTTTAGGAGACTTAGAAAATGTAAATATAAAGTGTGACATATTTCTCTAGCAATAACAACGCAAACACGCGAATCGTCACACAAATTGTGATAATAACATCAAAACATGAACACGAACTGCTTAACTACACTCAAATTAGTTGTTTAAATAGTAGCAGAAGTCATTCTACGAGTTTTAAAATATGAACTGCATTAAACGGACGATTTTTTGGGTTTATTCTTGATAAACTAAAAACAACGTTCTGACCATTGCTCGGTCACGGTGCGTTGCATTTTGCAACGCTGTGAGCGTTGGTCAGGAGTCAAAGAGTTAAAAAGGAAAAAGACTGGCCTGCTTTCATAACCACAATTAAGTCCCAGTGAAAAGAAAATATTTATTAAAGTTAAAGCTAGTCACTGGACGATCATAAACTTTGGCTAAAAGCTCTGTGCTTAAAATGTATTGTTTCTGAAGCTTCACATTTTTACATTTCATAATTTCAGGTTGGAAGGTTTAGAAGACTTATTTGGTGTTATCCTTAAGTCAGTTTTCTGAAATGCAATATATAAAGTTCTCAGCTTAAGAACAGACCATATCTGGACAGCTCTTTCATTCTGACTTTACAAACCAACACCAGGAAATTCACTTTCTACACATAATCTTCTAGTGCTACATAGCGTGATCTCCAACGGTTGTGGTAGCATCTTCATCTTTGTACAACAATGTCTGCATATTTAATACAATGCTGAAACACCTTGTCCTGAACATTTTATCAAAAAGCATGTAAAAAGGAAAATAAAGGACAGCTCTTTCATTCTGACTTTACAAACTAACACCAGGAAGTTCACTTTCTACACATAATCTTCTAGTGCTACATAGCCTGATCTCCAATGGTTGTGGTAGCATCTTCATCTTTGTACAACAATGTCTGCATATTTAATACAATGCTGAAACACCTTGTCCTGAACATTTTATCAAAAAGCATGTAAAAAGGAAAATAATGGACAGCTCTTTCATTCTGACTTTACAAACTAACACCAGGAAGTTCACTTTCTACACATAATCTTCTAGTGCTACATAGCCTGATCTCCAACGGTTGTGGTAGCATCTTCATCTTTGTACAACAATGTCTGCATATTTAATACAATGCTGAAAGACCTTGTCCTGAGCATTTTATCAAAAAGCATTTAAAAAGGAAAATAAAGGAACTGATGATGGTGACAAGAAGTTTAGGTCTCACTAACATAATGAATGTGAGACAAAGCTTGAAATAATTATGTGGCAAATTTTTAAGTCTCTAAGGCACAGTGCAAGATCTCATGCTCAACCTCCAGCAACATTACTACCAGTACCACACCCAGCATTGTGTTTCTTCGACCCAATAAAATGAACCACCAGAACAAAATAAAGTGAAATGTTTTTAAGATAGTAATAAAGATTAATTTTCCTGATTATGTGAGAGGTCAAACTAATACTTTAAAAACTCAGTGTTTGCAATTTTAAAAAAAACTCAAGGAAAAAATTTAATACTTCATCCATATTAAGGGACTGATATTGTTCAGCTGTGTGGGAAAGGAAACCCCACTACAAGTTGTACATCCCTTGCTTGGCTTCTGTAAACATTTTCAGGACTGTATTATGTCAGAGAGCCAAGAAATGCCTGTGCATGCATGAATTTATGCCAGCATTTAAACAAACCACACATTATGCATGTAGAAACCACATAACCCATCCATGAAAACAACTGCACATACATAGATATAATATGTTACAAATAGCACTAGATATATGAGACAAATCAAATTTCAATGTGAAATTATTAGCTGAGAGTCAGATTTTCAATGGATTTCAGGTCTGTGCTGGTCATGTTATCCACTGAGGGTTTATCATCTCCAGCCGTGCCTCGTGACTCAGGTTCTTTGGCTGGATTGTTGGAGTGTGGTGTACTGCGAGCACCAAATATGGTACTCCCTACTCTAACATTAGTACTTCCCATTTCAATCTGAAACAGATAAAAACATTAAGAAATTTAATACTGTAGCTTAGATTTATCAGTTGATTATAATCAAACTGACATATGCTATTTATTTATATTTTGTTGTTAAACCAAACAATCAATGCAAGAGACATAAAATCAACTGCAAGATTAATTAAAGCAGTAAAATGAAAATGTAGCCCCATAGCAGATACTACCGTAGGGGAATGAATTGTTAAAGACTTGGTCCTTACTAGACACTGTAACCATAAATCTGATTCTTCTTTCTTAGTTTATAAGGTATCCCACATTTAAAATGCTGTCTGTAGCTGTGTATTGTTTCATATCTTTTGAGTTTCATCCCACACTTCAATTAGTGGATCTGATGTGACCTCCACCAGCTGTTCCTGCTGAGTTGGAGAACTTCTCTGAGATTGTAAGAAAGCCCAAAATTACGCCCCTAAATTGTCACATGGGTTAAAAGAGTGAATAACTCAAAACTCTGGGGATCGGAAACAACAACAATTCATTATTCCAAGGTCATGATTTCTTCAAAGCCACTACTGTCAGTTCCTATCTTTGAATTCAGGTACCCCATCACATTCTGATGTCTTTTCTTCTCTTTTTGTCCAATATATTTTGCAGTGTGATGTAAAATTATTCTTTTGTAGAATCTTCTTTGTCATTGGTTGGTGCATAACATTGGATGATATTGGATCTTTATTTTCTTTTTGGCTGTTTTGAATGTATTTGATGTTATGCTGGGTCCCACTGCTTCCATTCTATTAGTGTTGTTAAGCTTCCTTTCACAGTATTAGAGTCTCACTATGATGTGCACTTTCATCCTCATGTCCTGAGTTCCTAGGAGAAAACAAAAGGTGACTAAGTAGCCCAGACTCCTTTCAACTTCCTCTGTGCTGCATCCTAAACCTCCTAAATCAAGAACCTTCTGTCTTGGATGGTTGAGTGATTAAATTATTTGCTTTGGTTAACTTGCTCATACTTGTTAAGGTTTAATTAGTGTCGCAGACCAAGCAGTGCTACATGTCTTTTACGTGTAGTTCGAGTGGGCAAGTTGTGATCTTACGTTTTCAGTACTACCTGTTTGTGCTGTCATGAAGTCTTGACTTCTGAGTTCTCATGATACAACCTGTTTCCTTTATTTTCCAAAACTGATTCTTTTCTTATTTACTAGTGTAAGCGATCAATAAATGGGTTTACTTTTATTTTTCACTTCCTTTTGTTTTCTCACAGACATAACATGGAAATTTGATGCTTCATAAGAAAAACCTCTAATCAACACCTTAACACAATAACAATAAATCAGCAAGTCTCCACTGACCGAATTTATGTACATTCATCACTTACAGTAATTAGTCAGGGTGGGTGAATGATGAATATTTGTTTCTGATGTTTTATTTATCAATTTGTCAAGAAAAGCACATCAAAAGGAATCACAAGTATTGAAATGATTTAACTCATTCTAATCTAACCCAGGCATTTTTTCAGTTTTACCCAGGACCCAAATATGCAGACATTTTTTTTCTGCAAGTGATGTTTTAAAAACGGGAAGTAGACACATATATTAATTTAGTAGATATATGTATTATGCATCAAACTTTAGGAAATTGGTTGCAGAATGTTGTGACATACTGTTGAGTTCTTATGTGATGTTATAATTGTTTGTTATATCTTGTAAAGTGTATAAACAAAAAAAATAAAAAATTATGCACATACAAGTAAATATTTCACCTGTACTTAATCCCTTGATAGTAAAACACCAGGAATTGAAACGTATATCCAGTTGACAACTAATTCAAGAAGTTTGATAAAAATCTATAATTTTCTGCTCAAATGCGGCATAAATCACCTTGGCTCGCCATAAGCCATTGGTATGACGAAAGGCCTATCTGGCGCGCCATAAGCCCGTTTGGGCAGAATGAGTTAATATTGTTGCTCTCAAATCAGGTTGTCTCACTAGTCATTTCTAAGTGATTAACCAGTCATCGATTTAATAAATTTGTTGAAGGTTTTTCCCATTTGGACTAACCATTTAACTGCAGCTATTGCATATTTTGACTGAGTCTTTCTTGATTGTTCCCTCAGTTTTCTATCAACTTTGTAATTCTCTCATAATTTAATTAGACCTTTGTAGACTGAATGATGAGTTAATCATTCTGTGTTTTTCTGATATCTTGAATCTAAGATTATTGGTGACATACTACTAACTGCAAACTCGTATCTTATTTGTGGTTGAACAGAATTTACATTTTTTATATTCTTATTTGTGCAGGGTCTTGGTTCGTTTAAAAAAAAACCCACTGAGATCAGCTTCATGAGTCTGATTCCAATTCTCACCATGTTTTCCTTTCTTGCAAAGGGGCTTTTCATATAAGATAGTATGAAATACGATATTCTTCCTTCAAATTCCCAGGGGCAACTGATAATCTTGACCAAAGTCGCTTGGTTTGTGTCCTAAACTACATCAACCTTTGTAATTTTTGAAGTGTTCATGGATACGTACTTCCTTGCTTCCTGACAATGTGGTATTTGAGATTAACTTCCTTTCTGTGTTATGTCATTGATCCTCACCCCTTTTTCTTTATGAATGAAACTATGTCACTGTGACACAGCTTAAAGTTTTTAGAGTGAGGCAGCCAGCCTCATGCCCAAACCTGCTTAGTCACCTTTTGTGATATGCTTAGTATTCTTTTTTGCTTCCCCTTTAGGCCCTAGTAATACACTGGTGACTGTTTATGACAGTGGTAGATAGCATTTTGGACACAACTAAAGGAAAGTACTAAATTAAACATGCTGAAAATAAATTTTTTTTTTAAAGTATAAAATAGTTTAACCTCAATGGAACAAAATAAAAATGATCTAACAGAGTGACTCACAGCGTGTTCATAATCACCAGACATGCCCATGCTAAGTTCCAAATCATGTGACTGAATATTCAAGGCTTTGCAAACATCCTCCCGAATTTTAAACAATGCCTGTAGCAAAAAAATAAGACAGTTTACTGTCTGCAAACAAATTACTTTTTTAAAAGTATGCTTTCAGCATCAGTCATCTTCTTCACTTACCATGCCTGGTGATACAGGTGATCATGTCTCTCCATAACTTCCTGTCTCCAGTACTATTTATCAATTCTGGTGTGACTTCTTTCCTTGTCATGTTGTCAAAGGCTGCCCAGTTTGTCATCCTCTATCTCTTTTTTTCCTTCAACCTTTCCAGTAGTCAGCTGTCTTTTATTTATATAAGTATATAAACCAATAAAACGGTTTTGAATCAGTTCTACAAAGTAACGGTTCACATGAAACAAGGGACATTTCGGGTTTTACCCTTCGTCAGCCACAGTTACAAACAGGTGACAAGGACAAGAATTACATATAGGTACTACAAAAACATACGATGATGAGAAAAATACACCAAATGAGCGATACAAGCAGAAGGAAAAAGTAAACACCCACAGTGATGAGCAAAAAAAGAACAATAATAATACAAGAAAATCGTAAAACCTGAAAGAAATAACGAAACAAGAAAGTAAATAATCAACGAAACGAAAAAAAGAGAATGAACAGAACTTCGGAACAAGTAAAAGGTCACTTAGCTAGATCTATAGATGTTTGGAATAGAACACTGAATAGAACACTGAGGTGGCTTGTCCAAGAAATCGTCTAAGGATTTATTCTTCTTCTTATAACATGCCAAAAGAGAGAAAGTGGATTGCCTCTTCGAATATGAGAATTTACTCATTGTCCATGACTCACTTCCATATGTCAGAATTTGTGCAACTTAACACTGAAGAACTCTCTCAGTATCAGTACTTAGAATATAATATCAAGCTTTTAGGGCCAGTAGTTAGTGTAATTTGTCACATTTTTAACAACAGTACTTACTGTAATATAGCAAGCTTGTAACAATTGTGTTATGTACCAAAATTTAAACAATAGTATGTAATGTAATAATGGTATGCCTTGCTCATGAATAAAAATCGCCATGAAATTCAAGACAGATGCTAACAGTAATTTCTATTTTAATACAAACAAATACTTTAAACTTAAAAGGCACTTAAATAACAAAAACAAGTGCAAGAAAATGTATTTCTACATAAAATAATACATGGTTGGTTGTTCGTCCATCACGGGTGATGAAGACCACTCTGTTCATCCAATTATTTAAGAATATGTTAGGTTAGTCTATGGGTACGAAGGTGACTGAAGAGCCCGATGCGGGCCTGGAAAGATCTTGGACAGTGTGGGCAGGGAATGTTTGCTTCATGTGAAGGTTTTATTTCACGGTCCTTTCTAGCTTGTCTCCGCTGTTCCGCTGCTGCTCTTCTGGATGATTCGCATGCTGCTGCACCTTTACGAAGAGATGTGCGCCAAGCAGTTCGGTCTTGCGCAGCAGCTTCCCATGTGTCTGGGTTTATGTCAAAGGTTTTCAATGACGTCTTTAACGTGTCTTTGAAGCGCTTCTTTTGGCCACCAAGGGAGCGTTTACCCTTCTGCATCTCACCATAAGGATGAATGGATGAAAGAGTGACTTGCGCGGTGATTTGGATTAAAGTGAGGAAGAGTTGCGCAATTCGTCGACCTCACTCTCTCGCCTGGGTCCATCTCAATCCAGTGGCAAGACAAGTCAAGACGACTGGAGATGAAGTCAGGTGCAGTGGATGACCAGGGCTTTCTACGTGCCTCGCCGTGCTCCTTACGCTCCACAGCGCGTTGCTGGTAATCGCCGTCATGCCCGTTGAATCAACAGGTGGTTTCTTCCGCGCAGTCTATCGAATCCAGTCTTCGCATGCATGGGTAGGCAGACCCTAACTCACCGAAGGTTTATAACCATTCGGCTACCCTCACCTAGTTTAGCCGGCCTGTCAAAGCCGTTGTCCGGGGGTGGCCGCTGTCGCATGCTGACAGCTACGAGGAGCCACAGGTGAGAGCTGGATGCCAGGTTTGGACCAAAGGTGGCTGAGCTGCACTGAAAAGGGCATGACAGCTCCTTCACCAGAGGTACTACCAATACCTGACTTCCCAACACCCCCAAAATAATACATAAAGCAACATGGATATCAGTTTATCACCAGACCACAGAAAATAAATTCAAATGGGACATATATGGATAAACAAGATGTTTAGATTACTGTTACTTACTTACTTACATAGTCGTTCCCCTTCTACCGTGAGGTGTAGAGGTAGATTACTGTTACATGACGTAAAAATATGTACAAGTGTACAGCAGGTGGCAACATCAACTTTACTTTGGAGAGATCTGCAGGGTCAATAGACAAGGCTAATAAAGGATCTAAAATATGAGATAATAAGACTCAATTGACATTGTGTATTCTCACAAATTAAATAACATATACTAGACGGCCTTTTGAGATATAAGGGTATAGATGGATAATAACAGGATTAATCAAACCTAAAGAAATAAAGGAAGTGAGTGAGGCAAGACAGGTATGGAGGCAGCCAAGGTGATGACAAGAAAAGTGGTAAAGAAGACCCGGAGGGAGGAAAGAAAGGGCACAATGAAACAGAAGACCCCTGATTATGAGATCACTGGGTATAGGAGGATGAGAAGAGAATCAAAAAAGGTCAAGAGAGGAAGCTCATATATGGAAGGTACTAGTTCAGAACATGAGGATGGAAATGATAATAGGGAGGGGCTGGAGGGAAAATAAATAGTAAGAACTGACAGGGGAAAAGCTCTGGAACTTATTACATGTTCAAGCCCCTTTGTGTGAGACAGTGTAAGCAGGCAACTCAGTGTAAGATATAAGTGAACTTCCACAGGTTAAAAACGATTTCTGGCTTAGGTAAATATGAACTCATTGTGGCAACTTCAGAACTGACAATATCCTGGAGATAAGTGCTGATATAAAGAAGGAATTGTTAAAATGTATGGCTTTTTATGTGTGATATTTTTTTAAAATCTTCCTCTTCTTCTTTGATCCATAGCCGCCGACCGTCAAAGCAGTCGGTGGCCATCACGACTGGTGGCGTCTTGTAGGGCAGC
Source organism: Oreohelix idahoensis (assembly GCA_024509875.1). Classification (NCBI taxonomy): domain Eukaryota; kingdom Metazoa; phylum Mollusca; class Gastropoda; order Stylommatophora; family Oreohelicidae; genus Oreohelix; species Oreohelix idahoensis. The sequence goes on from JAMPIV010001137.1 coordinate 205,735, forward strand.
AACAAACTGATTCCACTTTGTTCGGTCGGCGGCCATCCTTCATACAGTGCCCCAACTCTGGTTCATTCTTTGCATCTCGGCTTCCATTTCAATGGTACCTATACCTTGTAGCATTTTACTCCTGGTAGGTTCAACCTAACTGGACTGGTCTGCGTGGGTAGGGGTCACAAAAGCTGGTACCCTGGTCCTCCAGGTTGGGGGTTATAGCGCAGGGCCGACACCCCTGTCTATGGAAAAAAAATCACACGTATTTTTTAAATCGGGTCTGCTAAATGTAACAGTAGGTAAGTGATGAAATAGGATGTTCTTCACCACACTGTCTTTACCACTGGTACCAATTTCATTTTCAGTCGTGGAAACAAAGAATGCTGTCAGGTGCAAGTATTAAAAGATATAACATGGACAGACTGAAAGTAAATATTCAAGCTGAAGAAAGTTGAGAAAAAAACATCATGAAAAGTTAGACAAAACTATACTATACATGGAACTGTCCTATATGAACCTATGTCTAAAGAGTCTCACTCACACAAAAAAGTGCTGGTTAAGTAGTTTTAAAACTGACTAGCCTGGCAACATTAAGTAGAGATATACAGGAACCCTCAATGTAAGACTTGCATACCTTGAAATCTGGGTTGGGACCTGTGTTTGGATCATGGTCAAAGGAGCCGATAGTCATGAGACCAATAAGGCTGATTCTGGGACACTCCTGTATAATATACTTCACCAACTGTGTGGCTTCATCAGGTGAAGACCCACTTTTGCCTGTGCAGTATAGAGGTGTAAATCTAATGTAGACACATTTTTTTTCATACACATCATCAAGACCTTTGACCTCCCCATGGAGCACAGGTCTTCAACACACACATGCCACACCTTCCTGTCCTGTGCTTCTGCTCAAGGTATTTCCATGTTTTATTTACCAGTTCATGTCAAGGGAGCCGTGGTAGCATAGTGGTTAGTGCACTGGCTTCCTAGCTCAGTGATCTATGGTTCGATCCCCAGATGATGTGGGATTTTTTTAGGCCGCAAACGGCTCCTGGGTCGACCCAGCCCCAATTGGGTACCAGAGCAACTTCTGGGAAGGTTAAGGCAGCCGGCGTGATGCTGACCACATCACCCCTAGTGTGCCGATGGTCAAGAAAATATGGGCCTAACACCATATTCCCAATATGCCTCAATGGGCGTGTAACGGGATACTTTTCCCTCCTTTCATGTCAACCTCAGTTATTTTCTCCATAGCCTTTTTTGTTGGTCTCCATCTGTAATGCTATCTACTGGTTTTTCTCATCCTCTCTAATGCCAGCAAGTTCTTCTCCCCTCCTGCTCCACTGGTATTTATTTGTCTAATTCTTTCCAAGAGTTCCACGTTAGTGATCTTGTCATACCATTTCTATCCTTCTATTCTGCTCAAGCATCCATTTATGAAAGTCCTTTAAATATTTGTCAGAACATAAACGAGTTCATAGATTACAAATGTCAAGAGTAGCATGATGAAAAAATAGAAGCAAATTAATTCTGTTACTTTTTACTGCACTTAACTAGTCAACCAAACACAAAGAAAATTGTATATATATATATATATATATACATATATTACATCAGGGCTATCCATCTAGGTGATGTACATACAAAATGAAGCTGAGATGATGGAATATGGAAGAGAGTAATTATAAGATAAATAAAAATTAGGTAATATGAAACTCTTACTAAGACACATGAAAAGTATTGTCCAAGTCTTAACCACAAGGTCTCTACCACAAATCCATCCATTCATTTCCCTATGGAGAATGGAACCACCATTGCAGTTGGCTCCCTTGCAGAAAACCTGCATCAAAGCATTAATTAATATGCTCCTTCAACTGTAAATTTTGTAGAAATTTGTTTTATGTGATGACACTGCCAGTCCCATACACAACCTCATTTTAGTTGCCTCCTTCAATATGCCTAAGGGAACAGTTGTCTTATTATTTCTTTGCCTCCTCAGAGACCACAAACTACATAGACGTATGGAAACAGAACAGAAAAAAAGGATAAAATAATCTAAATGCACAACTAAGTTTTTGTCAGTTCGAAAAATAGCTCAAAATCGCCCAAAGAAACGTTCATTTTCAGAATATTTTGGTTTTCCGGAGTTCAGATAAAAGGTTATAGACCTGAGTGGCAGTTACTGGAATAAATTTGGTTTGCATCTAATCCACTTCAGAGTAACACAAACATACATCCAGAAGAGGGAGGTATAAAAAAAAAACTTATGAAAAAGGGAAGACGATAGCTGTATGAGGCCATCAATAACAAAGGTGAATAGATAAATACAATGCTTGTGACAAAGAATAAACTTCTGTGGCCTGTAATTATAAAGACAAAAATTACTCCAGAACAAAGAGAACCAAAGGTTAGAAATTAATACACAATATTAATTTCCCAGAAAGTTTAGTATGAGAATAATTTAACAGCTATAATGACAAGAGATTATGTTCTCAGAAGAGACCCCAACTCCACCCTAAGAACTGCTATGCTATGGACCTCAGAAGGAATGCAAGAGAGAGGCTAACCAAAGACAACTTGGTGGAAAACTATGGAGGCTTAGGTGCAAAGTATGAACCAGAGTTGGGGCACAGCATGAAGGATGGTCGCCGATCGAGCAAAGTGGAGACAGTTTGTTGCTGCCCTGCAGGACGCTACTAGGCGTTACAGTTACTGACTGCACTGTCAGTCAGTGGCTAAGTATCCACGAAGGCTAAGGATACAAGAAGAGATGACATGAAATGAACTTCAATGTGCTGACAGAAAGATCACAAGAAACTGAGACAGGAGAAATGTCAGTTGAATATTTACTTTCTTCTCCACTTGTGTTGACCTGAGCCATGACCTTGAGAGGATCCTGTTTGTTTAACCGTTGCCATGCATCATTAATGGCTTTAGCCAGGCGGATACTGTCGACTGTCTCGATGACAAACAGATTTGGTACATCTGTAGACAACAAAGAGAATTAAATAGAGGATTAAAAATGAATAAAGGGATCTAAATTAACACACCAAAAAACAGCAAAAAGGAATTAAAGATTGTGTGAAGGACTACAAGAATGAATGAATAAATAAATGAGTGCAAAGGAATAAGTAAACAAGAGAAATAAGGAATAACTGAAGAAGCTAATTCTGGAATACATGAATAAATGACTAGAGTCAGTAAGTGAGTAAATTAACTAATAAATTGTGGTGGGTTTTGATGTTACTGAGATAATTATTACTTGTCTACAGAGTGAGGTCAGCTATGCAAGTCCCTGAGTCTAATAGTTGATGATGCTTGTTCTCAGGGTACCTGACTGCTACCACCCTACGACCTCAATCTGTGATATATTTTGAGCCTACTTTTATGTAAAGGTGTCTGGTTGTTATCTGGCTAGATGTCTAGGGTAATGTACTATATGATGTAGAGAAAATGACAACAACCACTAATGTAACTCAATGAAAATGATTAAACAAATCAATGGTTAAAGTTTGAGTAACAATTTTTTACAATTTTAATTTCCTGTACCTCAATTTCTTGGGTACAGGTATGTTTAAACTCAAAATAGAATGGAAATGTATTTACAGTAATGTGAATTACAAAAGACAACTTGTCTATTTATATTATGAAAATGTCTATGACTTGGAATGTCCTGGTAAGGCACTAAATTCTATAAAGGGTCACTCTTATGAGGAACGCTTGTGTTCATCACCTCAAGAACACTGTGTTGATTTAATACTGGAGAGATTATGTCAAGTGAAAAATCATGAACCCTTGGATGGTTCTTATCTTCAAGTCCTGGAGCCCTGTGGTCTTTCTTCCACAACGATAGTCTTCACGACTGCAAAGTATAGACACTGCTGCAGCACTCTTCAGAGTTTTGGGCAATCAGATACTTATTGCCTCGAACGTGCAGATTCAATAATTCTTGTATGGCTCAATGAATGTTTCAACATGGAACCCTGAAAATAAGAGGATTAAGGCCTCCTCAGTATTTCAAACACATCTCTCCTTCCCTAACCAACTAAGCATTATCAACAGTTTCAAGATCAGTTTCTATGGCTACATAAATAGCTATCATTCCTATCTGATGGGGTGACAGCTTCATACTCAGGTAAATTTCAATCATCAGTTTGATACATTCCTTTCATAGGAAAATTATAGTTAATTTTATGAAGTCATGTGAAAACACTGTGACTTGCTGAAGACGGCCAGTGGTTTTTTGGCCTTCCAATCATAATAATGTCCTATTTTATTTCCAACTATGTCTTTTCATTCTCTCCCAAAGTTTAAGTAAGCCTGCCTGGCTTTTCAAAGAAATGGTAATTCTCCCCAAATAGCACTGGTGGCATAACACAAAGTGTTGAGTTTGGCACCTTTCTGGTTTTGCCGCTACCCATCAATACTGCATACATATTCAATAATACAGATACATCTCAATAATAATGTTTATATAAATGTTTATCTTACCGCATCAATGAAATAATGCACAATTTGAAGGTTAACCGGCGATCAATGGTCACACTAAGATCGCCACTGGTGCAGAACCGCGAAGGCAAAGGTCATGGATTCCTTGCGTCTGATGATAACACTACTTTTGAAATCTTTATCTTCAAGTGGCAACTAACGCTGGCTTCAAATCATTTTTATTACTACCATTAGTCTATTCTACCACAGCCAATCGAATTATGTTATGCCCACTTGCCTCTTTTTCAAAATAAATTACACTTTCAAAAAAATGTAACGTCCCCCTCTCCCAAGACTGGCAAAGTTGAGTGAGGACATCAAGGCGTCTGTCTCTCTGTCTTTTCTTTACAATATTTCTGTTACTATCTAAGCGTTTTTAAATGAGAAAAGGCAATTATTGATCAGACGACTGTCTGTCATATAGTCGTTATATTTTTATTTCTCTCTTTATCATACTTTTCATTATTGCCTTTTTCCTCTTCAGTTATACAAATAACATATTTTTTTTTTTCTCTACGGTAAGGTAATATAACATTATGGGTAGTATGATCTTCCAATGAACAAGTATTATCATTGTTTTTGTCAACTGTCCTTTCATTTATTTTATTCTGCATCGATGTTCCTTGGGCCACCCGTTATCTATCCTTCTAAGTTTCACTTTCGCCATCTCCAGCCCTACACATTAGTGGGTATCTTCAAATTTCCAAGTTAGCCGTAATTTTTTTTCTTTTCTTTAAATCCACCACCGTTTTCCCTCCCTCTCTCTTTCTTTTTCAAAATGAAGCAACGCGTTTGGATTTCATCAGAAAATACAACTATACAGGAAATGCGAGCTTGTCTGTGTGTTTTTACTACCGTCTCCCAATCTAAGTGTTTATACATTCAAACTGCGCTACTAATGAACAGGGTGGGCAGGTGGTTTGTAGTAGATTTGCACCGCTTTTCCAAATTATGCTAGTAGCAAAGTCACGCACTTTCGTTACCGTAAGTGATGCCCAGAACCACTGTCGCATGTCGTTCTATTAATACTTCCTCTCTCTCCGTCACTCCTCCGTTTCTCTCTCACTCTTTCTTGGAACAAAACACGCCTTGGCTGTCAAACTGTTATAGTTAATTTCAAGGAAGGAGTATGAAAAGCTTGTAATATTGAGAGAGGGTACCATTCACTTTGCGTTAAGGCTTCTCAAAACCTGCGCGACTGCGGGCGATGGCGAAGACGTTGAGCACAACTCCCTATTTTATCTCTATAGTATTTGGATTTATAATCGATAATATTTTATCTATTTGATCGGGGTATCAGGGATCTTACTACATAAATGAACAATTAAACGAAGTGGGGAAAAGGCAGTGACATAAGGAACTAATAAATGAGAAAGAATGATATTCACTGCAAACATTGTGTTAAAGCATACATGCCAACCCCTGAAGTTAAAAACCTGTTTAAAAAAATCAGAAAAACTTGTAGCCTACCAAAAAAATATTTAAAAAGAACCATACAAAGAAAAGGCAGTGACATAAGGACTAATAAAAATGAGAAAGAATGATATTCACTGCCTATCACATTGTGTATTAAAGCCATAAAAAAATCAGAAAAACTTGTAGCCTACCAAAAAAATATTTAAAAAGAACCATACAAAGAAAACCATACAAAGAAAAAAAAAACCATAAAACAATCGTTTATTTCTTTGCAAAATCAAAAGAGCATTTGCTTTTTTGGCTTTTGTTTATGCCATCGTGTAAGTTGTTTACTGCATTTTCCTTATTTGTACATTTGCTACAATTCTTCACGTTGGTTTGGTTTTAAGGGCTATCTTCATTGCACATGGACTACTCAATCAGTGCTCCACGTTGGATATAATAGGAAACTCAATATGAAGTGTTACAGTCTGATCCTCATAAGGGTTCCCCCTGTCGGTCAAGTCTTTAATAATTTCCACTATGACTTTTGCTGTGAACTCATCATGTCTCAAGCCCTTGACCAGATAAACTAGATCTAGAGTGTGTTTAGGTTTCCTACAGTCACAAATTTTAACAAAAGTATGCTGTGATGGCTACCTCCTACGTTTCATTTGTCATTAATATTTTTAGGCCTAAGTCTTTCCCTGCATTCACTTTTGTCATTGTCAGAGTCTCAATCAGGCCCATATTCAATACCCACATCTGATTCAGCCGCATAGTCACCTTTCAGCTCCCAAAGCAAAGATTTCACTGCCTGGAAAGCCATGACTTTTTAAAAAAAATCGCAAACAATCCAAATATTGATCGATTCAGAGAACAATTTCTGAACACAGAAGCTTCACACGTACTGGAAATCTATTTATAACTCAGGTCTTGCTAAACAGTGTTCCCACTCTCAATTTTGAATGGTAGACCTTGTGCACTGGCGTTTTTGGTCGAATCAAATTGTAAAGAGCTAATAATTAGGCAAAAACCTGTACAGAAAGTATGTACAGCTGTACAAATCTGAACACAAGAAATACCTGTAAAGACTACAGTTAATTAATAAACGAGAAAGGTATTAATTAATAAACGAGAAAGGTATTCTTTGCAAACATTGTGTTAAAGAACAAAATTGCAGTAAATGCGATAAACTGAGCTAAATTCCAGTATGGAAGAAAAAATATGACTGCTAAAGACTGGCTTACCTTCCTAGTCATCACCATTGTTGAGAGCGCATCATGGGGCGAAGCAATCTTGAAAAAGGTATGTTTAGAGAGATCGCTATGCACCATGATCTGCCTCACTAAAAACAATTAACAGTTTGTTCCAGTTGGTTGATGAATACGACTATAAATATGCATAGGAACGATTACACAGAAACATTCTAGCCAGTTTTTAAAACAAGTTGAAGAAAAACATTTTAAGGCAGTCGGCAATTTTATTAGACAATTTTACTGAGTCAATACATCAGTAAATTATGGAAATAGAGAAAACCCTAGACAACCTTATTGCATTCTTATTACAGGAACTTCACTTCGATATTCAGCCGATTCCTGGTTCCGAGCATTGGCTCGCAGATATTCTGTCCCGGTGGTCTGAGGACAGTGAATGATACTGTACTTCCTTGTGTACTATACTAACACTCACGAAGACATGACTTCTCGTCCAGTTATCCATAAGAATCGGGAAGAGAAACAATGCTGATGTTCAGATTGACTTACCAGTTACACGTACTAACTTCTAAACTCGTATCATTTTACGAACTGTTTGTCGCTTACTGGTTACTACCATACATCCTCAGCGCCAGTGGACAAGACATTTAGGAATTTAACATAAACTGATAAACTGCCCAGGGTTTATGTACTTATCAATAAACCAGGACAAATATAAACATTATACCTATTATTGACATTTACTAACACACAGGTAGCTTATACAGAATATTTTAATTAAAAGTGTTAAGGGTATATTTTAAAATCAAGGTGTCCCTGTGCATCTGCATGATGTACAAGTATGGCCTCAATCACATATAAACAATGAAGTATGCTGAACAGTTTACTTTACTAGGATGAACTATAGGACTATGTCAAATCGGGATTAATTCATTCCTATTATTAGTAGTTTATTTACTACATTAGTAGTCCATTTTTTATTTTGGTGTTTCGTCTGATGTTTAACATATATACCATTATATTAGGGGTTGATTAATCGGCTCAGTGATTAATTTATTGTCTTACCTAGTGTTCACCCGAGGCAAACACTCGCGGGACGAGGGGGTAATGTTGAGAGTGCATCATGGGGCGAAGCAATTTTGAAAAAGGTATATTTAGAGAGATCGCTATGCACCATGATGTGCCTCACCAAAAACACTAAAACTATGGTCATTGACTATGACTAAGCATGGTAGTGAAGCATGACGAAGGGTCCATAGCTACGCTTTGGAGTAGTGAACAGTGTCAGCTTACGTGGCATGGTTCACTCACGATGTGTAGAGAATTCTACTTACAAAATGTGTTCAAGAGTCCAGATTTTGACTCAGAAATCAAATAAGATTATAATTCAATATGGGACAAACCCATTTCATCAGGATATGTGTAATCCATGGTGAGGAATAGGCGCGATTGCCTGAAGTATGTATTGAAAGACATGTCAAGGTTAGTATAACCTGCATGTATAGCTATAAACATTTGAGGAATATATTTATTTGCCGACTAAAAGAAAGATAGCACGAAAGCACAAAACTATAATAGTTTGGACATTGATCAAAATTACAATGTGTCAAGAATGACTGGGAAAGAATAAAGTAAACGGACAAGATTATAAATGTGTTCGAAAAACACAGGCGTAATATTACGAATAGGATGAAGAGATTTACAGAAGCGTGGAACTACGGTATTTATAAAGAATATATTGAAGGAAGTAATCAGTATTCAATTTCAAGATGTTGAATTATGTTGGAGCAGTGTGTCGCTCATGGAAGTCTTGTGTAAAATAAAATGAAAGTCGTTCAAACAGAGGTCTTCGGAGAATCTTTGAAAGTTTTAGATTCTTTATTTTTACATTCCAACAATTAACAGTTTGTTCCAGTTGGTTGATGAATACGACTATAAATACGCGTAGGAACGATTACACAGAAACATTCTAGCCAGTTTTTAAAACAAGTTGAAGAAAAACATTTTAAGGCGGTCTGCAATTTTATTAGACAATTTTACTGAGTCAATACATCAGTAAATTATAGAAATAGAGAAAACCCTAGACAACCTACAGACAACCAACAGTTTGTTCTTAACAACCATAATACAAATTCTTAACAAATGCTATTACCTATAAAGGATTAAGAAGTGTCTGAACAGGGACAAATATTAAAATAAATACACTGAAAGAAATTTTCAATTCTCACCAAAAAAAAAAAAAAAAAGTACTAGCATAATGGAGTGCATAGGCAAGAAGCTGCCTTCTGTGAACAATGAAAACACCTAATAAAAATATGACCAAAGTGTAGAAGAATATGAAAAATCACAATGCAAAGATCAGAAAATTGTCATAAGGATACAAAGAAGTGAGTGATAATGTGAATACTGATAAGAAAATTTACTACTTTTATTTCCTTCTTAGATTCATATTTTTATGAATTTGAGTACTGATTTCAGATATTAAGAAGAGATCTGATAAACAAGTACATACCCAATAATTTGGATACTTTATTTCTTTGCAAATGCCCAATGAAATGCCATTTGATATCTCTACACTGATCCTGCAGCTTTAAAAAAAAGTAAGCCAAATTAACTCAGTATTGTGCTAGAGCATAAAAATAATAAAAAAGAAAAATGGCTGAAATATTAAAGGTCACAGACAAGCAAACTAAAGTAATAAATGTACAGCTGTTGTAGGTCTGATATAAAAAAAATATTTGTACATTATGCTACAAGTGAAACTGAAGATCACTGTTATGCCAGTCTGTCAAGTTATAAAATCTGACACTAATGCTACTGCCAGCCATAACCCAGATAAACATGTCACTTGTAATAGTTGAATACCAGGTTTAATGCCCTTGTAGGTCAGTAAATTTTTTTATTCTAACTCTTTCTGTCCATGCGGCATGATGTGGTAGATTATTCTCCCTTGGGCTGCTTTGTACGCCCAATTAGTTATAGTCAGATTTCTTGGTGTATGCCCTCTACTTGGGATTATACTTATCTATTGCATGTTACAGAATTGAAAAACGTGCTGTGTCGTAATTAAATTTTGTTTCCATACTCACCCTGCTGTTATACTAAACTTTTAAACAAATTATTTTATATAAAATTTTGCCTTGTTTTGATGAGTGGTGTCCCATTCAATCTAGTCGGTTATATTAGGGCGCATGTCCAAATATAAAAGACTTTTAGATCTGGTATCGTTAATATTTATAATCTTTCCCATGGAAAATTTTGCTAAGGGAAATTAGAACCCCTTGTGGTTACCCAGGGTCTTTTCTTTGTCTGCTCTCATAAACTCACATCTGTTTCTCTCACAAAGGTGACAATGTGTCTCTGGCTTTTCTTGTCACCATACAGTTTCTTCCTCAAATGGGTTGATAAGGCAATGCTGTCATTCTGCTCCTCTTGAGGAGCCGATAGTCTTGGAGGACATGTTCTACTGTTTGCTTGTCTTTCTCACACACACCCATCTGTCTACCTCATTTTTAATTGCTAAACAGATTGTATTTGAGTCTGCAGTGACCAATCCTCACTCTGAAAATTATTACTCAATATCTTGGTAAGGAGTGGCATTTTTCTGTTGTTTCTGACTGGATACAGACACAGACCATGAGCTGTGTAAGTAATGTCACCTGCCTTGGGGCATTCCTTGTTTTAATTTCATTCTATGACTTAAGTGCCCTTGTATTTGCAGTAGTAGAGAATGCCATTCATATGATACAAAAAGGAAGATCAGCAGGCATGGATAACATAAACATTGAAATGATAGAAGCTCTGGAGAGCTTTGGTATAGATACAATCACAGAAATATGCAATGATATATACAATACAGGATATTTACCACACGACATGAAGACATCAGTTTTTATAACATTGCCCAAAAAACCAAATGCAACAGAATGTTCAGACTTCAGAACAATCAGCCTGATGAGTCATGCAATTAAGATACTGCTCAAAATCATACAGGAAAGAATAAAAAGTAAAGTAGACAGCGAAATCCAAGAAGAACAGTTTGGTTTTAGACGGAACAGTGGAACAAGAGAGGCAATATTTTGCCTAAGAAGATTAGCAGAAAAATATACAGAGGTCCAAAAAAGTATGTATATGTGCTTCATTGACTATAAGAAGGCTTTTGACAGAATCCATCATGAGAAAATAATTGAATGCCTCAAAGACATAGGTATTGATGGAAAAGATATAAGAATACTCAGTAACCTTTATTGGGAGCAAACTGCCACAGTAAGATCGGGAAGGAATTATTCACCATACATAGACATAAAAAGAGGTGTCAGACAAGGTTGTGTGCTGTCCCCCTGCCTATTTAAACTTTACACCGAAAAAATTTTCAAACAGATACAGGAAATACCAGGACTGAACATCAGTGGAAGATCAATAAACAACCTTAGATATGCAGATGATACCGTGTTGTTAGCTGAAAGCGAACAGGAGTTACAAGAACTAGTGAAGCAAGTGAACAGTATAAGTCATGAATATGGACTCGACATTAATATTGAGAAAACTAAAACTATGATAATTAGCAAAACAGACGATAAACCCACATTAAAGATAAGCGTAAATGGGAAAATCCTGGAACAAGTCAAGAGCTACGTATATCTTGGTCATATAATAACAGAAGATGGCAGATGTGAAACAGAAATCAAGAAGAGAATAGGAATGGCCAAAGCTACATTCAACAACATGAAACATATACTGACATCCAAACAGTTATCTCATAAATTAAAACTGAGAATCATAAAGTGTTATATATATTCTGCATTTCTGTATGGTGCAGAAACATGGACGATGAATAAGCATTTGGAAGAAAGAATTGAGGCTCTTGAAATGTGGATATATAGAAGAATGGGGCGTATCTCATGGAAAGAGATGAAAACAAATAAGGAGGTCCTAGAAAATCTAGGTATGAAAAGAGAACTAATGAGAGAGGTCAAAGTTCGGCAGCTAAAATACTTTGGCCACATAAAAAGGCATAACACCTTGCAGAAGACCATAACAGAAGGGAGAGTTGAAGGTAAACGTGCAAGGGGAAGACAGCGCTATAAGTGGGAAGATAACATCAAGAGATGGACGGGAAAGAGTCTATCAGAGTGTACCACCAAGACAAGAGACAGAAGACGTTGGAGATCCATTACAGCCAACCTCCGTTGTGGAGATGGCAACTGATGATGATGATGTATTTGCAGTCTGGCATGCCTAAGAAGAAGAGAAGATGTCTACTCTGAAGGAAGTGGTATAGCCATTTTTACATATACCCACAGACTCCACATTATAGTTGTTTTTTATTTATTTGCTCTGCTAACTGTGCTTCATTTTTAAAAAAACCACACCTGCTGCAAAATTTTCTGTTATAAGTTTTTCATTTTATTCTAGTTGTGATGGTGAGCATTCTTATATCTTCATTGTTCAATGATTCTGCAAGTTTCCAAAGGTTTATTGTATTTTTGTCTAGGCTTAGGATTTCAGTTTTTTTCTTTACAACTATTTTTTGTTGCTTTGATTAAGATCTGTACTGTACTGTACTGTACTGTACTGTATCATGGCTTTTCTCAGCTTGGTATTTGCTTTCCAGAGTTTGTTTTATTTCTACTCTTTTGCAGGCAGTCTGAGTTCTTCCTTGAATTTCTTCAGTTCTTGTCCATTATGGTTCGTAGTTTTGTTGTGTGGCTTCCTTGAGGAATTGATTCCGTTGGTGCTTCCAGAATTGATTTATTCATCTTTTTTACCACCTCCCCCATGTTTTAGTGATATGTGCTAATATCTTTGTTGTACTTTCTTGTGTCCCTTTCTGTAGTTCCACTGTAACAGGGACTTTTGCTGTGGTGATGTGTAATTTAGATTATCCACTAATTTTACTAGTTTATGGTCATTGCCTCCCAGTTGTTTTTGTACTTTTCTATGTGTTGTGTATGGTAGGTCTCATGTGGCAAAGGCCAGGTCTGGAGTAGTTGTAGATTTCCACTGCCTTGAATAAAATACTGTTAGGTCTTCTATCTGGTTTATTAGCAGTAAATCATTATCTATTTCACAGTCTGCTACTTCTCTGGTGCCTGTCTTTCTGTACTCCCACCTTTCTGAGTGACTGGTAGTCACCAACTATAATACAACTGTTTTTTTGGGTATTTAAACTGCTGCAAGTTTCATGGGTTTTCTTGGTGGGCAGTATATGTTTTATATTCTAATTTTTGTCCTGGCCAATCACAATGTCTGCTTCTGCTACTTCTGTTTGTCCTCTTGTTTGGGTTTATATTCTTCGGTTGGCAGCAAGGTGTATGTCAAAATTAGGTTATTCCCCTTGTGTCCATCCCTTTCTATCCTCACAGTTTGGTATCCTCATTTTTGAGATCTGCAGTTTTAGTTTAGGTAGGTTTCCTTGATATAGGACATGCCGTATTATGGACGTTTAAAGTGTTTATTGAGGCTTTGACCAGTAGTATTTTTCCCTGGTCTTCGACTCCTGGCTCCCCAGGACAAAACAGGGTGACCACCAGTAGATCAGGTAGAACACTTTACAGTCAGTATTGACTGCTCTGGGAAATCTGTTTATACACGCAGTAATATTCCATAATCTTCTTCTTCTTCTTCTTGCGATCGCATCTTTGATGATTACACCGTCAGACGAGTTCTCATGATGAATTCGACTGTTGTTTGAAGTTCCTCTTTAACTCCATATAGCTTTGAGTTTAGTGTTGAGTCATTGGGCCAGTATATCTTTCTTAACTGGTCATACAGAGGACAGTCCTGTAGAACATGCTCAGCAGTTTGTTCGTTTAATCCACATGTGCACAGTGGTGAAGCAGACAATCGTAGCTTGTGCATGTGTTTATTCAGTTTGTTATGCCCTGTCCTGAGTCGAAAAATAGTTATCTGTCCCTGCCGGTCAAGAGTGTGATAGTCGTCTTTGGGTTGGTTCTGTTCTCTTCTGATAGTCTGGATAGCTCTCTTTTTCTCAAAGTATGTGACTTCATTATCTTCTTGTTCACATTCTCCTCCCTTTTTTGCAAGTTTATCTGCCTTTTCATTTCCGGGTACACCACAATGAGATGGTACCCACTGAAGTATGGTTCTCTTTTTGGCAGCTACCTTGTTTAGTTCATTTCTCAGATGCGGGAGTTTACCACCCTTGAGAGCTTGCAGGACAGACAGTGCATCCGTGAGGATGACTACCTGGTGGCAGTCAGATTCCATAATCTAAAGCTCAGTCTCAAGTCTCTGCTTCAGCTCTTTCTTGGCCGTTCTTCTTCTTTTTCTCTGAAGATTCCAGGTCAAGAATTATTTGTGATGTTTCATATTAGTTTATGATAATGTGATTTATTTGTATTCTAAGACTTTCATTTTCCACTGTATCATGTGATATCCTTCCCCTGCATAGTTCAAATTGAGTTACGCTAGAGGTCAGTTTACTAAGTGTTCATATCTTTCTGTTCTCTTATCTGGTGGTCAGGAGATACGTAACAATTTTCATAATGACTGAGAGAGCACCAGGCTATCCTATCGGCTGTCTTCCTCCTGACCTGGTTCCATTCTAGTTCTTGGTCCTTCAAAGATTGTCTAATGTTGTCCTCCCAGCGGACTCTGGGTCGTCCTGGAGGTCTGAATCCCTGGCTCTTAGTTTCCCATGCTTGTCGTCGTGGCAGCCGATCTTCTCCCATTCTGCAGACATGGCCAAACCATCTTAGTTGGGACTGTTCTACTTGGGTCTGCAGGGGGTGGGATTTTAGGCCTTGACATATTGTCTTGTTGCGGACCATGTCTCTTCTTGTTACTTCAACCACCTTCCTCAGACACCTCATTTCTGAGGTTTCAGTTTTGTATACACAGAGTTGTATCATCATCATTTTCATTTGTGTTCCTTACGGAAGCATGGAGTCACCACTGTAGCTGGTCACCTTGCAGGAAGTCTGCATCAAACATTCACATGCTAACTTATATTAATCATCTTGTATGACGTGCATGACAGTTCAGTAGACCAATTCTTTATTTGTCTCTTCAGAGACCCCCCCAGGAATTACACAGGGCAAAGTCCTTGTACCTCAAAGTAATTCAACACGGTGATCACAAAACAAGTCAAAAAATATTTTAGAAAGGACTTAATCACATTTTGGAACTTGGGTATAAGACTGACCTTGGGCAGCTCCATTCAAAATAAGCATCAAGAATCATTTCTGTCATCTTTCTTATTTCACTCATGTGATGCCACATTGTTACTATATTTTATTTTAAATGATTCACCTGGAGACTAAAGAGAAAGTGGAGATAGATGAGAATAAAAATAAACTAGCTGAATACGGCATGTCCTTGACTGGAACCTACAGGAGAACAGATGAGTGGCGAGACCAAGCAGAAATTTGAGAAAAAACTGGAGAATGGGAAAGAAACTAACACGTCATGGAAAGAGCTCAAGAAGATGGTCTAAAGAAAGATTTGGTGGCATACAAAAAAATGCAGCTCTTTGTTTCATGAGGGGAAAAAAGAACTGATTAGATAATGACGATGATCATCATCATCAAACTGTGCCCTCTGGATTTAACTACACAGCATCTCAAATCATATGATGTTTAGTTAATTAGATAGTATCTCAAAACATGTTTTCCAAAGATCAAATTAATATCCTCATCAAAATATCATCTGGAGAATACATCAGATTTATGTTTCTATCTCTCCTGAAATTTTCTGGAACAATGTTCAGAGTGGATTGTTAACATTTTGTTCCACTAAAAAAAAAAACACCTTTGTCTCATTATATTTCTCAAGCTCTGGTCTTTTCCGGAGTCGCGGTAGCATAGTGGTTAGTGCCCTGGCTTCCTTGCTCAGTGGTCCATGGATCGATCCCCAGATGAGGTGGGATTTTTTTAGGCCACAAACGGCTCCTGGGTCGACCCAGCCCCAATTGGGTACCAGAGCAACTTCTTGGAAGGTTACGGCGGCCGGCGTGATGCTGACCACATCACCCCTAGTGTGCCGATGGTCAAGAAAATATGGGCCTAACACCATATTCCAAATATGCCTCAATGGGCGTATAACGGGATCCTTTACCTTTTTTCTGATCTTTTCCCCCATCACAAACTTCCAGTAAATAAGGTCTGGTAATTTTATAATACTTACTTCAATATCATTGGCCTTCTCATAAAGCTCCGCTACCTGAAAATAAAACAATAACAGGTTACTGACTGACTGATACATATACATGTGTGTGTGTGTGTCTGTATGTGTGTGTGTGTGTGTGTATGTATGTATGTGTGTGTGTGTGTGTGCTTACTTACTTACTTACTTACTTAGTCGTTCCTCTTCTACCGTGAGGTATAGAGGTTTGGAAGAGAGAGCGCCAGACAATCCTATCAGCTGTGTATATACTCACACTGTATCATAACAAAAGTTTATAAAAATGCTTTTCACAAACATCAGGCTGTTTTGTACTAGCAAACAGTGTTTTATTTGTAGTATTTAGGGACAACACTACTTTGAACTTCTAGTTTTGAAATTTTGTATTACATCAACATTCATTTATGTGTTAAATGTTAAAAGTACTTATTTCCTTTGAAAGTGCATTTATTTCTTTAAAAAAATATAATTTCTTAATTACTCTTTTCCTCTCTGTCTTTGTTTATGTGTTTATGTGTGTGTGTGTCTGTTTCACTATTCGCTGTTCTCTTTTTCACAGTATATGTGTGTGTGTATGTGTATATATATATATATATATATATATATATATATATATATATATATATATATATATATATATATATATATATATATATATATATATATATATATATATATATATATATATATATATATATATATATGGTTTTAAGGCGCCAGCAGCTTCGGGCAGATAGGGCTCGTGATCCTTGGTTGGTAGCTTATCTAAGAGAAGGAACTCTGAATTCAAACCACCGCTGCCTTGCGGGAATATCCATTTGTGGAATTGGCTTCGGGAGTAAACCCTGAGGATAAATCCGGAGTCGGAGTCCCTAAGGCAGTCTAATGTCGATTCGACATTATTCTGGCAACTCCTGCGACATGGCTGGTACCAAACTGTATCGGCTACTGCCGTTCCTTTGGATCTACCGGCTGTGTGGAGAGGGGGAACATGCTGCATGGGCAACAGCTTGATCTCCATATAACTGTGCCCAAGCTCGCGCCCTGGAGAGGACACTCCAGCTTCAACCTATAGGTGTCGGCAAAACACGGGAAGTAGCAGTTACCGGTTATAAGCATTTTGCCCAATTGGCGTAGGGCATGGCGCCAGGGGCTACTTCCGACAGTGGGAGAGGTTCTAGGATCTCACTGGACAGCTACCGCCCGCTTCATGCTGGGCAGCCCCCAGTCAATAAGGTGTTGTCCCGCCACTGTCTGCTTTCCCCATTGGGTGCATGGGGATTAGGGTCAAACCCGAACTGTGGACAGAAAATTGTGCACCAAGCAATTATCGAAAAAATAGAAATAAGCAAACTCTCAAATTGGGATGCTGGAACGTCCGGACTATGTTGACTGGACTATCCGAAAACCTACAGGATGTAAACGATGTAAGGAAGACAGCCATAATTAATGATGAGCTTAAACGACTTCAGGTGGATATAGCTGCACTTCAGGAAACGCGCCTGGCGGGCTCTGGAACGGTGAGCGAGAAGGACTACACATTTTATTGGCAAGGGAAAGATCTTAATAAAGCTAGAGAACACGGAGTAGGTTTTGTGGTCAAAAAATCGCTAACTAAAATGGTTGAACCAGGCGAGAATGGATCAGAACGCCTGTTAACGCTCCGCCTGCAAACTAGCACAGGTCCCATCACCCTTGTCAGTGTGTATGCTCCTACTCTGTACTCTGCCTCAGAAGCTAAAGATGAGTTCTACGAGAATCTAGCAGCAGTTATCAAAAGCATACCTAGGCAAGAACAGCTTGTTCTCCTTGGTGACTTTAACGCTAGAGTGGGTGCCGATAATGTTTCATGGCCTTCATGTCTGGGCAGGTTTGGTATTGGCAAGATGAATGAAAATGGACAACGGCTCTTAGAGTTGTGCGTCCACCATGACCTCTGCGTGACCAACACCTACTTTCAGACAAAACCCCAGCATAAGGTGTCATGGAGACACCCACGATCCAAGCACTGGCACCAACTTGACCTGATTCTCGTCAGAAGGCCACTCCTCAGGTCTGTGCTCTCCACGCGCTCGTACCATAGTGCAGACTGTGATACAGATCACTCCTTGGTTTGCTGCAAAATCAGAGCACAACCAAGAAAACTCTATCGTGTCAGACATGAAAGGAAACCACGCATTGATACCAGCAAGATGTCAGACCCTTTCATGATCGCTCAATTCACTGCGACCTTCAAGAAAGTGCTCAGTAGCCCTCAGCATGCTGATACTATTACAGAGAACTGGGAGCATCTAAGGAACACCATTCAAAGTACTGCACTTGCCACCTTTGGTAAGAAAACAGCAAAGTCAAATGACTGGTTTGATGCTTCATCAGATGTGATGGCACCTGTCACTGAAGCTAAGCGCAGTGCCATGAATGAATACAAACGTTCACCGAGTGCCAGAACCCTACAGATCCTGAGGGCTACGAGAAGCAAAGTTCAACAAACTGCTCGACGCTGTGCAAATGACTATTGGCTCCAGCTCAGTGAGAGCATCCAGATCGCAGCGCAAACAGGCAACATTAGACAAATGTATGACGGTATAAAGAAAGCACTTGGCCCCCATAAAAGTAAGACGGCACTGCTAAAAACCATCAGCGGAGAGAAGCTAACTGATAAGGGTAAGCAGATGGAGAGGTGGGTCGAGCACTACTCTGAGCTTTACGCTAGAGACAATACCGTTACGCCTGCAGCCCTTGATGCTGTCAATAGTCTGCCAACTATGGAGGAGCTGGATGCCGAACCAACATTAGAGGAACTCAGCAAGGCCATTGATAGCTTGGCCTCTGGCAAAGCACCAGGCAGTGATGGGATTCCTCCTGATTTAATCAAATGCTGTAAGAGCACGCTATTACATCCCCTGCATAGGATGCTGTGCCAGTGCTGGGAAGAGACAACTATTCCTCAAGACATGCGAGATGCCAAGATTGTAACACTGTATAAAAATAAAGGAGACAGAAGTGATTGCAATAACTACAGAGGCATCTCTCTTCTTAGTATTGTTGGTAAGGTTTTTGCCAAAGTCATCTTAATGCGGCTACACAAGTTAGCTGAGCGCATATATCCAGAGTCACAGTGTGGATTCCAAGCTGGCAGATCAACAACAGACATGATCTTCTCTCTCCGCCAGCTTCAGGAAAAATCAAGAGAGCAGAAAAGACCATTATATATCGCCTTTATAGACCTCACAAAAGCATTCGACTTGGTTAGTAGGGATGGACTCTAAAATCCTCCTGAAAATAGGCTGCCCTTCTAAAATGCTGGAAATGATAAAGTCATTCCATGACGACATGAAGGGAACAGTCCAATATGCTGGAAGCACGTCACAGCCCTTTGATATACGAAGTGGCGTTAAACAAGGCTGTGTTCTGGCTCCGACCCTCTTCGGAATCTTCTTTGCCTTACTCTTGAAACATGCATTCAGAGATGCAACTGAAGGAATATGCCTTCACACTAGATCAGATGGCCGTCTGTTTAATCTTTCAAGGCTGAAGGCAAAAACAAAAATCAGAAGGGTCACTATAAGAGACTTGTTGTTCGCTGATGATGCTGCAGTCGTCACTCAAAGCCAACAGGAGCTTCAGAGCTTGATGAATCGCTTCACTAAAGCATGCAAGGACTTTGGCCTCACAATAAGTCTAAAGAAAACGAATGTGCTGAGTCAGGATGTGGGTGCTGCATCAGTTATCACTATCGATAACTATGAATTGGCAGTGGTGCACCACTTCACATACCTAGGGTCTATCATCAATGACAAACTCTCACTGGATACAGAAATCGACAGCCGCATTGGCAAAGCTGCAGCTACCTTTGCCCGCCTCACATCGCGTGTTTGGGAAAACTCTAAACTCACAATGAAGACCAAAGCTGCGGTATATAATGCCTGCGTCACCAGCACACTCCTATATGGCAGCGAGACCTGGACGACCTATGCTAAGCAAGAAAGAAGGCTCAATACCTTCCATTTGCGGTGTCTACGCCGCATCCTCGGCATCTCGTGGAAAGATAAAGTGACAAATGTTGAGGTGTTGTCACGTGCTGGCCTTCAAAGTATGTATACGCTGCTTAGACAGCGCAGACTTCGCTGGCTTGGCCATGTTCGCCGCATGGAAGATGGTCGCATCCCAAAAGATATCTTCTACGGACAATTAGCAGATGGCAAGAGAACAGTTGGGCGACCACAGCTGAGGTTCAAAGATGTGTGCAAGAGAGATATGAGGGCGCTGGACATGGATCCAGCAACATGGGAGGATGAAGCTGCCGATCGCACTAAGTGGCGATGCTATTTACAGCGCCACCTCAGATTGGGCGAAGAGAGGCTCACACAAGAAGCAGAGGTGAGGAGAAAACGTCGAAAGGAGCACCAGGAAAATAAGCAGCTGAGGGCTGCCACCTCAGGGGCGCATTCCCATAGTCAGTTATGACTGAAGGGGCTATTATTATTATATATATATATATATATATATATATATATATATATATATATATATATATATATATATATATATATATATATATATATATATATATATATATATATATATATATATATATATATATACACATATACTGTGAAAAAGAGAACAGCGAATAGTGAAACAGACACACACACACATAAACAAAGACAGAGAGGAAAAGAGTAATTAAGAAATTATATTTTTTTAAAGAAATAAATGCACTTTCAAAGAAAATAAGTACTTTTAACATTTAACACATGTCGTAGATTTCCGATAGGAGAATTAAGACTAGGTTTGGTCCCTTCTGAATAGGTTTGAATAGGTGATAGACTCAGTGAGAGTTAGTGAAAGGTAATAGAATTTCCACACACGTGAGATGATAGATTTGATATAGTGGCTGTCTCTGAAAGCGAAAAGAATTCTTCTCTCTCTCACCTATCTTCTACAACAGTTGTTACAGCGTCAGACAGACTACACCAATATACATATTACGTATATTTCTATCACTCACAGGCACGCACATACACGTGACGACAGGTAAACACACAGACGTGGGAAAACTATAACAATGATATATATATTATCTAGAACGAGCTGACCAAACACGATTATTAAGTTCAAGAGCGATTTTATTATCAGGAAAAAATCGGCTCACAACATCAAAGAAAGTACATCAAGGAAAATACATATACACATAGTCATAAAAAATCAAGGAAATGTTGCAAGGATGATAGCCCCGTTATAGTGTTAACTCTAGGTTTAGCCCGGCCCCGTTAAGAGAACAGATGATGGCGCCAGAGTCACAGATACATAGGGTTTGAGTCTAAGAGTTTTTCTTTGTTTTATCTCGTAATTATATGCACAGAGTTTGAAAAAAATCTGATTTAACCTAAGACAAAAACACAAGAACTCTAGCCTTAGCAACAAATTATGCAGATTGAGAAAAAAAACAAATAGGACAGCAACAGGGTGTCAAAGATAAAATAGTGGAAAATATCACTCAAACCAGCGTACACTCATTCATTCCGCCATGGCTTCTCACACTTGTACTCACGACTTTGCTTGCTGCCTCTTGGAACACATTGATTTTAGATTTTCACACAGACTCAAAAAAATGCAGTCTTCTGCCAAGAAGTCCCCAGTTCCAAAAGACGTATTTAACTTGGAGTCTCCGGGAACGACTACTTGGGTATGCAAATTTGTTCAAATGTCTGATTAAGTCACCTAACAATTATTCCAGGCGCGGGAGTTAGCAGAGCACAGTGTCAATAGCGTAGGTTTCAAAAAAATGATGAATGTCAGGTCGGTGCCTTCCCTCAGTATAGGATTCACTTTAATCACACCACCGATTTGTCCACAAGATATAATCTAGTCGGGAAATGATTGTTAATATTCACGCCACCAGGCAGCAAATTATATAGAGTTTCTAGAAGAAATTAAGTGCTGGCTCCAAGGTCCAGTATTTATCATTACAGTCTTTGAAAACCCGTTATAGGGATATTAGTATTTCTGTCTAACTTGCACCGTCAGATCAGTGTTACTTGAGAAAACCCACGTGGTTCAAAATAAGGACTGTCTATTTCTTCACAAGTATGGAAACTACTACTAGGTGCTGGTAAAGTTAGGGTCACCCCAAAACTTTCACTGTGTGGAGGAAAAATAACACATATAATATAATAAACAGAATCTGTACTGGTTAAAACTTACATTTAAACTTGCAAGCAGAGAGCTTTGCTTATCATTTAAACTTCCCGTGACGTAAGTTATATTTAAAAATCAGCAATCCTCATAAATTAGGAACACGTGCGTATCCCGTCATCATTCATGAGGCTGGATTCTAGAGTTTATACGTTAGTTTAGAAAAATACACTCGACTGAGTATTAGCAGTTAAATTAAATTTATAAATAGCTACAATTGCCGTTATAAGCTAGAAATTTTAATTTTATTTTGCTTTCCACTGAATGCTTCCCTAGAAAATATAATAGCCTACCACTTTATTTCTCTTCTGCGCTAAAGAAATAGATTAAAATGAATTAAGCGATTTAACACTTTAACACTCACAAAATCTATATATCTATCATATTAATTACCTCAACCACAGA
This sequence comes from Oreohelix idahoensis, assembly GCA_024509875.1. NCBI lineage: Eukaryota > Metazoa > Mollusca > Gastropoda > Stylommatophora > Oreohelicidae > Oreohelix > Oreohelix idahoensis. Next base: position 228,567 of record JAMPIV010001137.1, read on the forward strand.
ATTACAGGTAGTCGCACAACTTAAGAATAAAAATGCTGAAAATATTTCTGGAAGTCTAGAAGTTCGACAAATTGCCGAAACAAACTGAGATCTTCGCTAACAGCTATTCTGTTTTTTGAGCGACCTATCTACTGTGGAGTCTATGAGCGAGAATGAAATTAAAGTTTCAAACTTGGCCAATATCTTAAAATCAGACAAAGGGCCCAAACTATTTCGCCACGCAAAATTATCTCCCCTACTCCCAACATTTACGTCCGCTTAACGCGTGTCGTAACTGTCACCTACTGACCACGATGTACGCGTGTCAGTTTCAAATCCCAGACAGCCTGACTCCATTTCAGGGCAGTTTTCACACTACAGCTGACCATGGCCCAAGTGAGCGCCGTGTCAGTTTGGGATTTTCCAGCCAAATGTCTGGATACTGACCGGTGCAGATGTAAAGTATCACACCTCACCGGGACTAATGCCGAGAAGAAGCTCGCGCGCTCGGTGAGAATGTAGACGATTTGCTACGTCCTGTGTTCAGCGAACCGACTTATCACGCCTTCTGACGCCCTGCAGCCCTGACATCTACGTAACATCGTCCTAGCGCGATTCTCAGTTTTAGAGAAAGGAAAAAGGTAAAGTTTGCGAATTATATGAGAATAATATTCGCAAAAACGAATGGATGAAAAATACACAGGAAAAAAAAAAGTACAGAGATATTAAAAGAGAGAGTTTATGTGAAAGAATAGGAAGAAGATGTAGGAAATTAAATGAATATAAACCCTACGTGACAACACATAAATGAATGTTGATGTAATACAAAATTTCAAAACTAGAAGTTCAAAGTAGTGTTGTCCCTAAATACTACAAATAAAACACTGTTTGCTAGTACAAAACAGCCTGATGTTTGTGAAAAGCATTTTTATAAACTTTTGTTATGATACAGTGTGAGTTTAATGACAACTGAGGGCATAAAAGATTCACAGTTACTGATAATCAAGAAATTTATGAAAAACGATGAGACCAGTTCTGTTAGATAACTGTAGTGACACACACACAAACGCCACTGCCTGGCAGAAGTTCTCAAGTGACACCTGAATGCCATCCACCATTTTCCTTTGTGTTCCTTACAGAGGATGGAGCCACCACTGCAGTTGGTCCCCTTACAGGAAGCCTGCAACAAGCATTGACATGTTCCTGCAGCTATTATTTCTGTGGCAATTTATTTGACATCATGAGGTTGCTAGCCAGGCCCATGCACAATCTCATATAGGTCACCTTGTACCAGACGCCTTAAGCTGCAGTAATCCTATTCTTTGTCTCATCACAGACCCCCCGGAAACAACATGGGCCAAATGAAGTATGAATAGATGGAAAGACTTGTGATCCGGCAGACAAACAGTAGACAAGCAGAAGACAGACTGATAGATGGACAGACTGATAGTTCTGTAGACGGACAGACAGACAGATAAATCTGTACTTTTGTTTTACATCTTTACCACAGTACGGCAATTTTATTTGTCCTCACTGTAGGTAAACAATGTTAAAATAGCTACTGAGATCTTATCTAGGAAAAAAAAACTTCTTTCAACTTGGCCTAAACCATACTTACATAATTTTCCCCAAAATGCCTCTGCCCAGCATCGTAAGCTTCAATGATCATATCAACACTCTTCGTTTTGGATACAGCAACAAGTCTTGGTTTGGCATACTGCAGATTCTTTAGAAGACAAACAAAAAATCCAAATTATGTGAGATGTACATTAAATACCAAACAGTAAAACTTTTTTCTTTGCCTTTTGGACATGACTTCAACTTCTGCAAACGAATGATGATTATCATAACACTTCACAAGCAAAAGCTCCTGGCTCAATCGTCAAGTGGAGGAATTATTTCTTATTCATTTTGTTAAAAGTGCTTTTGAGCAGCAAAAACAAATGTCAAATGCAAGTGTCACAGTAGATATGTTCGATAAAATATTAAGTTGGTCACGCTGAGAGTGACAACCCTGATACTAATTTAAAACCCGTTTTGGTCATGTGACCTGGATGGAAGTGCGCACGAATTCGGGCGCTAAAAGTTAGTTGAGTTTCTGGCCATCGACCAGGAGAGGTCGCTTTGTTGTTCCCTGTCAGCATTTTGCTGGGATATTGGATGCCATAGTTGTTCATTGAGGGTGCTTGTCATTTATTCATGTGTTTACATAGATTAGTTTACATATTTCTAGAACGGTGGTGTAGTTTCTAGCAACATTTTTCATAGACCATCGATGAGAAGTCATTTGTATTTAAGTATGGCTTTATTAGAATGCAGGACTTTGCCGGTGAGCGAAAGTCATTGTGTTGTTCACTCTGTATGACATACCCGCGAGTTTTTGATGATGATAGATTTGATTGTTGATTATTGCAAGTTATATTGGCATTTCTGTTGCATTGTATTGCATATGTATCTCTAGCCGTGTGTGGCTTCATTGTGTGCATGATCATTAACGGGAACTTAACCTGTTACGAGTGTTATGGTGAATCTATGTCAGCTATTGCATACTGTGGTCGTATCCTTAGATAATGAGCCAGAGAGTATAGATTATCATGTGTTAAATCCACAGTGTGAATAGGTTGTTTCTGACAGCAAGCAATACCTATATTACCAGATGGATAGGAACCAGAAGCTTTTGTCTATTGTTTATCATTTTTTTTAAATAAATAAATAAATAAAAGTGATCTTTAAGCATCCCTACATAAAAATTAAAAATACTTACAAAATTATCTACCCAGTTGTAGGCAAAAGATTTCGATAGGCACAGATTATCCATAACTATACAGTCAATCTGACTGAACTAAATACTCATCAGGAACTCAGAATGATTTTACTATCCGTTTTGTGTTATAATTTTCTCTCAAAATGTATTTATATCTTTCATTTATCTGTATTTAACAACGATAATTATTTCTTAAAATGAATCATGATTATCTACTATTTACCTCTGGTCTTTTAGCAGCTGCTGCCTCCATTTTTTCTAAGACAAGTTTTAACTGTCGAGCAATGGTCATCCCGGATGTTGACATTTTGCGCTGTGCTATTAGCATAGCAGCAAGAAATATCCCAGCTTCAGTTCACAAGTTCTGCAGGTCAGAAAGTAAAACATGGTCAAGCAGTCCATGTGGTGTTCATTCATCATCATTTCTAATTTCACTCCTATCCTACAGAGAATGGCGTCACCATGACAGCTGGTCCCCTTGCAGGAAGCCTACACCAAAGGCACTCTTATTCTCCCACAGCAATGGTTTCTGTAGCAACTTGTTTTACATGAGGCTACCAACCCCATGCAGAACTTTATATTAATCTTCTCTTAAGAAAGGGAGCAGTTCTATTTTTTAATTTGTCCACTAGAGACCCCCCCACAACTAAATGGGGCAGTCCATGTGGTATATAAACCCATAATTTTATTACTGTTTCTGCGTCAGGACAAAAGTAATATCAGAGATGAAATGGTAACAAGATTAGCCCCTATGATAAAACTCACGCATATTGAATAATAAGTATTATGAGAATGTCAAATTGTCAAGAAAATGTGCATACGCAACGAAGTAAGATTAAACATAACATTAAAAGTCCAAATAAGGGTGTTTCAAAATTATGTATACACACTTTAAAAGTTTATATTTCATGAACAACATACACGATTTTAAGTTTCTTTATCATTTTTTAAAAGTAAGAGATAATGTTTTCACAATAACATAAATTTAGTTTAAATGTTCAAAATGCCCACCATCAGCATGAATACATGAGTGACATCTCTCACCAAATGATCTACATTTCTTGTAGAATTGTCTTTCTTTGTTCAAAACTTAATTGAGTATTCTCCGTCATTTTTCATGCAACTGAAAAATAAATCAAAATTACTTGATTGTGAAAAAAATTGTCTATCTCTTAGCCGTAAAATGTGATAAAGAAAATTAAAATTATGTACCCTGTTCATGAAGTATAAATTTTTAAAGTGTGCATACATAATGTTGAAACACCTGTGTATAAAAACCATAACAAAACAATAAAACCTGACATATGCAACACTGCAAGTCTTGTCATTTCTTCACTGCCCTTCAACCCCAGGTGAGGCACAGGCTTTCACCAAATTCATGCCAAGTTTGCCTGTCCTGTGACATCCGTTCAAGGTCTTTCCATATATTATTTTATCATTTTCATGTCAGACTAAAATTCTCTTATCATATGCCTTTTTTTTTTGTCTCCTTCTATTTATTTACTTTCAAGATTCAAGAATAAGGATTGCCTTACAATGCTATCAAATGGTTTGAGCAATATGAATCCTTGCCAAGGCCAGCATCATTTCATCACCTCTTTCTCCACTGGTATTGTCAGATTCTTTCCGTCAGTTACACATTGGTGATCTATTCAGACTATTTCAATCCTTCTGTTCCACACAATCATCCAATCATAAAAGTCTTTAACTTTATGCTTGATTTTTTGTTATTGTTTTCCACGTTTCAGAACCATTCAATAGAAGTGCCTTTATATTTGAGTTGAAATTTCTGATTTTTGTGTTGGACTTGAATTCTTTCATTATTCATATACTTCTCAATGCAATGAAAGCCCCTCTTGCCTTCTGTATTCTTATTTTTACATCATTACCTGTATCTCCAGCTTTGTCTATATTGCTTCTTAAGTGTATGTATGATTTTAATCCTTCAGTGATGTATCTCCCACTGCAATCTGGCTATCATTCACTACATTTATTCTCATAATTCTTTCTTTTCTCTGTGTATTTTCAGAACTGATAGCCGTGACCTCTCATCAAGCATTTTCATTTTGTTTTGCAATGTAGTTATGGTTGTTGGACAGAAGAACCAGTTCATCTGCAAAATCTTCATCATCAAACTGTTTAGTCAAAGTCCACTGAATTTCATTTCCGCTGGTTAATGTTTTTATAATCTGTTTAGCTAGTAGCTAGTAATAGCCTTAGGGAGAAAAAGAGTGACAACAGGCATCACTGCTGCACAACAGGTCTATCTCAAAGAATTCTATAAGCTGTCATTTATGTTATGAGGAATTTTGTGCATTTCATGCTTTCATAGGTTTTCTTCACTGGGTTAATGAACTTAAGGCAAAGTCTATAATGTATTATCAGTATATCAACTCTGCCATCACCGGTGTCAATACCTTGTCGAGGTATGGCAGCTTGCGTACCCTGATCACTCCAGCTGGAGTTTTACTCCTGGAAGGTTCTACCAAGCTGGACAAGTTTGCGCTGGCAGGGGTCAGACTAATGCAGACACCCTGGTCCTCCAGGTTGGGGGTTTTAGCATAGGGCTGTGTGATGAGTTACTGTTATTTTATTTTCAACTTGCCCCAATCTTTTTGTTCCATTTTATTATTTTGTTCTTTACTTATTTTTAGGCGGTCGAGTTCGTTAGTTATTAATTCTGGGTTATTTTTTATGACGAAAAAATTACTCAGACAATCTTCACCAACCCTTTTATTTGTGGGGATGGGGGAAAAGCCCGACCCAGGTTGTAACGCGGAACCAGTGATTCATTCTGGTAGATAGGAGGTCAGAAGCGTTACAGAATATTACATATAATTTCGGCGAGTGAGCAGAAATAATTTTGCGATTGCTTGGTCAACGATGAGTCAGAGGTTAAGATTATGATATGATTGGTTGGGCTCAATTTAATTTATGTGCAGGTATGATATTAGGTCAAAAGTTGGGCAAAAGCGGTTCCTGGGAGATGATGCCAGACGTGATGACTCACCGCATCTGTCTTGCATCAGGCCACTAGTAGCAATATATATACTGAGCGCCAAAGTTAGTTATTGCTCACTAGTCCAAGTATTTTGCGCTGTGAATAAGCGCCATTTCAGTCTGCCTAGTTCCTGGAGATTCTGTAAAGTTGGGTATGTTCATAAATTAATAGTTTTGTAGGAAGTTTTTTTCTATAGGATTTTAGCAAGTTAGAGTAAGTTTTCTTCTGGGATTAAATTTAATCTTTGTTAGTCAGTAGTTGCCATCAATTGCTGACTTATACAAAACTAGAGCCAGTGTAGTGTAAGTTTTGTCTATAATTATACTATGTATAAGCTAGCGTTGGTGTAGCTGGCGAGTCCTTTTTAGGGCTTTATGCTAGCAGATAGATGTTAGTCCTTGTCAGGACTTAGTATCTATCAACGCTGATCGGGTTAGCAGTCAACAGAGTTGACTTTTTTTTGGATGGTAAATGCGCTCTGATATAACCAAATAGGTTGAAAGTAACACGCCTCGTCAGAAGGCAAAAACCGAACCAAAAAAAAAAAAAATCATATTCTTCATTCGTAAGCTACTAAGCTTAGCCCTTACTCTATCTGTTCATCTTCTTCGTAGTTATCCTACTCATTCTTTGTTCGACCAATAGCATTTCCATGCACTGATACAACAGAGTGCCTGGACATAAATATTGCATACATCAATAGTTCCCTCCATCCTGGCACAACGGACACCCACTTCCTGATGTACGGTATATTTTTAAGGCTGAGCTAAATTCCCTCCTGCGAGTCAAAGCCAAAGGTCAATTCTACATACCCCAGGTGTTCTCTTTTTTCAAGAACTTCTCCAAATTTCATTCCATACATTTTTTTTCCCTGCTGGAATTCCTAGCTGCATTGTTTCCATTATAAAAAGCCTCTAATCTAACTTTACATGCAGTGTTGGGTTGAGCAACCTAACTTTCGAGGTGAAGACAGGAGTACGACAGGGATGCCCCTTATCAATAACTTTATTTTTGACAGTCATAGACTGGGTGATGTGCCAGAAAACACAGGGCAGTCCAAGAACAATTAGATGGACAACATTGTCTACACTAGAAGACCTGGAATATGCAGATGACATTACACTACTCGCACATTCACACCAACACATCCAAGAAAAAACCGATAGACTGAATAAGTATGGCCAGCAAGTGGGTCTAAACATCAATCTGAAGAAGACAGAGGTCATGACACTCAATGTGGGCAATCCTGAGCCAACAACAATAAGGAACCAGAAGCTGACAGACACATTTACATCCTTTCCCTGCTTCCTCCTACTTTATTTTTCCATATACTGCTCTGACCCACCCTCTCCACCTCTGCCCAGCAATTCTCACAGATGCCCCAATCCAATTTATGTCTTTAAAAAAAAAGGATGAGGAAAAAATATATGCTAGATCTAATTTTTCTTTTAAATATATTTTATGTACGTAAAATCAAGAAGTTTCAGATCATCGTTATATAAAGCCCCTGAAGGAAAACGAAAGAGAGGCCGACCAAAAACAACCTGGCGGAGGACTGTGGAGGCTGAGATGCAAAGAATGAACCAGAGTTGGGGCACTGTACGAAGGATGGCCACCGACCGAGCAAAGTGGAATCAATTTGTTGTTGCCCTACAAGGCGCCCCTAGGCGTGATGGCCACTGACTGCTTTGACGGTCGGCTGCTAAGGATCAAAGAAGAAGAAGTAGGGGAGTTACTTAAACTATTTACCAACAAGAACTGTAACTTAACTTAAATAATTTAAGTAAGTCTGCTGGTAAATATTTACAATTTTTTTTTACAAGTATTATTTTCTGCTTGAAAATCTTTCAAGAAACTCAAAATTCAATTTACAAAATTAAATAAATAAACATTTGAAAATTGTTCATAAAATTATCAAAAGTCTCTGAATTTTGTAGAAGATTCTCTCTTGGTTGAACTCACTCAGGTGGTAGAAGGTTTGTATGTTAATCTTAATTCTATGTAGCTCACAGCTCTAGAATTTTTGTCAAGTACTGACTAGAATGTTTGCCTAGCTAAAAACACTCGAACTTCATCATTTTATTTCACTATCCCATGGTGAATTGGAATAAACTGATCAGTAGCCTTGTGTGGCTACTTAGCTTCAAGTCTTGATTTAGTAGTCTGTTCCACCTTGGGTCTGGCAAGAAAACTGTGTCTCCTCCAGGCCTTAGGATTGGGTGACTGTCCCTATGGCATCAAGGGCGCTCGCACCACTGGATCTTATAGTAGAGTCTGGCTCCTTTAGGTGGAAGTAATTGCAGGATGCAACCTGAAATATATTTAATTTCACCACTATATTGCCTATCTCTATCTCTCTATCTCTATCTGGAACAAGTCAAGAGCTACGTATATCTTGGTCATATAATAACAGAAGATGGCAGATGTGAAACAGAAATCAAGAAGAGAATAGGAATGGCCAAAGCTGCATTCAACAACATGAAACATATACTGACATCCAAACAGTTATCTCACAAATTAAAACTGAGAATCATAAAGTGTTATATATATTCTGCATTTCTGTATGGTGCAGAAACATGGACGATGAATAAGCATTTGGAAGAAAGAATTGAGGCTCTTGAAATGTGGATATATAGAAGAATGGGGCGTATCTCATGGAAAGAGATGAAAACAAATAAGGAGGTCCTAGAAAATCTAGGTATGAAAAGAGAACTAATGAGAGAGGTCAAAGTTCGGCAGCTAAAATACTTTGGCCACATAAAAAGGCATAACACCTTGCAGAAGACCATAACAGAAGGGAGAGTTGAAGGCAAACGTGCAAGGGGAAGACAGCGCTATAAGTGGGAAGATGACATCAAGAGATGGACAGGACAGAGTCTATCAGAGTGCACCACCAAGACAAGAGGCAGAAGACGTTGGAGATCCATTACAGCCAATCTTCGTTGTGGAGATGGCAACTGATGATGATGATCTCTTTATCCCAGAAGTAGGAGATGAGAGATAGTTTCAGATGACAGAGTGCAGGTAGACGCACAGGTCACATCAAGTCAGCATTAACCTAACTCAATTCACTGTGAATACAATTTTCTCCAAATCCTTAGTTAGAGCCATTTGTCCATGATTCGCCTCCATAAAGTTATTAGGTTTTGTGAAAAAATACTAAGTGATATCTTAAACAATACAGTAATACAATTCCTTTCCTTTGTTCCTGGTGTGTGTGGTCCATTCCATCAAGAAATAATTCTTTAAATGCTTTTCTAAAACCATGGACACCTTTTCTGCTTCCATTTTTAATTTATTTAAATATACACAGGCTGGTAAGTCCTCCAGAAATTTACATATAATGTTCAAGCATATCTACACACTTCCTAATGCACACTGTAGTTAATCAATAGAAATACATATATTTATATACATATATATATATATATCCTTTCTTACCCTCAGGCACACACAGTCGAGCTGTTAATGGTTGTAATGGTCTGCTCTCAGATGCAGAAGGCAAAGGCACTCTTCATTAACACTCTTTTTCTTTTTCCGCTCGATGTGATTTTCAAAATATGACTGGCCTGGATTCGCAGAAGGCAAGGTCTATTTATACGTCAACATCCGGTGCCAGAGAGAGCAGTGGCTAAAGGGGGATTTTCGTATTTCAAAATGTATGCCTATTTTGTCTCGCTGTTCAATTTTGAAAAACTATAAATTCAATTATCTTCCTTATTTCTGGAGCGATTTCCTTCATCTTAGGCTTAAAATATCCCCCAAATTATTCTTTATCCATCTAGATAATAGTCTTTATATTACATGCTACCGTGTTTTCCTAGGCGTAGCCTAAACAGCAAAATTATGGACCAACCTGATGTGTCGATGCCTTTCACTAGAAATTTCTCCCTTCCTATACTATTATTTGTGGAAGTCTCTGCACAGATGTGTAGAGCAACATACCTAGTATGGTATTCTTGACCTCTGCCATGCTGTACTTCGCTCATAAAGCTGTAGTTAAATTCCACATCCAACTGATTTGCACAGATTTGATCCTCCATGCTGAATGCGTAATCGTTATTTGTAAACAACCGAATAAAGACGGCATTTCATTGGTTCTGCTCTCTTATAGTATTTATAAAGTATGGCGTGCAGTTTTGGGTAAAGAATGACGGGTTTGTGAATCAGACCACTTCACGACAGCCGGTGTTACGGAGTTCGTGAACTGGGCTGAGATCCTCCTTGTGTGATCTAAAGGAGGAGATCAGAGCACTGATGGAGTTGTCCATGTGCAACGAAGATAATCCTTAAAAACGAGAAAACTGTTATTTGTGTCAAAGATTTGTGACTGAATCACAGAATAATAGTTAACAAAGTCTCTCAAATGGCTATCAGACACGTTGCTAGGAATGATTAAAATATCAGCAAGGGTTCTGTTATGGATCATTATGAATGTCTAAAGTGTAAGAAAAGTATGAGTCTGGTTGAATGAAAGAATGCCAGTAATGGTTTTACATGGATTTGCAGAATTTATAGGCGTTAAGTTTGTATTTTCTAGATGTTGTTTGTTTGGTTTTTTTTCCAATATATAACCTCAGTGTCTGCCGGACAATGCTCAAAACAAGGTTAGGGTTATGATTATGGTTAATGGTAGCAGCTATGCTTTAATAAATGCAAGTAAAACAGCCTTCATATTGACAGCCAGTTGACTGACATGGCTGCATCTTTTATTCTGTGATTCTAACTTTCTAGTATGTACTTTATTCCACGTTCTTTTTTTTTCCCAGGGGTTTAAAAATGTGAGCATGGAAACTGAGGTTAAAAAGGGAGGTGAGAGGACTTCCCAAGTTTAGAACCCATATCATTCTATCACTGAGCAACTGAACTGAAGCATGCAGCCCCTCTGCTGCAGACAGCCATTGGGCGTTATGATCCATCGAAGGGTGTTCAGTAGGATTAAATTTGATTGAAATTCAATGAACCAGTGTGGAGAAAACTAAATAGTTACCTCCTTTGGTAGTGAACTTGCATCCTGACCTTTACAGCTTTAAACCAGGCCATGGCTTACCTGTGCGAACAACCACTAGAAGCCTATTCCAAGTCTATGCAAATAGCGTATAGAACCCTATAGGCCCTACGCATTATCTGTGTAACGTCTAGGAGCTAAGTACATTTTCGAACACTCGGGACACATTCATCATTGGCAGAACTGTAGTATTTATACAAATATTTTTTTACATTATCTGAGCTTACTGAGAACAATCCAACAGCAAATTTTGTATGCCAGCTACAACTGTATTTGGATGTCAAGCCCTATTTTGCTCGAAACTGGGAGTAATTTCCCCCTCTCCATTTCATGGCCATGCACAACATAAGAATATTTCGCCTAATTAAACCTCCTTTTTGTCTAGGAAAGGCAATTTCAAAGTATATGGCCATAAATGAAAAACGTACATACAGGCTTTTTTTAAAGTATATCGTTCAACCCTGACGGGTTATAATTAGAACATAAGGTGTACTAATTCAAGTAAATAGTCAAGTTTCCAATAACCTAATATAGTACCTTCTTCCCCCTCTACTCTGTCCAAACAGAGTAAATCAAATGTGATGCCACTTTCTCATGTCGGCAGTTATTCATATTATTTGGAATTGAAAACAATATATATCCTAACTATAACCCATCAGAGGTTGAACGGGATTTCTGTTTATCTTCATTAATTTAAAAAAAAAAAAAATCAAAACTAAATTTGTATGAATATTTTTGTGTGTGACCTCCCCTTTCCAAGAACCAAACAAACAATAATAATTAATAAAACAAACGAATAAAAAAACAAACAAACTAAAATGAAGTCTCTCATAACTAACGTGTTGTTAACAAGGTGAAAAGGGGCGAGAAAGCCCGGTGAGTGTCCGAGATTACATCAAATCCACCAATTATCTGCCATCAGCCATACAAACACCCGATCAGGCTAACCCTTTTACTCACACCATCGTTGATTCTTATATATTAATTTTAGTTCTTGTTATTAACTGTTTTACTATATTGTGCAATTCTCTAGGTCTATCTATTCTCAACACCTGTTCCACAGATGAATTGCATGCCTGTAAATAATCTAATATTGGTTTCTGTTGTTCATACTTCCAACATTTTAAAAGGAAATGCTCTTTATTTTATTTTTCTAGGCACTCTAGAACAGTAAGATTCTTCTATTCTAAAATAGCCAATTCCTAGTTGCAGTCTAAGAAGTTTCTTATTGCTAGGAATGTTTAGTTATCTAGATACATGACACGTTCTTGTTGGAGTCTTGAACAATTTATATGCATGTCTGCCCTTCAGACTTCCATCCCACTCTACTGTCCATTCGTCAGTTATTATTCTTTTAATTAAACTTTTGATCTCTGTTTTACTCATCCCCACATTTATTTGGTTTCTATTATTTCTACCTTTCTTAGATTCTTTATCCGCCTTTTCATTTCCTTCTATGATAACATATGAAGGTTTCCAAGTTATTAGAACAGAACATTCTCTGGAGCATAGGTAAGTATTTGCCAGTAATATCTCTTCTGTATATCAGGTCTACTGCATTCTCGTAAGTCGTAGCTTGAATAGCAGAAAGTGAGTCTGTTAATACTGTCAATTTATGAGGAGAGTTGCTATCAGGGCCGTAGATAGGACTTTATTAAGAGGGGGAGGGTTTAATAAAAAAAATATTTGTAATGCACTATTTTGGTACCGGTACAGTATAATTTCCACCCCCCCCCCCCCTTTCCCCCGTATCTACGGCCCTGGTTGCTATAGAAGATTTCGAGAGCTTTCAGAATTGCAACCATCTCTGTCGTAACAATAGGTGTATTATCTGTTAAACTATATCCTTTCACCATTTGCCATATGGGAACATAAATACATACAGACCTAAACCCTTCAGGGAACTTGTGTGAATCTACTGTCCTGGCCATGCATGAGTACGCGACAATGGTAAGAGTTGACAGACTAGCCTCAAGAGCAGCTAAAGTGGGGACGCTGGATTTGGATAAGGAAGAGATCATAAGGGGCCATTCACAAATTACGTAAGAGAAAAAAAAGGGGGGGGGGGAGGTGAGTTGTTGAAATGTTACGCCTTGGTGCGGGGGTTGTGATATGTTGTGGGTTTTTGTTACGCACACTTTGCGGCGGGAGGGAGGGGGGCTGAAAATGTCAAAAATTGCGTTACGTAATTTGTGAACGACCCCTAATGACAATTAATGATTGTCTGCTAGAGATCGATAATGCAATCGATGAATCAACACGATTCAAACTGCTGGAACTCGGCATCAAGCGTAAAAATAGAAGAGAACGACGTCTGAGATGATGTGTCAGACGTGCTTACAATCAGCGCGCTACTGAAACATCCAGCATTCATACCCTTCGACATTTTGCTGGGGAGACTGAGCACCAATGGGTTTACCCGAAGTGCAGTGATGTCGAGTCTGAACAACAATAATAACGATAACAATTGTCTACGCGTGAAACGAAACGACACGCGCACGTTACTCATCCCCACCAACTTTTTTTTTCGTGAAATGGCGCGCATATTGCACTGTGAAAACTAAAAATTTTTTATAACTTTTTGTTAAAGACAAAGTATCTCGTATATAGTGAAGTAAATTCAAGATAATAAAATCATATTTCCGATACCTAAATATAGTATATTCTTCCCTCCTCCCTCATTCAGTCCAAATACAGTAAATCCAAATTATAAAATTGTGTGAATGTATGTGTGAGTGCCCTCCCTTTTCCACACCAAAAAAAAAAAAAAACAAAAACAAATAAAAAGACACACAAAAATTATTTTAAAAAAAAATAAATACAAACAAAAAAGAAAAAAGGTAAAGTTTCTCACAACTTCCCTGTTGTTAACAAGGTGAAAAGGGTTGAGAAAACTCGGGGGTATCCGGGATGACACTGTGATGCTTTACTGTAATTCTGTTTTTCAAGAGGCCCAGTTTTCTTCTCTTTCTAAATTATTATGTGTTTGGTCTTTTTCTGTAGTTATTTTATTGCGTTTTATGACGGTAGGTTTAGTTTTTACTTGCACCAGTTTTCTTTTCTTTAAAGTTAATTTGCGATCCCGAGGGTTTTCTTTGTTAAATTAATCGCGATCTCGTAATCCCAGTTTCTTTGTTAAGAATTATCGCGGTCAAGTCTTTGTTTAACAGCACGTGAGATATTCACGGGGTGGAAAGTTTCCGTTGTTTGGCTAACGCAATATGACGTAAGTGGGAAACGCGCGCGTCGGGATAAACAGGTCACGACGTCCTTTCAAATCTATTGGTGTAGACCCCGTTATAAATTTTGTAAGCGATTCCATTGGGTTAGTAAGACGCTATAGCTATGACGTAGGCCGAAATTCCGCGGGGATTTTCGTGTATATAAACCAAAACGGTCTTTTAACGGACCCCCTTTGTCTGATGAGATGCACTTCCGTGAATCTAGCATTTATCGTTCTGCTTCACGCGGAAGAAAACGCGATAAACTGGTATGTTCATATTTTATTAGAACCGTAATATTAGTGGGTTCTTAAATAGAGTCGTAGTCTGATTTAAGTAAAGTTTTCTTCGGGAAGTTAACTTAAAGTTATAAACGTAGTGCCATCCATTACTATCTTTGTAGAGTGATGTAAAGGTAAAGTGTGCCTAATTCTTTCTAGAATATTGGCAGTATATAGGAGTGTGTGAAGTTTTGAGATATTCACTGTGTGAGGGTGATAAAGGTGTTTTTCTCTGGCCATCACATAGATAAGTGTATATTTCACACCGTTGATAAATGTCATTCTTTATGTATTAGTGATGGCATGAATGTTTGTATGTACTCGTCTGCTTGATGAGAGTAAGTGGTCAACTCAAACCTAAACACAGTGTGGGTTAACAGGTCGCCTTGTCCGGAACGTGTTGAGGCCCTGGCAAGGGATGTTGACGTTAAGTGTGAGTATGAATGTCAGTAACGCGAATGGGATGAATGGTTCTGTGGAGTTGACAAGTTGGTAACAATGCACTCATACCCTCACGGTTGGAAGTCAATGATAGCTGGAACTACTGTAGACGTTTTAGACAGTTTAATGACACACACTCTGACAGCACGGTTGACAGTCATTGTAACAGGTTGACACAATAAATCATTAGATACTTGACCAAATGGGTGGCAACATCAATTTGGCAATCTCATAGCATGTAAATATAATTGAACGATAGTAGCAAATATATAGTTCTGATTGTCTATCGTCTCATATCTCCACTGACTAATCGTATCAGTTTGAGTTAACAATAATAATGGTCATCACAATGCTCCCTTACAGACCCTTTGCTGACTACGTCTTTCAGGCTAAGTCTTTTAGGCTTTAACTTCAACAGGGTCTTTTATTTAAGGGTGACAATCTCAAATAACAAAGAGTGGACTTCAATACAATGTAGGTCTTGGTATCACCATCAGGTAATAAGATATATCTGTTCTCTGACTGACAATTCAAACAGACCGACAGTGGGATTCAAAATGGCGCTGGTCCCAGTGAGCGGCGTTCATCCAAAAAGATATCCTCACTACAAATGAAAGCTCCGTTCATTTGCTCAACTAATGTCTTGGGTTTTCCATACCCATAAGAAATGTTACATATGTCCACTCACAGTGCTGCTAGTACAGGAATCGTCTACATACGATCCATCAAATATATAAAGATGATATAACATCTATGATGTCGTTAGGCCTAGGTAAAGTTTTAGAAAATGTTCCTTCTTTACCTTAAGTTCAGAAAACACTAGTAACTAGCACACGCCCTTCCCTCGGCGTAAAGAATATATATTCTGGGAGAAGTATCGACCATCATAGTCTACTAAGAGAAACTCCTCTTTTCCCCAGAATCAATCACAATGACGAAAAACTTCGGACTCCCTTTTGTCCGACAGCCTTCCAGATTCGTCCATCATCACGGAAGAGCCCACGACGAATAATCGTCTCATTGGGCATGCGCTAATGTTAACCTTTCAACCATATTCAAGTGGGGCGACTACATATTTACTTTCACTCGAAGCAAAAAATGAGTATTCGACCTTTGACTAGAGTTCTAATCTTAGACCCAAAATATTATTACCAAATATTTCCAAACCTAACAAGTATACAAACAGATAAATATCTTACTATATATATATATATATATATATATATATATATATATATATATATATATATATATATATATATATATATATATATATATATATATATATATATATATATATATGCATTGCCACCAGTAATCTGTTGGTAACAGAGGGTTAGCTATTAATACCTGGGCGCTCTGTAGTATGTAGAGTGTTGGGTAAACCACCATTTATTTCGGTATATATATAAGTGTAATGTTATTGGGCATCTAATGGTGCGTATGTTATTTTATTGTGCCTTAAATGTTTGGTAATGCAGTAAGAGGAGTAATTTAATTTTTGGGTTAAGCAGGGAAACCTCATGTGAAATGTTAAAAAGGAGACCAAGGAATTTCGGACAGCAGATTTCCCTAGTTTGAATGTTTTTGACACGAGGTTAGATTCACGTAACAAAAGATTAAGGTCAGACAGTGTCGGGAGTTTTGTTTACGTACCCGAAAGATTTTCGTTGAAGCGTGGAAGGGAAGGAGCGTGAGATTGAGAGACATGTGGTTAGGAATTTTGGGTATCGTTGTGCATAGCGGGAGAAGGGGAGAGTAGGGATTCATTCATTCATAACCCTCCACTCCCAAAGGAGCATAGGCCTTCAACAAACACATGCCAAGTCCTCCTGTCACGTGCCATCATCTCAAGTTCTTTCCATGTTCTCCTCATCATTTTCACCTCTGTTTCCAACTCTCTTCTCCATGTACTTCTTGGTCTTCCTCTGCCTCTCTTGCCCTGGGGGTTCCAGAACAAGGACTGCCTTGTAATGCTATCAACAGGTTTCCTCAGTGTGTGTCCTATCCATCGCCATCGTCTTCTTCTCATTTCTTGTTCCACTGGCACTTGTCTAGTTCTTGTCATCAGTTCCACGTTGGTAACCTTGTCATACCATTTTAATCCCTCTATTCTACGCAAGCACCCATTTATGAAAGTCTGTAGCTTTTTGGTTGTTGTCTTTGTTGTTCTCCATGTCTCTGAGCCATACAATAGGACTGACTTCACATTTGAGTTGAAGATTCTTATTTTCGTGTTGGGTCCTATTTCTCTTGATCTCCATATATTTCCCAATGCAATGAAAGTTCCTCTTGCCTTTTGTATTCTTATTTTGATATCACTGTCTGTCCCTCCAACTTTGTCTATATTACTGCCAAGATATGTGTATGATTCTACATCTTGTATTGGTGTTTCTTCAAGTTCAACCCTGTTATCGTTACCTGCATTTATTCGCATTATTTTTGTCTTTTCCCTGTGTATTTTCAGACCCAATTGCTGTGACCTCTCATCGAGTGTTTTCAATTTGTCCTGCATCTGATTACGGCTATGGGACAGAAGAGCCAAGTCATCAGCAAAATCCAGATCATCCAACTGCTTAGTCAGAGTCCACTGGATTCCATTTCTGTTGTGTGTTGTCGATGATCTCATAACCCAATCTATTGCCAGCAAGAAAAGAAATGGAGACAAGAGGCATCCCTGTCGCACTCCTGTTCTTATCCCAAACGGTTCTGTAAGCTGTCCTTCGTGAAGAACTCTGCATGTCATGTCTTCATATGTTTTCTTTATTAAATTAATGATCTTCAGGGGAACTCCATAATGCCTCAACAATTTCCAAAGTGATTCTCTGTCTACACTGTCAAATGCCTTTTCGTAGTTGTTGCAAGTGGCGTGTTGCAAGGCGTGGTTTGGTTAGCTCTGAACAATGTTCCATGTGATATTAATAAAACAGTTATAAATGTCTGGCCATTGTTTTATCTTCTTGATATTCTTGAGTGATCGTGTATCGTGCCTTCTATGTAAGATTACGCGAATGCAGGGGTGGAAGATTCTGAACAATAATTGAACCTGGGAATACGATTGATGTGACAAGTCGGTTCATAGAGTCCACAAATATTTAATACAGTTTTCACGTCAAGACGATTCATGCAGGTTGATCACAAAGGTACATATTATAACTTGAAAATATATGGCGTAGATATGTAGATATCCTATCAGTCCTTGTCCAATAATCAAATTACTGTATGCAGATTGTCATAGCTGTATGCACGCGCGGTTGGGGTTTTCCAACGGCCGACAGTGAGTCTATGAGTCTGGCAAAATCAAATACTATGGACTGTAATTCATCCTTCCTTAATTTTCACTTTCGTACTGACCTTTAATCATTTCAAATCTTCGTAATAGCAATGGACTGACCCATGTCCGTACTTGCATAAAATATATCTGTATGGCAATACCATGCTCAACATTGGAAGGAAAGTCAGACGCGTCTTAACAGCTTGACGGTCAATGTAAAAAGGGTATGGTTTCTTAGTTACCGACTGTGTCCTAAACAACGCTATACACGTCATAATCGATCGTGTATGAAGCGTTCAGTAATTGAAACATCTATCGCAATATATTAAATGTCTTAACCTTTACAATTGCACGTCTGGTAACCTTTAGCAGACGGCGTTAATATCATATACCGTAACAATTCCCTGTACACCGGGGAAAAAAAAAAATCGATAGATTTTTTTTTCAATATCTATCCGACTTAACAATTTTTCAAAAAAATTTAACACAATTGTGACATATGGCCGACGATGTTCTGAGTAGAACCGTGTTGCGGTCGTGTCAACTAACTATTTGTCATAGTCATCTAATCATAAATCACATTATATATCAATATTATACATATTATTATATCAACTAAATAAATGTCCAATGTTAATAGTGAATGAGAAAATTAAATTAAAGTAAGGTCTGTCGTATTAGTATGTCATATAGGAATTAATTTGACTAATTAAAATTAAATTAATTAATTAAATTAAGAGTTAAATTATTAAGGTTCTAATGTAACGCGATGTTATGAGAGAAGAAAAGACAAACTAAGTAAGAAGAAATAGAAAGAAATTCGAATATAAGTTTAACTTAATTGTGTGTGTTAAGTGTTAGTGAATAATAACTATCTAATTTAACTAACTAAATAATGTATAGGTACATTTAAAAAAAAAATTATTAATCTAATACTTGTGTGAGATTTATTTTCTCTTTTCATAATTTCTTCTTTTAGTATTTCGTTCTCTTTTTTTTTGTTCTTTCATTTCATTTTTTTCTCACATTTCATTTTATTGATAATAATTCAATTAAGAAGTTAAGTTAACTAATTAATTAGTATAGGATATGATGATCCATCCGTAGTCTTGATCCTGATGAATTCTTTTAGGCAAAAATGTTCAAACGTTTACGTTGGAAAGAAATGTCATTTATCCTAGCATCCAAGAATTAAGTATACACAGGAACATCAGTTCGGTTTGTCGTCAGACATAAATCCATGATTGTTCAAAAGAGTATTCATATCTCGTGTATGGACGTTAGACGAAGTTTGAATGTCTATATATACCTTGATTGTCTTTTAATTCAATTCTGTGATGCATATAGTGTTTATACAGTTTAAATTAAAGGCAAGGTTAGTTCCTTTATAGTTGATACTTCGTTCAATCCAATGTAGTGCTGATTAAAATAGGTTAAGAGTGTCAATATTGATTATTCGTCGTCAATAGGATTACGTGACAATGCATCTGCCACACAATTTTCAGTGCCAGGTATGTGTTCAATGGAGAACTCAAATGGCTGTAGGATGATTGAATATCTGGCAAGTTTCTGGCTCTTATGATTAGAGCGACGCAAAGAGGCCACAGCACGTTGGTCCGTCTGTATGGTGAAGGGAGCACCGAGGAGGAACTTCTCAAGTTTCGTTATTGCCCAGATCACAGATAAAAGTTCCTTGTCGACTGTTGAATACTTCGTTTCTGCCGGCTTCAGCTTTCTTGATATATATAAGGTGGGGTGTAGAATGCCATCATGGTTCTGGAGCAGGCATGCACCAATGCCGTAGTTACTAGCATCTGTTCGTAAGAAAAATCTTTTGGAAGCATCGGGAAGTCTTAAAATTGGTTCATGTGAGAACAAATTTATAATTTTGTTGAAAGTTTCATTGCATGTACCAGTCCATGTCACCTTCACCGGCATATCTTTTTTTAACAATGAAGACAATACAGCCGTGATGGATGACAAGTTTGGTATGAATCTACTGTAATATTGAACAAGTCCTAACAAACTCCTGACCTGTTTCTTCGTCTGAGGAACTGCTATGTTTAGAATTTTGGAGACTGTACTAGGTAACGTTCGGATATATCCCGATCCAATGATATGTCCCAAAAAGGTTATCTCATTACACGCGATTTGCACCTTTGTAGGTTTAGCAGTTAGATGATAATTCCTTAGAGTGTCAAAAACATATCTAAGTCCCGAAACATGTTCCTCAAACGACGAACTAAACAAGCATATGTCGTCAATATATGTAATAACGTCTGGTCTACCTGATAAAATTTGTCGCATCAGGCGAATGAAGGTAGCTGGCGCATTAACAAGCCCAAAAGGCATCACATTCCACTGGTATAGACCTTGTGGCGTGGAAAATGCGGTGTAGTACTTAGCCTTTTCGGTCAGTGGTATCTGCCAATAACCTTTAGTTAAGTCTATCTTACTAAATATAGTTGCGTTAGATAGACGTGGCAGTAAGTCGTCAATAAGTGGATGTGGTTCGCTGTCAACTATAGTCTTAGCATTTAATTTTCTATAATCAACACATAGTCTAATGTTATTGTCCTTCTTCCGGACAATCACTAATGGAGAAGAGAATGGCGAATTACTAGTCTCAATGATTCCCAGAGACAACATCTGTTCAAGTTCCTTAGTAGTTTTAGCAAGGAAATGTAAAGGAACAGAATAGGGATGTACACGAATAGGTGTATCATCATTGAGAGTAATGTCATGACTGATAGCCGATGTGCGACCCGGGACGTCGGTCAACACATCTGGATAAGATTGTAATAGATTAGCAATCTGTAGACGCTGTTGCGGTGTAACCGTTGAAGAGATGGTTACATCCCGCCAAGATTCAGTAGGTTGAACTACTGGTACAGGTAACGGTAACTGTACCTCAGGAAAAGAAGATTCTTCTTCCTGGATGACAGATAAGTTAGTATAATGACAAGTGGATACTGTGTTGTCATCTAGTTCATGAAAAATTGACTGTAAGTGTTCAGGACGTGCATGAAATTGCTTGAGCATGTTAATATGAAATATCTTTTTGTGTCCCTTGATATCTAAGACGTAATCAACGTCGGAAATTTTATCAATGACTTTGTAAGGACCATTCCAAGATATCAATAATTTATTGTTATTGTGATTGTAGGCCATATTAGACGCCACAGGTAGAGGTTCTTTTTATGAGGAGTTAGAAATGGTTGCATTCGGATGTGCCGAACAGTAGTTTAAAGAAATTTTTTCTAACTCATCCATAGTACCTGGTTTACGCTCCTGCAAATATGCAAAAAATGGCTGGCTAACCGAAGATAATACCTTATCCCGCAGTAGTAAATCAACTAATTTGTCGTATGATTTGTTGACTTCTGCCAGTTCAACCCATCTATTAAATGTATTGCGTATGTTCGCAATGAATCCTGCAAAATCCCTTGGAGATTCAGGTAAAATTCCCTTAAATTTCAACCTACAGTGTTCCTCGTCCAGGTGAAATCTTCGTAAAAGCAAGGACTTAATAGCACCGTAGTTATTAGCTATTGATGGGTCAGCATTTTGAGAAGCTGTCAGTGGTTCTCCAACCAAGAATTCATTTAATTTGAGTACCCATGACTCTTCAGGCAAATGGTTAGATTTGCAAGTCTGTTCAAAACGTGCCAGGAACGATGAAAGGTCGTCGACGTTCAAGTTGAAAATGGGTAATTTAAAGTTGTAGAAGTGTTTAGGTTGGCTGGATGATGACCCATTTTGTGCGTTATTATTCTGATTTGCATCAGCATTTTGTGCTTGTAATCTTGCTGTCTCCAATTTAATACGCGCCAATTCCATTTCTTGTTGTAAAATAATTTCCTCTCGTTTCAATTTATTCTCTTCTTCCTGTTTGGCGATTGTTCTTTGCTCTTCTCTTTCACGTTGAGCAATCTCTCTCAATCTATTTTCCTTGGCAATTTGCTTCATCTCAAGTTCTGCTTCCTCTTTCTTTAATGCAGCTTTTTTCTCTTCTTCCTCTTTCTTTAATGCAGCTTTTTTCTCTTCTTCCTCTTTCTTTAATGCAGCTTTTTTCTCTTCTTCCTCTTTCTTTAATATTTTTCCAGTTCTGATTCAGCAAACTGACGAAGTTCTTGAGATTTATAACCATATTCACGACCAATCTTAACGAAATGGTCTATAGTAAGCATTTTGACTTTTATCTGTAAGTAATTATTGATAATTACTGATTAAAATAGTCAATAGTAGCTTCAGAGTAATTATTATACTTACTCAACTTAGAAATATTCAATATAAGTAATCACAATAGTACTGAACTTAATTTAAATTAGAACCTTAATAATTTAACTCTTAATTTAATTAATTAATTTAATTAAATTAAGAGTTAAATTATTAAGGTTCTAATGTAACGCGATGTTATGAGAGAAGAAAAGACAAACTAAGTAAGAAGAAATAGAAAGAAATTCGAATATAAGTTTAACTTAATCGTGTATGAAGCGTTCAGTAATTGAAACATCTATCGCAATATATTAAATGTCTTAACCTTTACAATTGCACGTCTGGTAACCTTTAGCAGACGGCGTTAATATCATATACCGTAACAGTAGTCCACAAATCCGATGTATAGTGGTGAATTCCATTCCAGACTTTGTTCAACTATTATTCTCAAAGTGGCTATCTGGTCTGTACATGATCTGTTTTGTCGAAAACCTGCTTGTTCATCTCTCAGTTTCTTGTCTATGGACTCTTTTAATCTCTCAAGGATAATCCTGTTTAATACTTTTCCTGGCACTGATAGTAACATTATTCCTCTATAATTTGTGCACTCTTGTAAATTTCCCTTCTTAGGCAACTTAACCAGATATCCTTCCTTCCATTCTGCTGGTATCTCTTCCTTTTCCCAGACTTTACCAAGTAATTTATATAACATCTCTGTAGCCGTGTCGATATCTGCTTTGATGGCCTCTGCTGGAATGCCATCAGGTCCAGACGCTTTTCCATCTCTTAGAAGCTTTATGGCTTTCTTTATTTCTTCCTTCGTTGGTCTTTCGCCGTTTATTTGTAGCTCTTCTTCTGCTGGCTGGATGTCTGGCGGGTTTTGTGGAGCTGGTCTATTGAGAAGGTCCCCAAAATATTCTGTCCACCTCTTCATTTGCTCTTGTATATTGCTGAGCAGTTTCCCATTCTTGTCTTTTATGAGGCAACTTGTTTGCTTGTATTTCCCTG
Organism: Oreohelix idahoensis; assembly: GCA_024509875.1. Taxonomy (NCBI): domain Eukaryota; kingdom Metazoa; phylum Mollusca; class Gastropoda; order Stylommatophora; family Oreohelicidae; genus Oreohelix; species Oreohelix idahoensis. The sequence goes on from JAMPIV010001137.1 coordinate 251,762, forward strand.
TTAGCTTCTTTGTGCTGCTATACAGTTCTCTCATATTTCCTTTGGCTGCAGCATCTTCTGCCTCTCTCTTGCCAACTCCTCAATATACTTCCTCTTGTCTCTTTTGATACTTCTTTTTACTTCTTTGTTTGCTTCTGTGTACACTTCTTGAGCCTTGGCTTTGGAACTTCTGGTTTTGCTTGTGTTTAACACTGCTTTCTTGTTTTTTCTGTCTTTTATCTTATTGATGGTTTCTGTTGTTATCCATGCTTTTTGTTGTCTTTCCCTTTTCCCCAGTATTTCTTCACATGTCTCCTTCCATACAGTTTTGACCTGCTGCCAATAGTCTTCTGTATTCTCTACATCTTCCAGCTGTTGGAGCACTTGGAATTTGTTGGATACTGTGACCGCAAATTTGTCTCTTGTTTCTTGATTTCTTAGCTGTCCTACATTATACTGTTGTCTATAATTTTGCATTGTTGCATATCTCTTGAGTAGGGATTAAGGGAGCTATATGTTAGAGATTGAGTTATGGTTGAAGTTGTTGTACATTAGATGCATTTCTTTTGTCTACAGCTGTTCACGGTACAGTGGAAGAGTGGGGTTTGTCCTATACAAATTTCCAACGGCAAGGTTGGCATTGCAGGAGCCGAGAGCTCGATATCGCTAGAGGCGAAAGAAATACGATAGCAGTTCGCAGGCCGAGAAGCCCCTTGCTTCGGCGGGAACGTGTTCATCGTTAAATAAATCCAGAGCGAGTAGCTCGTTATACCACTCCAACAACGGCACGTGTCCGGGAGATTAGTCTAGAGTTATACAGCCAGAAATCAATGCTGTGTTCCCCTAAATCCTGAGCGGGTTTAATGGGGCAAGTCAGAGAAGCTATTCAGCAGAAGAGGAGCTTCTATATTTTAGTCAAGTACCTCGTGCTTGATAATCAAGTCGTCAATGCAGGAGTCAGAACACAGGAGAGAGGGTGAACATTCCTGGTTCTGACAGGTCAACGAGAGAAGGCGTAACGGAGACGCCACCGCAGCAGATTTCAAAAGTGTCAGAGAGACACTGAAGCAGAGAGAGAGAGAGAGAGAGAAGAGAGACGGGACCAGTAGGGTCTGATGATACCGGGTATATCCTTAGAGGATAGCTTTTGAGTAATAGATGTTATAAAAGTCTACTAGTGTAGCAGTCCAGTGTTTAGTTAGCGGCCTTATCGCCTAACGAGTTGGAAGCTGTGTAGACATTTGTTTATGCAGAGTTAGCAGGACAGAGACAGTAGCAAATCATATAGTAGTAGACAGTGGAGGCTTAAGCTGAGGCCCCACCAGTTAGAGTGTGGTTACAATCACTAATCATTCTATTTTTCCCTAGCAGGGTGACTGACTGAATGAATGTGGATGTGGGTTTTATGTGTCTATCTACTTAATTGGTTCTTTGGTTTTCATATCTGTGCAACAGTGCACGATATTTATTTCTTTGCTGTATGATGACATTTAATGTTTTATTGTGTAAATAAAATATCTATATATTGTAGACTAGATCAGCTTCTATACTATACTGTACCTATATGTTGTCTGTATAGTGGTGTCTGTGGTCGTTATTTACACCTTATATCCTCGTGTTTAAAGGTAGTTAGAGGGGGGTGAGGTTATAGCATAATTTTAGTCACAAGTGGCAAGGTAGAGTCAATCCAGGTTCTCACCCTTGAGCCAATAGTCTCATCTGTCCACAGTCACTGTCATTTTCATCTAAATTCTATCTTCTCAGTCTTTCTCATACTAGGGTCTTGCCTATACTCGGGCAAACTCTATAAACGTACATCCACTTCGTGACAGACACCCAATCCACCAATTATCTGCCATCATCCATATGAGCACCCCATCAGACTACCCCTTTTTCTCACACCATCATTGATCCTTATATATTAATTTTAGTAATTTACTGTCTTACTATATTGTGCAATTCTCTATGTCTTATCTATTCTCAACACCTGATCCATAGTTATGCATGAATTGCCTTCTTGTAAATAATCTAATATTGGTTTGGGTTGCTCTGTTGTTCATACTTTCTACATTTAAGTAGGAATTGCCCTGTATTATTATATTTTAATAGACATTCTGCACGGTAAATGTGTCGTAAATTTATTTTGAGAGAAAAGAGTCGTAGAAATAGTGGTCCGGTTTAGAGTGGAAAATGATGATGGAAAGCTCAGTGATAGAAAATGTAGATATTAAATAGTTGCTTCACAGCGGGCTGGAGGAGAGTAAAGACAGACTTATTTACGACAAATCGTTTCTCTCAATCTTCTCTTTCACTCTCCTGGTCAAACAATTATTTGCCAGTTTTCCAGACCCGCATCTGCGCGCACACCGATTTGGTGTTTTTCACACACACAGGCGACGTTGATACAAACTATATTAAACGAATAAGGGGAAAAGTTGGGCTTTGGGTATATCCAACACACAGAACTAAATGAGTTTATGTGATTTTATTCACTTTAAACATCAATCACTAAAATATCAGATATTACATAAATTATCATAAGTATACAAATGCAAATAACCAGTTTGGAAGGGGTGAAGAAGATTGGTATCGACTAAGCCCTTCCCGCTTATTAGACAAAGATAAACCCAGTCCAAAGATAGATAATATCAGGAACATAGGTACGTTAACCTAACAGTGAAGTTAATTACTCTGAAAGAGGTGTTACAAAATTAGGTATAGGTGATAGAAAAAAACTGTTCTTCCCAGCTGTTCTTCCCTTTACTAAGCAAATGGAAAGGAGGTGGTTTTAAACAGAGTTAACAAATTATCAACTATCCCACTTAAAGGAACAATGTAGGGTATACAGAAAAGATATATATTACTAGGTAAGCAAGTTAACAACATGGTCACACAAAAGAATTAATTTCCTGTCATTCATACACGCGCTAGCAAAGGCCTTCACTCATCTTGCTCTCACTTACCGATTGTGAAAAAATCTTGCACTCCATAGAATAACACAACAGCAGTTACACCTCAAACTAAATGTATGAGTGTTTGTTCAAGTTCTAGCCCCAGATTAGCGGGTAGGCGGTCAGCACATAAAAGGATCCCGTAATCGCTGGAAAATGAATCTGTAGTTGTGTCTCTTTCCTTAATAACAGTTTCTATGGGAGGGCACGGTCTCTGATACCGGGGTGAGGATGGTGTGGTCTATTTGACTATGCCGCTGATAATAAAATTCTTACGCGTGCTGGTACACTTTATCCGTGAGGTAGGGTTTAAGTCCAGTGAGAAAACTAGTCACATCACTGTTCAGGAAATTATGAATTATCTCTCTGTGTCAGTAAACTAACAAAGCTCGGGCCAGTGTTCTTCTTCCCGTTACGACTTAAGTTGTTTGATGGTGCGTTAAATTTGTCTTTGGGTGTGCTTTCTTTGCTATAAGTTAGATAGCGGAATTCCAAACATAGAATCGCCTCAAAGATTAAAAATTTACACAGTCTCAACAATTTCTGCGCCAGGGGAACTCTACACACTGTTTATGCTTTGCCTTGCTTAGATTGATTTCTTTATTGCTTTCTTAATGCTGGGATCGCACAGGTTACGATCACTCGCTCTGCACAGAATAGAAAACACTGCAAATATATATATAAAATCCAGGGGAAAATCTATAACCAGATTTCAATAAAGCTAGTGCTTCTGTAAAAGTCTGGCCAGCGAGTGATAACGTGTCTAGTCTTAATGGTCTATTTAGCTAAAATGGAATGTAAGTTGAGTGGGACATGATTAAACTTGACAACTTATTTGATCTCACGAACTTTTGGGGATCTGACCGCCAAATCAAGAGAAGAAGCCGCCCCCTGGTCTTCGTATCCGCTCGCTGCTGCCCGTTTCGCTTTCCCCCGTTCGCTCGGTTGCGATTGACACCGAGACGCGAAAATAGCGGCAAGCAACTGCGTCTCGTATCAGGGACCACTACTGTCTTTGATAGCGCCGATAGTCTCCCCTGAAATCCCTCAGTCTGACTCTTTGATCTCGTGCCGCCTACTAAATGAGTCCCGGTGGAATGAGTTCTGGCAAACGAAAAGTTACAACAAATGTTCAGGGGTTCTAATGTTATGAAAAGCTAAAAGTCCCTTTAAATCATCCATCATATCAGGGAGAATTCACTTGTCAAACTAGACGTACGTCACAGTAAGGTTCTTCTATTCTAAAATAGCCTATTCCTAGTTGCAGTCTAAGAAGTTTCTTATTGCTAGGAATTTTTATTTCTCTAGATACCTGGCACGTTCTTGTTGGAGCCTTGAACAATTTATAAGCATGTCTGCCCTTCAGGTTTCTGTCCCACTTTACTGTCCATTCGTTAGTTACTATTCTTTTAATTAAGCTTTTGATCCGTTTTACTCATCCCCACATTTATTTGGTTTCTTTTAGTTCTACATTTCTTAGCTTCTTTATCCGCCATTTCATTTCCTTCTATGCCAAAATGTGAAGGCATCCAAGCTATTAGAAAGGGGGGTGGGGAGTAAAAGAAGACAACTTAGTAATAAATAATTTTCTTAAACAAACGAAATTGCATAGAACATATGTCGCGAACATATTTGTCATTTTATTTTAGTCGAAAAAGTAATACTGTATTTGATTAGTAACCCCATTCAGACATAAATGACTATGGGAATGCGCTCCTCAGGTGATAGCCTTCAGCTGTTTTGGGCCTGGTGTCCTTTTCGTTGTGTTCTTGTCTCTTCTGCTTGTTGTGAGAGCTTCTTTTCGCCCAATCTCAGTTGGCAGCGCAAAAAAAAAAACATCGCCACTTGGTGCGATCCGCAGCTTCATCCTCCCAGGGTTGATGGATTTATATCCAGTGCATTCATGTTTCTTTTGCACACATCTTTGACCACCAGTTACGGTCGCCCGACGGTTCTTTTGCCATCAGCCAATTGTCCGTAGAAAATATCTTTTGGGATGTGACCATCTTTCATGCGACGCACATGGCCAGGCCAGCGTAGTCTGCACTGTCTACGTAGTGTATACATGCTCTGAAAGCCAGCACGTGACAGCACTTAGACATTTGTCACTTTGTTTTTCCACGAAATACCAAGGATTTGAATACCTGATTACATGAAACTATTTATGCATAACAGAATCTCACATTTGAAGTGTTTTTTTTGTTTGTTATTTTTTTATATTGACGACGACAAACATCCTGCTCAACAACCGAAGGGTTGTTAAACGTAGGATATGTAGCGTCTCTATTTTCATATTCTTCTTCGTTCGTCCTGAAAAGGACGTTGGTTGCGTTGTGTCCGTTTACAGCGAAGCTGCGATATTTGCGCATTTCGGCCGACACATCCGACTTCAGCACGGAATTTGTTAGGACCGGGTTTGCCTTCCTTCTTCGATCCCTACTCTCTCAGTCACACGGAAGTGATGCAGCCTGTTTCCAGGACCACCACTTGGAGGTGGAGTAGGGTCTTGGTCAGCTCTGGTTCGCTGACCCTGACGCAAGCAGTCAAGCTATGGATCGCTGACTGCATTCATCCCTTTTACTGCTTCTTCGGTCCCCTATTTTCATATAATGCGTTCAACTGTTGATATGCGAACGTGGCAACATAATTTGAAGAATTTACTATTTATTTTCTTCATGTAAATGGCTCTATCCATTACTACAATCTTATTCAAACAAAATGCAGCATTAAAAACCTGAGTTTGAGAAGTGGTCCTATTAATAACCCAAGTTTTTGTTTTAAAAGTTTTGTTTTGTTTCGCCCAAGCTCACTCTGAGCTTGTAACCAATGAACACGTTTTCAGACCGACAGATCGCGTTCAGTGTAATAGTAGTCTATTACTGAATTCCTACTAATTACCTGTAACAAAATTTAAGGTGAAAGTGACTTTCTTGTCAGCATTATTTATATTTGCGCTCCTTAGGGAGCATGGAGTCACCCCTGCAGCAGGTCTTCATACAGGAAGCCTGCTGCGCTTGTAGCGTTGGTTTCTGTGGCAGTTTGTTTTACATGATGGGGGTGTCAGCCCTGTGCACAACCTCACATTAGTCGCCGTGCACGACATGTCTGAGGGTTCAGTAATCCTATAGTACGGTAAATTAGTTTATCTTTGGCACACACAAAAAGTGTAAGACGTTTATGTCTATGTGATATTTATTCTTCTTCATTAACTAATGCGGAAAACGAGGTGCAAACAATATTACATTAGTAAGAGATAAGCAAGGAAATCTCATCACGACAGCAGAGGGACAGGAAACAAGATGGGCAGAGCATTTCAGAGAGACTCTGAACAAGGAACCACCAGAGACACAATTGAATGTTCCTGAGGCTGAAAATGATCTAGATGTTAATACAGACATTCCACGAAAAGAAGAAATCATCACAGCAATCAAAGGGTTAAAAAAATGGAACAGCTCCTGGCCATGATAACTTAAATGCAGAACTATTTAAGAAAGACCCTGAGCTAGCAGCAGAACTATTAGAACCCCTATTTGCACAAGTCTGGAAAATAGGGACAACACCAACGGAGTGGAACAAAGGAATAATTGTCAAATTGCCCAAGAAGGGAGATCTTGCAGACTGCAATAATTGGAGAGGAATAACACTTCTCTCAGTTCCCAGCAAAATACTAGGCAGGATAATTGCACAGAGAATTTCAAAAGCAGTAGACCACAAACTGAGGAAAGAACAAGCAGGATTTAGAAAGAACAGAAGATGTGTAGATCATATATTTACCCTCAGGAACATTATAGAGCAGTGCTCAGAATGGCAAAGACAGCTGTACATTAATTTCGTTGATTTTGAAAAGGCTTTTGATAGTATACATAGGGACAGTTTATGGAAAATACTGAGGGCTTATGGAATTCCAAGCTGCATAGTGTCAATCATAAAAAGCCTCTATGCCAACTTTACATGTAGCGTTGGGCAGAGCAACATAACCTTTGAGGTGAAGACAGGAGTACGACAGGGATGCCCCTTATCAACCACTCTATTTTTAACAATCATAGACTGAGTGATGCGCCAGACAAAAGAGGGCAGCCCAAGAGGAATAAGATGGACTACATTTTCTACATTGGAAGATCTGGAATATGCAGATGACATTGCACTACTACCACATTCACATCAACACATCCAGGAAAAAACGGATAGACTTAATAAGTTTAGCCAGCAGGTGGGCTTGAACATCAATCTAAAGAAGACAGAGGTCATGACGCTCAATGTGAGCAACCCTGAGCCCATATCAGTAAGGAATCAGCAACTGGTACAGACAGACACCTCCACATACCTAGGATGCATAGTAACATCCAGACGGCGGAGGAAGCAAAGACATCAACAACAGCATGAACAAAGCAAGAACAGCCTTTTTTAGTCTAAACAACATCTGGAAGTCCTCTCAGTACAGTACAAAATTAAGATAATATCAGAGCTGTGTGCTTTCTGTGCTTCTCTATGGTGCGGAATGCTGGAGAGTTACAGAGAAGGAAATGTCGAAATTGTCCTCATTTCCCACAACATGCCTAAGAAAAATTCTCCTAATCTGTTGGCCGAATACCATCACCAACCAAGATCTGCTTACTCGGAGCAAGCAAGAGGACATGCACACCATCATAGCTGGCAGACGCTGGAGCTGGGTTGGCCATGTCCTCAGAAGAGACCCCGATTCCATCACAAGAACAGCTATGCTATGGACCCCTGAAGGAAAACGAAAGAGAGGCCGACCAAAAACAACTTGGCGGAGGACTGTGGAGGCTGAGATGCAAAAAATGAACCAGAGTTGGGGCACTGTACGAAGGATGGCCACTGACCGAGCAAAGTGGAATCAATTTGTTGTTGCCCTACAAGCCACTGACTGCTTTGACGGTCGTCGGCTAGAAGAAGATTAACTAATGTGTTGACTGACGTGTAATATCATGTCTCTCATCCACTAATGCTAGTTGACAATGTTAACAACTTCAACATCAGAAAATACGGAGCGTTCGTTCGTTCGTTCGTTTGTCTACTATGTTGCTGTTATACCCTGTTCAACCTGAAAATTGGTTATAATTGGGGTAAAAAAAAAATACGGAGCCGTAGTTTGCTTTATTTTTATATCCCAACTTGAAGGGAGCGATCATTGTGTTTCTCGGACACGGGATATAAAATGTCAAATAAGCATGGAATGGCGTTCTAATTTCAGGTCCTATACCAATTTTACCCACAGCTTTGTGTCCCTGGTGCTGCTTATGAGTTTTGTTGGCTACATTCTCCCATGCTACGCTACCAGTTAGTCTAATATTTTATTTCGTTCTCCGTGCCTTCTGCCCCTCGCTCTCGTAATGGTTTCCATTGTTATCACGTGCTCCTGTTTTCCATCTGTAAGCGCACGCTCTGAAACTTGAAACCATCCTCGTGACTACAGTTTTATTAATCCCAAAGACCATGTTGTGCTCAAGCAAACAGTTGAAAAAATGTGAGTGAGGGCAACGAGTTCATTAAGTAGACAGTGTAGACCAGGCTGTTTCTTGATGAATCACAGTGCAGTCCGGAAAAGCAGAAGCCGCTTCAGCCATTTAAAATACTTTAGCTTATCCGAAATTTTGCTTATCCGGAGTTTCTACCAAAGAAGACTTCTGGCTGGGACCTGCAAAATTTCTTCGACTTAACCGAAATTCGAGTTCCGCTTATGCGGACTGTGCTGTACGTGGAGAAATGCTTTAAAAGATGGCAACCTTTGATCTCTTCCCTTCGTCTCTGTCTCTCAAAAATTTATTTTGTGAGGGGAAAATATAACATAAAATACCAGAAGACAACAAGTTTTGCCTTTAGGTTAAATGTTTTTGCACTTGCCTTGGTTTCTCTATTATATCATCTGCTCTTTTCTCACGCGCTAAAAGTTATTTTAAAATTCACAGTGACACGAGGGGGAAAACTGTAAATTAAGAATAAAAAGTGCATGACATTGCCTGAGTTACTGAAATACAGCATATATGAACATTTAACATAAGTCTGTCTTACTAGTCAGTCCGCAATGTCTAGTACCCCTGATTAATCATCAGAGTTACCTTCGTTGTTGTGACTTAAGTCCGACTGACAGCATATCTAATCATGGTTTTTGTGTGTAGTGTCGTGCCGTATACCACATGCAGCAGATACAGCAAATATGCATCCGAATAATTCGGACCATAGGGACAGCCGCAAACACTAGATCGTGCTAGATGAAATGCTTGAGAAGAGCCCTTAATGTTACCAGGAGAGACAGATTGGGAAATTATTACACCAGACCAAAGTGAAGAAACTACATTCTACACTGCACTTGTAGAGAGACATAAATATTAGGTGATTCAGCCACCTCGTGAAAGTGGAGCCATGTCAATTACCACTATACGCCTACGACAGTAACAAATCTAGTTTTCGGGAGCAAGGAAGACCGAGAGACATATTGACAATATTACGGAAATCCTACAACAACAATACGGGCTCATAACAGCCAATGCAACTCATTAGGCCCAAAAGAAAAAAACTCACTCACGGCAAGAGCGCATCGAAGAAGTTAAAAAAAAGTAAAGTAATTGTAAAAGTCTGTTTACTGTCTGTTTAAGGCTGGAGATGTAGAGATGCAACGTTCTATTCGCTCCAGATGTATAACTGCCCGTTTGTGTTCGTGTGTTGTAAAGATGACAGAGTGGGCGTGTCACAATGATGCGGTGTATCTAGGTCACTGGCATGAGGTGCCGCCAGGGTATAGTAGAGAAACTCATAGTGTCAGCATACGTGTAGATACAGACGTGTAGTACTTGTATAAGACTGTGGTTGATCGTGTAGGTGAGTGAATAGTAGTGCTGACAACACGAAGGCCGTATAGGCTCTTGGACGACTTCACATAGACTCACACAACCACAAGTAGAAGTCAGTGAAGTAGGGAATGCTGCTGACGTTTACAATATTTATTCATGACGTACGATAATATGATGATAGACGAAACAGTCAATAGTACAAGATCATGGACATTATATGTGTAGTTATGAAGGTTAACATCAGGCATCACAGATCCCGAACAGCTTAGACATGTAACAATGTCTTGACCAATAATTACTGTTCATGCAATAGCTCTAATCCCTGACTGAGCCCCGTCAGGTAAGCCCTAGCAAATATATTGCCTAGTACGGGCGATATCAGTTATTTAACAAAGTCAATGCTATTGTCCTACAACTAGCAAAAGACTTCATTCTGGCCTCACATGCCAGGTACTTCATTCTGGTGAAGAAGATTGGCCGTAAATACGGACCAATATAATGACGACGAAATCAGGCCGCAGATCGCGGGCCTCGATAATCAGGTGACTCTCAGTTTACATAAACTTCTGAGAATAAATATATTTCTGCCAAACAATATTCCGCCTGCATTGCGGATCCATTAAGTTGATTCTTAGGCTTATATGTATAACAGGTCAACTTAGACCTAGTCTTTCAAATATGTAGCCATACTGGGGTACAGTATATTAACTCCTCGTGAGCTTCGCTCACTATGTCGCCATCAGCGATAAATGTACCTTTAAGATCTAATCGAGACGAAAAAGATCGAATAATGTTTCAGTTACCTTCTCAAAGAATCCTTACACTCTAAGGTAACACAACACAGCCAATACTGGCATAAAGAATCACTCAGGGAAGGAAGAATGACAAATCAGTCATTCCCAGAATTTCCAAATCCCTATCGAAACTTGGCAGAGAGAAATCTACGGATCGGTACATCCGTTCTAAGCCTCTGGTACACTCTGCTTGAATCATCAGTCTCTCGGTCTTTGCGCCAAGACCTGCGCATGCCCAAAGAGCATAGACCAGATCGAGGCTAAACCAGACCAGGCGTTTCCGCCCAAACGGGTGGTAAAGATACTCCGTATATGGTCCTATAAATAGACTTAAGACATGTCAACTATAAGACATTGCCTGAGACAGGACAACATAAGACAGGGGAAGATAATCACCAGTCAAACCTGTCACAGAAAGATAATAAACATTTATCTCTCTTTGATCACATTAAACCAAACATAAATTAGGTTGGTGTTTTTCTCACCGTCAAAAATGACAGCAACATATTACCACACCTCCCGGGAAAAAAATGGCACATTTTTTTTTTGAAATACATCTATGAGCCAGGTGCATTAAGCTCATAACGCATGAGTAATGCGCCGATGAAAGGATCACCATAAATGTAACATCATAATGTCAGATCCAATCGACGCACAGTAGAGCGTCTGGTGAGAACCAAAAAAAAATCTCACTAGATAAGAGAAACTATTTTCTCAAAGTAAATATATCCGGGGAGGTGTTACCAACCAACTCAAAGGTGCATGTAATGTTACAACAATTATATAAAGAAAAAATTCATATCAATATGTGTATAAATGGTGAATGACAATTTCTATTAAGAAATTACACCAACATCGAAATCTCACGACGTATAATGTCTATATAACCATAAATTCAAATGGTCAATCATTACCAACATTTCTAAAGTCTCTTTACAAACATATGATTATACATGTGTATAGTATAACTAATAGGTGATGACGTCAGAAGAACAAGACGATGCTCTATTCCGGAGATGTCTTGTAAGCAAGATCCTCAAGGAACATCAGGACGTCGATAGTAGTCATCGTAGTTCTACAGCGTTCCAAGATATCACACCGGTTTGCTGAGAACAATACAAATAGCACAATTCTTAGAATGTTATAATGTACCATAGTCACTTAATATATATCTAAACTATAAATGTGGCCGAATTAATTTTTTTGACCTTTATTTCATGTTAAACAAAACCTTCCTCTGTTTTACCAAAGATGGTAACAGAGAAAGCAAGTAATCAATACATAACCATGAGTTTAAACAAAGTGACAACAAGTGTTATAGAAGCATGATATTGTAAGAATAGATCATAACTTTATGTATTTAACAGTAGATCTAGACAAAAGAGCTAAGTAGCTTCATGTGGGCATCGCGACAATATGTCTGCCATCACATTATCCGAACCACGGATAGCTCGTACCGTGAAATGAAAAGGTTGAAGAGCAATAGCATATCGAGTGGATCTCGAACTCTTCAAATCCTTACTCTGCATAGCTGTGAGAGCTTTTTGGTCGGTTTCTACTATAAAATGCGCGCCGAGAAGGAATCTTTGGAGTTTAAGAATTGCCCAGACCATAGCTAGCAATTCTCGGTCTAGAACAGAATAATTCCTTTCTGCCGCATTCAGTTTTCTCGAGACATACATTACAGGATGCAGAGTCTCAGAATACTCTTGCATCAGTGCCGCCCCGATCCCTATTGATGAGGCGTCACTACGAAGGACAAACGTCTTATCGGCTGTAGGTAGTCTTAAAATAGGAGGAGACGAAAATAATGACTTAATCTGATCCAATGAAGATTGGCATTCTTGGGACCAACGCACCATATTAGGAGACCCTTTCTTCAATAGGGTTGAGAGTGGTGCCGTAATAGAGGAAAGATTCGGAATGAATCTTCCGTAGAACCGTTATAGGCCCAAGAGACTACGGATCTGTTTCTTAGTCTTAGGAATAGTGATGTTCAGTATCTTAGAAGTGTTGTGGTCTTCTGTCTTCAAGAGACCATGACCAACACGATGACCAAGAAAAGAAATCTCACTAAACCCAACATAGCCTTTAGAGGGTTTAGCTGTCAAATTATGCTCACGTAGAGTAGACAACAGTTCATATAATCCCAGATAGTGATCTTCCCAAGAATCGCTGAAAAGACAGATATCGTCCAAGTATGCAATCACATCAGAACGATATGCCAGAATTCGACGCATCATGCGTACGAATGTAGCTGGGGCATTCATAAGGCCAAAAGGCATAAAGTTCCATTGGAACAAACCCCTAGGTGTGGAGAAAGCAGTGAAAGGTTTGGCTCGTTCGGTTAGAGGAACTTGCCAGTAACCTTTAGACAAGTCAAGCTTTGTAAAGAAACGAGAGTTGGAAAGTCTAGTAAGTAACTCATCCAACAGAGGCATAGGTTCAGCATCGAACTTCGTTACTTGATTTAGTTTACGGTAATCGACGCAAATGCGTATGTTATTGTCTTTCTTTCGGACAATAACCATAGACGACGAGTATGCCGAATTGGATGGTTCAATTATTCCTAACTTTATCATTTCATCCAACTCTTTCTCGACCTGAGTTTGGAAGTGGATAGGAATAGGATAAGGTCTGACCCTGATAGGAGTATGGTCAGTCAATACAATGTCATGTTCAATGACTGTAGTGTGTCCAGGAATGTCCGTGAGAACATCCTGAAATGTTTGTAACATGGAAGAGATTTGTGACTGTTCCTCAGTTGACAATTTAGGTGAAATTGCAACATTTTTCCATGATTCCGTAGAATGAAGTGGAATCATTGGAAGAGGAAGATTAACGTCAGAGAAAGTAGATTCCTCATCCTGTATGACAGACAGAGATGAGTAATGACCACGAGCGACTGTAGCGTCGTCCGTCGCTTGAAAGATAGGTTGTAAGTACTCTGGACGTTCATAAAATTCCGTAAGCATATTTATGTGAAAAGTTTTATGCTTTCCGTCAATATCGACGACATAGTCGACATCAGAAATTTTAGATACAATCACAAAAGGACCTTTCCAACCAATAAGAAGTCTATTTTCCCTGGAAGGAAGTAATACGAATGCTTTGTCTCCAGGACAAAGTTGACGTAGGCATCTATTTTTATTTGCGAACTGCCTTGCCTTTTCTTTAGCAAATTCAGATGCGGAAGTTGCTAATTTGCAAGCTTCAATGATTTTCTGCCTGAGAGCAATGACATATTCATAAGAAGATTGAGTGTCATCACTGATATCATCGGCAGCTATTAAATCGTGAAGCAAGGACATTGGGCCGCGCGGACGCGCGCGCCAAAGACGAGCTCGAAAGGAGAAAACCCGGTATGTTCATTAGGAACCTCTCTATAAGCAAAGAGAGCAGCGGGTAAGACTCTGTCCCAATCCTGAGGATGATCCTCAGTTATTTTCCCAAGTAAATTTTTGAGAGTTCTATTGAGACGTTCGACTAGTCCATTAGACATAGGATGATAAATACTACTCAGTGACCTCTTAATATTAAGAGTAGACATCACTTGCGACATTGTCTCAGATATCAGTTGGGTGCCATGGTCTGACAAGATTTCCCTAGGGAATCCCAACCGCGAAAATATCAGCCAAAGAGCGTCTGCAATATCGGCAGTCGAAATGCTCTTCAGAGGTATGGCCTCTGGCCATCGAGTACACATGTCAACACATGTAAGAATAAATTGATGTCCTCTGGCTGATTTTATTTTGAAAGGACCAATGATATCTATCGCCATTTTCTGAAATGGACGGATAGGAATGTCCGCAGCCTGGATAGGTGCTGCATGGCGAGGACCTTTCGATTTTACTTCTTGACATACTTTACACGAGCGACAATAAAGACGTATGTCTCTGTTTACGAATGGCCAAAAGAAAGCCGCAAGAACTCTCGACTTCGTACGTGAAAATCCCATATGACCAGCGCATTGGGAGTCGTGAGCATGTTGCAGTATTCTAACTCTCATGTCTTTCGGAACAAGAATTTGTGAATGTATAGACATGTCAGAGTGTTGTACCATACGCACTAGTACGCCATTCTTCATAGTGATCTAAGATTTGTGATCTGTGTTCTTATTTGGGTCACCATTTTTAACCAGAACGAAGAATTTTTTTTAACGAAGTGTCTTCTTGTTGACTTTTGATAAAAGAGTCACGTGAAATCACATCATGATCATCTTGATCACGTACCTCATCACCTTCGGTCGATGAAGTCTGAGGCATATTCTGTGACTGTGCTCTCGTGATAACTGCATTAGCAGCTTCCAAGTTATGTTCTTCCTAAGCAATAATCTGCTGCGGGGTACACTCTTTAACCCCGTGTATACGTCCGACGATAAGATCCGCGATAGGATTCGGAAGCAGACACGCTTGGACCTCTCCCGTAAAGAAGGGAGTAGCTATACGGATGATAGCAGTAGAATATTTTTCCACTGTTCCACCAAATGTTACACATTTGATCACTCTTCCAGTGGCACAGGAAGGATCTACAAGAGATTGTCTAACCCCAATAGTGGTACATCCAGAATCAAAGAGGACTGAGACTTGATCATTATTCACTAGACCCCTATGTAGAATAAGAGATCCTCTCCCGTCATGCGCCGCTGCGGCAGGAAGAGCGGGCAGAGGATGACCGCAACTCAAGGTGGATATAGTAGTAGGTTCAAATAAAGTGATGCACTGTGGGCAATGAGATGCTCTCCCAAAATCAAAGGCAGAACAAGTAACATCACTAGCGTTAGGTTTACTACTGTTTTGTTCATTACTAACTGCTTGTGACTCTTGTTCAGCACAGTTAGCATGATGACATGATCTATTATTATTGTGCTGCCATCTACCTCGATTATTATTTCCTTTGGAATTATTGCAATTACCCCTATTGCTATTATTATTTTGGTTTGAACCCCAGTTTTCACAATTGTGATTGTGCTTTACATTTTGATGAGAATATCTATCAGACTGATATTGCTGTCTTCCTGAAGAATTATGGCGAGGATAGTTTTTATTGTGGCTACCCCTTCGAAAGTTACAAAATTTGTTGGAACCATAATTATGAGGGCTATCAGATCGCCTCCAATTCCTAGAAGACGAGCCTCTTTGGGATGAATCACATTGATCCTGTCCGTAGTTACGCTTACTTTTCTTATCAAAGTTGCGCTGAGTACCTTTAACATTACCTCCGAAATTAGAATTGTATGGAGTCGCAGAAGCCACGGGCAAACCTTCTTTAATCTTAGTATTGCTAATCGTTTGTTGTGGATGAGCAGTGACATATTGGCAACAATATTGTTCCATTTCTTTTATGTCCTTAGGTTTACGTTCGTGTATAAAGGCAAGAAAGGACTCATTAACAGATGACATTACTTTGTCTCTAAGTAACAAGTCCATAAGTGCTTCATAAGTATGTTCAGTCTTAGACAACTGAATCCATCTAGTGAAAGTAAAACGTATCTTTGTAATAAAGTCTGAGAACTCTACACCAGCTTCTTACCAGAAGTCTTAAAACGAAGACGGTAATCATCTTCTTTAAGCTGATATCTTTTCAATAAGGCTGCTCTGACAACTTCATAGTTAGTCCTATCATGTTCTACTATTGCCATTATAATATTTAATGGTTCACCTGTAAGTAAATTCAACAGTTGTCCAACATATTGTGCCTTATCTACATTATGTGTTACGCAATTAAGTTCTAGTCTATCCAGATAGAACGTTATGTCATCTTTTGTAGGATTAAAAGGAGGAAGTTTGACCTTATAGTGATGACCTTTTGCGTTCGAAGAAGTTGCTTGAGAACTACCCATATTCATCACTTTTAATTTCTCTATCTCCAAAGCCATGAGTCTTTCTTCATGTTCCATTTTCTGTTTTCTCTCTTCAGCTTCTCTTATTAACTTCTTCTCCTCAGCTTCTCTCTCTTGCTGAATCTTTCTCTCTTCAGCTTCTCTGTGTTGCTGAATCTTTCTCTCTTCAGCTTCTCTTTGTGACTTTTTCTTCTCAAATTCTCTGTCTAGCTGCGCTTGAATCCTTTTATCTTCAGCTTCTCTGTCTAGCTGGTTCTGAATTCTTTTATCCTCAGCTTCTCTTTATGACTTTTTCTCCTCAAATTCTCTCTCTTGCTGAATCTTTCTCTCTTCAGCTTCTCTGTCTAGCTGCGCTTGAATATTTTTCTCTTCAGCTTTTTGTGCTTTGGCATATTGAGCAAGCGCAAACTCCTCCAATTTCTCATCAGTTTTGCCAAGGGCTATCCCTTGCGCGATAAAGTAATATAATGTAGACATCCTGTCTACAAATGTGCTGTCAATATCTCTGAAATAGCAACACAACTTATCCCAATCTCAGTGGGAGATAAGTCTTTTACAAAGACTAAGTACAATTACCTTGTTTATAAGGTCACCATTAATCAGCTCAGTATATAATTTGCATCATATAATAACAGTACATGATCAGGTATACATGAAGACTGTATATATCAACAATATCACGATAACTAAACAAGGACAAGCATCTAAACAAACGAAAACATTCGCAGAGGTCAAAAGAAAATAAAGCTTAACTAAATCAAATGTTGCAAAAAATTACAATGATAACTGCGAAAAATTCACAATAATACAATGACAACAGTGTATAAACAAAAGGGTGTATAGAAATAAACAATAGAAAAGAGAAGGCAGACAAACACAAACAAAACGAATCAAAGACTAAAGTACGGAGAAAAAAATAACGAAAACAACACTAACACATCTCGTCACAGCTAAGAAAAGAAAATAAATAGCAACAAAAGTCGCTTGCAATTTCCACTGTGGGAAATATGCACAATCCCTATAGAACGCTTACAGTAATCCTCGGTTGAGTGGGATATTTACTGTAAGACCCTCCAACCTTTGAACCCGCAGAAAAAAAATGCACACTAACTAAACAAGTAAACAAAGAACAAATAAACAATAGAATGCATATAATGAATGTGTAAAGAGGAAGGCTCAGTTGCACACAAAATAAAGGCTCAGTTTAACACGTAAAACAGGCCACTTATCTTAAACGCAATCCTCTACAACCGCAAAGATGCAGTTCAATGCAGTACACTTGTAAACACACTGGTAAACGTTCCACCGTTGAAGGTCACCCTAACTTGACAACAGATGTAGTAGTCTCCAAAGTGAAGCTATCAAACCATACTCGACTTCAGTTGAGAATGTTTGTAGAATGTCGTAGTAAACAACAGGTTGAACTGTTCTATGTTTACAATCCGAGCTTGCACGTAAACTTGTGACGTGAACTTTGACACATATGTCCGTCGACGACTGTCACAGTATTAAACAAATTCGTCAGCAACTGTGGTCTATGTAGCACTCTTGCAGCAGCTGTGGTCCATGCAGCAATTCTGCAGCAGCTGTGGTCCATGTAGCGATTCTGTATCATACATAAATGTTTACGTCGGTCAGCAGACGTTGACCTATTTCCTACTGTCCTGTGTAACTGACAACTAACTGTCAATCTTGTCTTCCGGATGTATAAATCCAGATGTGGGCAGGAAAATACGTGTCGTTGACAAAAAACCCACGAATCTGGTCCACCAGATGTAAAAGTCTGTTTACTGTCTGTTTAAGGCTGGAGATGTAGAGATGCAACGTTCTATTCACTCCAGATGTATAACTGCCCGTTTGTGTTCGTGTGTTGTAAAGATGACAGAGTGGGCGTGTCACAATGATGCGGTGTATCTAGGTCACTGGCATGAGGTGCCGCCAGGGTATAGTAGAGAAACTCATAGTGTCAGCATACATGTAGATACAGACGTGTAGTACTTGTATAAGACTGTGGTTGATCGTGTAGGTGAGTGAATAGTAGTGCTGACAACACGAAGGCCGTATAGGCTCTTGGACGACTTCACATAGACTCACGCAACCACAAGTAGAAGTCAGTGAAGTAGGGAATGCTGCTGACGTTTACAATATTTATTCATGACGTACGATAATATGATGACAGACGAAACAGTCAATAGTACAAGATCATGGACATTATATGTGTAGTTATGAAGGTTAACATCAGGCATCACAGATCCCGAACAGCTTAGACATGTAACAATGTCTTGACCAATAATTACTGTTCATGCAATAGCTCTAATCCCTGACTCAGCCCCGTCAGGTAAGCCCTAGCAAATATATTGCCTAGTACGGGCGATATCAGTTATTTAACAAAGTCAATGCTATTGTCCTACAACTAGCAAAAGACTTCATTCTGGCCTCACATGCCAGGTACTTCATTCTGGTGAAGAAGATTGGCCGTAAACACGGACCAATATAATGACGACGAAATCAGGCCGCAGATCGCGGGCCTCGATAATCAGGTGACTCTCAGTTTACATAAACTTCTGAGAATAAATATATTTCTGCCAAACAATATTCCGCCTGCATTGCGGATCCATTAAGTTGATTCTTAGGCTTATATGTATAACAGGTCAACTTAGACCTAGTCTTTCAAATATGTAGCCATACTGGGGTACAGTATATTAACTCCTCGCCATCAGCGATAAATGTACCTTTAAGATCTAATCGAGACGAAAAAGATCGAATAATGTTTCAGTTACCTTCTCAAAGAATCCTTACACTCTAAGGTAACACAACACAGCCAATACTGGCATAACGAATCACTCAGGGAAGGAAGAATGACAAATCAGTCATTCCCAGAATTTCCAAATCCCTATCGAAACTTGGCAGAGAGAAATCTACGGATCGGTACATCCGTTCTAAGCCTCTGGTACACTCTGCTTGAATCATCAGTCTCTCGGTCTTTGCGCCAAGACCTGCGCATGCCCAAAGAGCATAGACCAGATCGAGGCTAAACCAGACCAGGCGTTTCCGCCCAAACGGGTGGTAAAGATACTCCGTATATGGTCCTATAAATAGACTTAAGACATGTCAACTATAAGACATTGCCTGAGGCAGG
The DNA here is from genome assembly GCA_024509875.1 of Oreohelix idahoensis. NCBI lineage: Eukaryota > Metazoa > Mollusca > Gastropoda > Stylommatophora > Oreohelicidae > Oreohelix > Oreohelix idahoensis. The sequence continues at coordinate 271,279 of JAMPIV010001137.1, forward strand.
ACAACATAAGACAGGGGAAGATAATCACCAGTCAAACCTGTCACAGAAAGATAATAAACATTTATCTCTCTTTGATCACATTAAACCAAACATAAATTAGGTTGGTGTTTTTCTCACCGTCAAAAATGACAGCAACAGTAATTAACTACATATTCGCTATATGATATTACACATAACCATCAACATATTCTATATGATATTACACAACCAGCAACATTTTCAATATATTACACAGCCAGCAACATTTTCTATATGCTATTATACATAGCCAGCAACATTTTCTATAAATTGCATATAACTATCAACATTTTCTAGATATTATACATAACCATCAACATTTTCTATATGATATTACACATAACCAGCAACATATTCTATAAGATATCATACATAACCATTAACATTTACTATATATTACACATAAGTAAACATTTTCAAAACTGTTTCTTGCCTTGGGGATTTATTATCCCGTAGGTATTGTTCTGCATTGACTTGTACCTGTCGTAGATTTTTGATAGGGGAATTAAGATTTGGGTTGGTCCCTTCTGAATAGATTAGAATAAGTGATAGTCACAGTGAGAAGTAGTAATAGCCATAGATTTCCACGAGTGAGATGGTAGAATGTGATTAAGAGGCTGTCTCTGAGATCGAGAAATCTTATCTCTCTCACCTATTTTCTACGACAGCTTTCGAGGAGTCAGACAGTCTAAACACACACACACACACACACACATATATATATCAGAGGAACAGGCTGGCTTTAGACCAAAAAGAAGTACCTCAGAACAAATCTTCAATATTAGATTACTTATCGAAAAACATCTCCAACATCAACACGATTTATACCATAACTTCATCGATTTCACAAAAGCCTTCGATCGAGTCTGGCATGAAGGCTTATGGCAAGTAATGAGAAAATTCAATTTTGATACCAACATCATAGATATCATTGAAGCACTATACAAGGACGCAAGCAGTGCTGTTTTTGTAAGCAACGACATTGGAGAATTTTTCAAAACAACTGTAGGAGTTCGCCAAGGATGTATCCTGTCACCAGTGCTCTTTAATATATATCTAGAACATATTATGCAGGAGGCTCTCTACGATTATAAATCAACCATATCGATTGGAGGCCGACCTCTGTGCAACCTACGTTTTGCTGATGATATTGATCTGATAGCTGGATCAGAATCAGAACTTCAAGACCTTACCTCTAGACTGGAGAAAGTAACAAGAACGTATGGGATGGAAATTAATATAGAAAAAAGCAAGATATTGGTGAATAGCCATAAGAAACATGTTCCGACCAACATTACGTTAAATGGGCAAACGTTAGAAGAAGTTAACACCTTTAAATATCTCGGGTCCACTATATGTAGTGATGGAAGATCAATTAAAGAAATCAAGACAAGACTTGAGATGGCCTCAGCTGCCATGACAAGGTTGAATGTGATCTGGAAAAGTAACATCAGTTTTCCTGTGAAGATCAAATTATACAAATCACTTGTATTATCTATTCTTTGTATGGGTGTGAGGGCTGGACACTCACTGCAGATACGGAGCGAAGGATTCAGGCTTTCGAGCATAAATGTTATAGAAGAATTTTGCGCATTTGCTATAAAGAGCACAAAACAAATTTCTATGTTAGAGAGAAGATAAACACCTATGCAGGCCACCAAGAACCACTTTTGTCAATAGTGAAACGTCGAAAGCTTGCCTGGTTTGGGCATGTAACTCGTCATGACTCCCTTTCGAAAACGATCCTTCAGGGAACAGTCGAAGGTAAACGGAGAAGAGGAAGGCAGAGAAAATCCTGGGCTGATAACATCAAAGAATGGGCAGGACACGGTTTTTCCACACTTGTACGCATTGCTGAGGATAGAGAGCAGTGGAGGACCCTGTCTGCTGATGCTTCCACCATGGCACCCCTACGACCCATGACGGGTTACGGGCTGAGATGATGATATATATATGTATATATATATATATATATATATATATATATATATATATATATATATATATATATATATATATATATATATATATATAACCACTGACGTGCACGCACATATATGATGACAGTTGGACGTACAGACGTGGGAAAACTATAACAAATGATTATATAAGTATTCTAGAACGAGCTGACAAACACGCTGATTAATTTCAAGAGAAATTTTAATTATCATCTAAAAATTTCTTCACAACACATCAAAGCATATACACATAGTAAAAAAAAAAACAAGGAAATTGCTACAAGAAATGATAGACCCACCGTTAGATCTTATCCCTCGAGGTATGCCCACAGTCCTGTTGGAAGAAAGTGATAGCCCCAAGGAAACAAGGATACATAGGATTAGGTCTAATATTTCCCCTTCTTAAGGTATGAACAGACTTGATATCTCTGCTCTATTTTAAGGGAAATAAGATTAGCAATACTAGCCTACAGAAAGTTAAGACAGCAAATGGGTGCCCAATTACAACAATAAAGAGATCACTCCGTCCTGCATTCACTTTATTCATTCAGCCGAGCACACGTGCACATGTTCATACTCACATCTTAGATAGCCACTTCTGGTAATATAATTTTTAGGACATTCACCTACAGACTCGCCAAGGGCAGTCTTTGACCAAGAAATCCCCAGTTCCAAAAAGACAGGATGAATTCTCTGCTTCCGGGAACGACTCCTTGGGTGTTCTTATTTTTCGGATGTCTGTTTAGGTCACATTAAAATTGTCCAGGCACGAAACATTAACAACGAGCACAGTGTCAATAGCTTAGGTTTCTAGAATTGAGGAATGTCAGATCGGTTTCTACTTTCAGGAAAGGACTATATTTGGTCACCACACCACTAGTCGAAACTCCGTCGGAATGTTACTGACGTTAATATGTTACTTGCCACAACGGCTAAATTTGTAGATAGAGTTTGTGCAGAAAATTTGATCTTGCTCAAAGGCCCAGTATAAAACATTTAGTCTTTAATAAAACCCGTTAGTGAGAGTTGTACTCTATCTATTAATGAAGACACACGCACTGTCAGACAGGTGTTAACTTGTAAACCCACGTGGTTAAAAAGATAAAAATGTTTATGTTTCTCACAGGTATGTCTCTGTACTAAACGCCGGCAAAATTTGGGTACCACAGTTTCACTATATATAAATGGAAAGAACACATACCAAATAATTATACATACTATGTACTCGGATATAACTGATAATTTTAAATTGCAAGCGTAGTGCTTGACTTATCATTTAAATTCCCGTGAATTAAGTTATATTTAAAAATCCTCAATCCTCATGAATTAGGAATACATGCGTATTCCGTCAACACTCATGAGGCTTCTAGCATTTATAAGTTAGTTTAGAAAAATTATTCTCGTCTGATTATTTTAGCAGTAAAATTAAATTCCTTAATAGCCGACTGAGTTTAAGCTAGAAATATAATTTCTGTTTTCCACTGTAACTCGTCACTATAAAATAATACAGACTATATAAATTAAGCACTCTGCCCCAAATCTAACTAGTGAAATAAAATAAGCGATTTAACACTTTAAACACTTCACAAAATACTAGAATATAATATATATAATATTTACCTCAACACAGAACTATTAAGAACTTAAACCACTTCGACCAAACTAAATGCCATCTCTATTAATAGAGATTCTTAGGAATCGAACGAAGGCTTGTTCTAGTCTTGACTGCGAAGTTACTGAGTGAATTAAGTCTCAAACTCTCGTTTAAGATATATGAAACACACACACAAAGAATGTGCCCTATTTCCAAAACCACGCAATCTCTCGTCTTTCCTAACACTACGTAACTCAAGACTACCATGAACTGACACTCGTGCGTTTTCACACCTCGCGCGGACCAGGCCAACCATGAGTGCCTTGTCAGCTGGGATTTCCAGACAAATGTCTCAAACTGCGTCGAGGAGATGTCAGTTATCGCGCCTTTCTGAGCGTTCAGCCGACACCACTCGTTGTGGCAGGTGAAAATGCAGACAAATTTGTCGCCTATATGTCTGGCGAAAGCGAATATTCACGGTGTATTTCGTCAATCTGCAGCGATTGACCGAATGCCTTCTCACGCCAAATCGTCTGGTGCAAGGGAAGGCTGTAGACATATGTCTGCTCCTCTGTCTGACGGAATGCATTCTAACACTCTGCGTCTCATGTAGGGGCTGACACGTTACGTCATAACTGCGTTCTCAGTTTTGAGAAAAGGAACTGGTAAACGTTAGAATGGGAAAGAAATTATTTCTCGCAAACGAACGAATGCTAAAAAATACAGGAAAAACAATAAAGAGTGATAATAAATAGAGGACACGGGTGGAAGAAAGGAAGAATAATAGAAAATTTAATGATCATAACTCTATACGTGACAGAACATCCCCCCTTTAAGATATGGAAACACTCCATGTCTACGTTATGGAAATAAATTTCCTATATCCGTAGCTTCAGGGTGTCTGTCCTCTTCCCTCTCATCTTCCCCCTCCATCTCTCCAATTCCTACTCACGTCTCCTCCCAAAGTTTTCTTTCTCTGGAATGTCTCCCATGCGCGCTTGAAAGAGCGTCGCCGCTTCTGACATTTTTGAAAGATTTCGTGTGTGCGCAGTGGAGTTTCCCTGCCACTATCGTCATCTTCGTCAGTTTTGGCGATCGTCAGGAGATGGTCGGAGGTTGGCACTGGTTTTTCCAAGTATCTCTTTAACAGATTTAAATGGAAAACCTTTTCCTTTCCTTGAATAGAGATCTGGTAGTTAGCCTTAGAAATCTTTTTCAGGACGGTAAACGGCCCTTGCCATCCGATCCTCAGTTGGTTGTTTCTGGTAGGGAGTAACACCAAAACTTTCTCTCCTGCTTCCAGTTCTCTCTCTTTCGCGACTTTCCTGTATCGGTTAGCGTGCTTTGTGCATGCTCGCTTAAAGTTGGTCGTTGCTAGGTCCCATCCTAGTTTCAACCTTTCCTTTAACTCCGATACGTATTTACTGGCTAAGACGACTGTCTCGTCCGCCTTCTGGTCTGTCAGCGACCAAAGTAAGGCTTCAAGCGGCCCCTTGATAGGTCTGCCGAATAAAAGCGTAGCTGGCGGAAATCCTGTGGAAGTATGAGAAGATTCTCTGTAGCCAAATAAAGCTGCAGGAATACAACGATCCCAATCTTCAGGTTTCACTTGTGCCAGTTTACTTAACATCATGTTGAGGTTTCCATTAACATGTTCCACGAGCCCATTTCCGGCCGGAGTATAAGGCTTTGTGTAGATGTGTTGGGTCCTCAAGATCTTTACGATCTCATCCATCAACAGGTTTCGGTATGGAGATGCGTTATCCGTCAACACTTGTTGAGGGAATCCCAACCGAGTGAAAATCTGCACTAGGGCTTCTGCGACATGCTTGGCATCTGCGCATGTTAGAGGGATAGCTTCTGCCCATAAAGTGCATGTATCGACTAAGGTCAGGATGAACCTGTTCCTTCTTTTAGTCCTTTCTAAGGGTCCTAAAATGTCGATCACAACCCGTTCGAATGGTGTTCCCACGATTGGCATTTCACCCAACGAGACTGGGGGGTGTCCGTTGCTTGGGTGGTACCCGTTGGCACTGGGCACAGGATTTGACATACCTGATAATATCAGTATTTACTCCTGGCCACCAATAATGAGTGGTTATCCGTTGGTTTGTGGCGTTCTGTCTGTTGCATGACGGTTTGCTCTGAACAATGTTCCATGTGATATGAATAAAACACTTATAAATTTCTGGCCATTGTTTCTTTCTTGATATGTTTGTTTTTTTAAATTCAGTGAACATGCATCGTGCCTTCGATGGAAGATTAAGCGAATGCGGGGGTGGAAGATTCCGAACAATACTTGAACCTTGGAATACGATTGATTTGATAAGTCATTTCATTGAGTCCATACATTTAATTCACAGTTATACACACAGGATGATCATTTCAAATAGGAGTAGAACAGAAGTCCTTATCAGTCATGCATAAATTAATCAATAACGTAGACTGCTGGTTTACGTGTCAATGTCCGTTATGAGGATACAATGCAGTATTGTCGTCAGAACATCACAGCTATATGCACGCGCAGCTAGACATGGCTACCTGCCGACAGTGAGACTGCGAGTCTGAATATTTCATATGAATTTGACGATTATTCTTCTCCTTCTGAGAATTCTAGTTAAATACTAACCTCCATCAATTTCCCTCTCATATAGAGTTCTAGGACTGACCCTGGTCCATCAAAAAATACACATATAAATGGCTATATCATGCCATTGAATTGGAAGGTTAGAAAAAACGCAGCTATTCAGCTTGGCGGTCAAGTAACAAGGGGTAGCGTTTCTTAGTTACCGACTGTGTCCTAAACAACGCTATACACGTCATGATCGATCGTGTATGGAGCGTTCAAAAATTGAAACATCTATCGCAATATATTAAATGCCTTAACCTTTACAATTGCACGTCTGATAACCTTTAGCAGACGGCGTTAATATCATATACCGTAACAATTCCCTGTACACCGGGGAAAAAAAATCGATAGATTTTTTTTTTCAAGATCTATCCGACTTAACAATTTTTTCAAAAAAAAAAAAAAATTTAACACAATTGTGACATATGGCCGACGATGTTCTGAGTAGAACCGTGTTGCGGTCATGTCAACTAACTATTTGTCATAGTCATCTAACATTAATCACATGATATATCAATTATACATATTATTATATCAACTAAATAAAATGTCCAATGTTAATAGTGAATGATAGAATTAAATTAAAGTAAGGTCTGTCGTATTAGTATGTCATATAGGAATTAATTTGACTAATTAAAATTAAATTAATGAATTAAACTAAGAGTTAAATTATTAAGATTCTAATGTAACGCGATGTTATGAGAGAAGAAAAAAACAAAATAAGTGAGAAGAAATAGAAAGAAATTCGAATATAAGTTTAACTTAATTGTGTGTGTTAAGTGTTAGTGAATAATAACTATCTAATTTAACTAACTAAATAATGTATAGGTACATTAAAAAAAATATTAATCTAATACTTGTGTGAGATTTATTTTCTCTTTTCATAATTTCTTCTTTTTATATTTCGTTCTCTTTTTTTGTTCTTTCATTTCATTTTTTTCTCACATTTCATTTTATTGATAATAATTCAATTAAGAAGTTAAGTTAACTAATTAATTAGTATAGGATATGATGATCCATCCGTAGTCTTGATCCTGATGAATTCTTTTAGGCAAAAATGTTCAAACGTTTACGTTGGAAAGAAATGTCATTTATCACTGCATCCAAGAATTAAGTGCACATAGGATAATAAGTTCGACTTGTCGTCAGATATTGTTCCATGATTGTTCAACGAATATTCATATATCGTGTATGGACGTTAGACGAAGTTTCAATGTCAATCATGTATACCTGGATTGTCTTTTAGTTCAATTCTGTGATGCATATAGTGTTTATAAAGTTTAAATTGAAGGCAAGGTTAGTTCCTTTATAGTTGATATGTTTTAGGAATGTTAATGTTGATTATTCGTCGTCAATAGGATTACGTGACAACGCATCCGCAACAATATTTTCAGTGCCAGGAATATGTTCAATGGAAAACTCAAATGGCTGTAGGATGATTGAATATCTGGCGAGTTTCTGGCTTTTATGATTACATCGACGCAAGGATGCTACAGCACGTTGGTCCGTCTGTATGGTGAAGGGAGCACCAAGCAGGAACTTTTCGAGTTTAGTTATTGCCCATATCACAGATAAAAGTTCCTTGTCGACTGTTGAATACTTTGTTTCTGCAGGCTTTAGCTTTCTTGAAATGTATAAGGTAGGATGTAGAATGCCGTCATGGTTCTGGAGCAGGCATGCACCAATGCCGTAGTTACTAGCATCTGTTCGTAAGAAAAATCTTTTGGAAGCATCGGGAAGTCTTAAAATTGGTTCATGCGAGAACAAATTTATAATTTTGTTGAAAGTTTCATTGCATGTACCAGTCTATGTCACCTTCACCGGCATGTCTTTCTTTAACAATGAAGACAATACAGCCGTGATGGATGACAAGTTTGGTATGAATCTACTGTAATATTGAACAAGTCCTAACAAACTCCTGACCTGTTTCTTCGTCTGAGGAACTGCTATGTTTAGAATTTTGGAGACTGTACTAGGTAACGTTCGGATATATCCCGATCCAATGATATGTCCCAAAAAGGTTATCTCATTACACGCGATTTGCACCTTTGTAGGTTTAGCAGTTAGATGATAATTCCTTAGAGTGTCGAAAACATATCTAAGTCCCGAAACATGTTCCTCAAACGACGAACTAAACAAGCATATGTCGTCAATATATGTAATAACGTCTGGTCTACCTGATAAAATTTGTCGCATCAGGCGAATGAAGGTAGCTGGCGCATTAACAAGCCCAAAAGGCATCACATTCCACTGGTATAGACCTTGTGGAGTGGAAAATGCGGTGTAGTACTTAGCCTTTTCGGTCAGTGGTATCTGCCAATAACCTTTAGTTAAGTCTATCTTACTAAATATAGTTGCGTTGGATAGACGTGGCAGTAAGTCGTCGATAAGTGGATGTGGTTCGCTGTCAACTATAGTCTTAGCATTTAATTTTCTATAATCAACACATAGTCTGATGTTATTGTCCTTCTTCCGGACAATCACTAATGGAGAAGAGAATGGCGAATTACTAGTCTCAATGATTCCCAGAGACAACATCTGTTCAAGTTCCTTAGTAGTTTTAGCAAGGAAATGTAAAGGAACAGAATAGGATGTACACGAATAGGTGTATCATCATTGAGAGTAATGTCATGACAGATAGCCGATGTGCGACCCGGGACGTCGGTCAATACATCTGGATAAGATTGTAATAGATTAGCAATCTGTAGACGCTGTTGCGGTGTAACCGTTGAAGAGATGGTTACATCCCGCCAAGATTCAGTAGGTTGAACTACTGGTACCGGTAACGGTAACTGTACCTCAGGAAAAGAAGATTCTTCTTCCTGGATGACAGATAAGTTAGAATAATAACAAGTAGATACTGTGTTGTCATCTAGTTCATGAAAAATTGACTGTAAGTGTTCAGGACGTGTATGAAATTGCTTGAGCATGTTAATATGAAATATCTTTTTGTGTCCCTTGATATCTAAGACGTAATCAACGTCGGAAATTTTATCAATGACTTTGTAAGGACCATTCCAAGATATCAATAATTTATTGTTATTGTGAGGAAGTAACACATAAGCCTCGTCGCCTGGGAATAATTGGCGTAATCGTCGGACCTATTTTGTAGAGATCGAGCCTTAGCTTTTGCAGCCTCAGAAGAAGCTGTTGCCAACAGGCAAGACTCAATAATGTTCTTCCGAAGATTAATCACGTACTCGTAAGATGACTGAGTGTCCTGAGTCATCTCCGCGTCAATTAATAAGTCTTTTATTAGTCCCATAGGACCTCTTGGGGAGCACCAAAAACTAATTCAAAGGGAGAGAAGCCAGTTTGTTCATGCGGTACCTCCCGATAAGCAAATAGAACAGCTGGGAGTGCTCTGTCCCAGTCATGAGGGTGCTTAGCAGTAACCTTATGTAGTAGTTGTTTAAGTGTACGGTTAAGTCTTTCAACCGCACCATTACTCATCGGATGATAAATACTACTTAAATTCCTATCAATGTTCCAAGTTTTCATAACTTCCTTCATGGTGTCAGATATAAACTGTGACCCATGGTCTGATAAAAGTTTTCTAGGAAACCCTATTCTAGAAAAGATGAGATGTAGTGCATCAGCTACATCTGTGGTAGTGGTGGTCTTTAATGGGATAGCTTCTGGCCATCGTGTGCACAAATCAATGCACGTAAGGACGAATCTATGTCCTCTGGCCGATGGTAGCAATGGACCAATAATATCTATTGCCATCTTGTCAAACGGTCTTACTGAGATATCGCAAGCCTGAATAGGCGCCGTGTGAAAAGCTCCACGTGCTTTCACTTCTTGGCATGTAGTACAGGAACGTACATACTGCGAAATATCTCTTGACACTCCTGGCCAAAAGAATGAAGACAGTACTCGAGATCGTGTTCGAGTATATCCCATATGTCCAGCACAATGTGAGTCATGTGCATGTTGAAGAATGTACCGTCTAAAAGTATATGGGACCATAACTTGTTGTTTCATTTGTGATTTGTCATTAAAACATCTAATCAATATGTCATTTTTAATAACAAAACAATGTTTGTTATTATTACCTGAGGATAGATTGTCAACTTTATCAACCAACTTAAAAAATTTTTTTAAAGATTTATCCTCTTTTTGTTTGGTTGCAAATGTTTCCCTGTCAATAGGTGAATTGACTACAAATTCCTCTTGGTTGTCTGCATCCATTTTATTATCATCAACTTTCTCCATGAGTTGAGTCTGCGCTCTAGTCGTCACGGCGTTTCCAGTGCATAGGTTATGTTTCTCCCATTCTATAATCTCATCTGGAGTACAATCTTTACTGCCGTGTATACGACCAACCATCAGATCAGCTATAGGCTTCTTTAGCATACATACTTTTACGTTCCCTGTGAAAAAAGGTGTGTTAACATGAATAATAGCTGTGGGGTAAAACTCAATAGTTCCCCCAAAAGTCATGCAACGGACATATTCCCCCGTTGCACAGCTAGGATGTACCAGCGACTGTCGTACACCAATCGTTGTGGATCCTGAATCCCTCAGCACTGAGACGACGGATCCATTAACTAATCCCCTGTTAAAAATTAGTAGGCCTGTTCCATCGTTGACTGCAAGACCTACCTCTGGTGTAATATGTCCGCAGTTAAGCACTGTTTCTTTCGCCTTCTGAAAAATAAGATTGCATTGTTGGCAACTATTTGCCACATTATAATTAATAGCAAAACATGCAGCAGAAGACTGTGTTGTATTATTGTCAAGTGGGACCTGAGCTATAGGGGTAGTATTATTTGTAACTGCCGCCCCTGTATTATGGTTGTAATGAGATGATCCCCGAGAATGAGATCGATTCCGAGTATAATTGTTAGAATTATCTCGTCGTCCTCTATAGTAACTATTATCTCGATGTCTCGAGCCATGATTATTACCATTCCAGTTATTATTATTATTGGGAGTATGTGATCGATTATAATGAGTGTTATGTTGACCATTGTGGTAGTTTGTTTGAGGTGAATAATTTCTATCTCGTGATCTACCTCTGTTGAACTCATTTTTATTGTTGAAATCATTATTATATCCCTTCTGAAAGTGAACATTGTGATTTCTTTGGAACCTGCTTCTGTCTACACTGTGATGTCTTTGTTTGTTATTATGATTGTAAGCCATATTAGACGCCACAGGTAGAGGTTCTCTTAATGAGGAGTTAGAAATGGTTGCATTCGGATGTGCCGAACAGTAGTTTAAAGAAATTTTTTCTAAATCGTCCATAGTACCTGGTTTACGCTCCTGCAAATATGCAAAAAATGGCTGGCTAACCGAAGATAATACCTTATCCCGTAGTAGTAAATCAACTAATTTGTCGTATGATTTGTTGACTTCTGCCAGTTCAACCCATCTATTAAATGTATTGCGTATATTCGCAATGAATCCTGCAAAATCTTTTGGAGATTCAGGTAAAATTCCCTTAAATTTCAACCTACAGTGTTCCTCGTCCAGGTGAAACCTTCGTAAAAGCAAGGACTTAATAGCACCGTAGTTATTTGCTATTGATGGGTCAGCGTTTTGAGAAGCCGTCAATGGTTCTCCAACCAAGAATTCATTTAATTTGAGTACCCATGACTCTTCAGGCAAATGGTTAGTTTTGCAAGTCTGTTCAAAACGTGACAGGAACGATGAAAGGTCGTCCACGTTCAAGTTGAGAGTGGGTAATTTAAAGTTGTAGAAATGTTTAGTTTGGCTGGATGATGATCCATTTTGTGCGTTATTATTCTGGTTTGCATCAGCACTTTGTGCTTGTAATCTTGCTGTCTCCAATTTAATACGCGCCAATTCCATTTCTTGTTGTAAAATAATTTCCTCTCGTTTCAATTTATTCTCTTCTTCCTGTCTGGCGATTGCTCTTTGTTCTTCTCTTTCACGTTGAGCAATCTCTCTCAATCTATTTTCCTTGTCAATTTGCTTCATCTCACGTTCTGCTTCCTTTCTTTCACGTTCCTCCTCCTCTTTCTTTAATTCAGCTTTTTTCTCTGCTTCTTTTCTTTCATGTTTTTCCAGTTCTGACTCAGCAAACTGACGAAGTTCTTGAGATTTATAACCATATTCCCTACCAATTTTAACGAAATGGTCTATAGTAAGCATTTTGACTTTTATCTGTAAGTAATTATTGATAATTACTGATTAAATTAGTCAATAGTAGCTTCAGAGTAATTATTATACTTACTCAACTTAGAAATATTCAATATAAATAATCACAATAGTACTGAACTCTAATGTCTAAGTTCAACTAATAGACAATATTTTGTAACAATATTGTATCTAAATAATAACTATATCATAAATAGTTATGATATCTGTTAAATATAATGTAATTATATCACACAATTAATCTCAATATCCAATAATGTTGGGTATGATTCCTAGTAATTATATTGTTCAATGTACTAAGTTACTCTCTTAGTACCAGAAGAGTATATTAAATAATATACAATGGGTCTATTACCTCAAAGGTAGCTATAAGATTATTTTATTTTGTCAATATATATATTATATTATTATGCCCTAGGCATCTCTTATAAATTGTAGTGCTACTTTCTTGGACTATCACTGCATAATTATGCAATGTCCCATATTAACCTTAATTATCAGAAAAAATTAATTAAATTAAATTACAAGTGTATTATTGCATATAATATCATATTATTAATGTAGTATTTAATATATATTATGAGGACAAACAAAACAATGATGCAACTAAAGGGTACAAACAATGTCAAGACGCAAACAAGACATTTTCACAATTAAAAATGAATTTATGAACTAAATAAAACAAGCGGAAGTATCACAAGCCAAATGAAGGGCAAGGTCTGACCCGAGGTCAACTTAATATTCAAAGTACACAAAAAAAAAATGACTGCAAAAAATGATGACATCACAGGACTCATAACGGACGAAAATTTAACAATCATAAAATAAATTGATAGTCAGAGTAGACTGGACGAAATAGTTAACGAACATGATACAGAACTGAATAAAATTGTTAACTGAGTACGAATAAAATACACCAGTTATCTACGGAACGGTACAGCTAACACAAATCGTCAAACGGTAGCAGATTTGGACAGGTCGTCCAATGGCAAACCTCAATGGGGCTTCCAAAAATGCAATCGTTTAAAGTTCCCTAAGAACGACTGAAATCTAGGTGGTCAGCTGTTCGCGACATTCCCCAGAGATTTCAGTTCCCTCCAACCGGCCCACGAATTAACAACACATTAAGACAACCAAAATTTACATGAAACACATTCAGAACAGACATGCCTATGCAGGCAAAAGGCATGGACTCAGTAGCACTGTTTGCAATAACAACAGTTAAACACCTAGACTTATCTTTTCCGTTGCTTCACTTGATGCTAGTTGTCGTCGACGGCTAGGCCTGTGCCTTTGACTGTCTGCTCCTGATGGGCAGGCAACGGTAGTCCATCTTGTGCATCTTGATAAATTTGAAGCGAACTAGAGAGGCGTTGAAAAGATGTCTTCTTCACTGCGACAATGTAACAGTGACGTCATGTTGCCATTCATGATCACGTGCGTCACGTCAGCTTCGTAATGGTCATGTGATCGAAACTTGATCGTAAATATTTCATTCGAAAGTCATGAAGAAATTTTTTGTTTTTTTTTTGTTGTTTTTCGTCCCCATACACCGGGCACCACTGTTGCATGACGGTTTGCTCTGAACAATGTTCCATGTGATATGAATAAAACACTTATAAATTTCTGGCCATTGTTTCTTTCTTGATATGTTTGTTTTTTTTATTCAGTGATCATGCATCGTGCCTTCGATGGAAGATTAAGCGAATGCGGGGGTGGAAGATTCCGAACAATACTTGAACCTTGGAATACGATTGATTTGATAAGTCATTTCATTGAGTCCATACATTTAATTCACAGTTATACACACAGGATGATCATTTCAAATAGGAGTAGAACAGAAGTCCTTATCAGTCATGCATAAATTAATCAATAACGTAGACTGCTGGTTTACGTGTCAATGTCCGTTATGAGGATACAATGCAGTATTGTCGTCAGAACATCACAGCTATATGCACGCGCAGCTAGACATGGCTACCTGCCGACAGTGAGACTGCGAGTCTGAATATTTCATATGAATTTGACGATTATTCTTCTCCTTCTGAGAATTCTAGTTAAATACTAACCTCCATCAATTTCCCTCTCATATAGAGTTCTAGGACTGACCCTGGTCCATCAAAAAATACACATATAAATGGCTATATCATGCCATTGAATTGGAAGGTTAGAAAAACGCAGCTATTCAGCTTGGCGGTCAAGTAACAAGGGGTAGCGTTTCTTAGTTACCGACTGTGTCCTAAACAACGCTATACACGTCATGATCGATCGTGTATGGAGCGTTCAAAAATTGAAACATCTATCGCAATATATTAAATGCCTTAACCTTTACAATTGCACGTCTGATAACCTTTAGCAGACGGCGTTAATATCATATACCGTAACACTGTCCCATATGTCCGCTGAAGGGAAGAGAGTGCCCCATTTCTAGGATTTGGCTTCTGTACTGTTTCGGTACTAGGAGCTGGTTGTAACCTTGGTCAGGCTTGCCCGTTCTGCAATAAAGTACGCCATCCTTAGAAAAAATGTCCCCGTGCTGTCTGGGTTCCTTAGCCATGGGCAGGGTGCCAAAGTAGGGTCCTTTTGTTGCGCTTCTTTAAGTTCCATGGGTAACAAATTAGGCGCAGGCTCCCGTTCCTTCTTGGTTTGCCCTCTTGTAGTTACTGCTGCTACAATCGGCTCTTCCGGTTTCTCAATACACACGTATCTCTCGCCAAGTATGACTGGGTAGATGGGATCATCCATAACAGCCCAAGCATACGATGCGTTTAGGCTCGGTGTGCTCACTCTGATCATTAGTCCCGTGCTCAGGGGTTCTCCCTTTGCCACCTTGACCTTTCTGGCCACGCTGCCATGAAGGGCGGTCGGGTTGATCAGACTGTTTACTGTGGTTGGGGTACTTGTTTTTGTAGAACTTGGATTTTTCAGGAGGGGGGTTTTGAGGTCCAGTTTCTCTGTGGTTATTCAGATTAGAAGCATGAGAAGCATGAGAAGATTGGTGTAGATTATTTTTCCGAAAACGCTCTTCTGTCGGTTTACGTTTTGTGGCCGGTAGTTCAGCCAGCGCATTGTGATATTGCTCAGACTTTTCTAAGATGTCTTCAAGCTTTTCTGCCCCCTGCTCAGCTAGAAATCTCCGGGTATCAGCAGACAAAGTGTTCTTTATTTGTTCTGTTAAAACAAATTCCTCAAGACCTTCATAGGTAGAGGGGAGCTGTGAAAGCTCAATGCACTTAGTCAAGTATCCCTTTAAACGAGATGAAAACTGCTGGAAAGTTTCAGAGCTCTCCTTCCTGCTGTTGCGAAACAGTTGCAAAAATTTTCGAGCATTCATTTCGAAGCGCTCCAGTAACGCTTTCTTCAACACATCATAGTTGTCTTGTTGGCTGGTCTCCAGTTTGGCGTAAACATCATACGCAGAACTTTTTAAAGCCTGGGAAAGCTTCATATTCCAACCGTATTCTCTAAACCGTACAGGGTTGCAATTTTCTCAAATTTTTCTAGCCATGTGTCAATCTTCTCATTAGGACAAGGGAAAGATTCAAGAGCAAAGGACATAGCGTTGAGTTGAAGAGATTGAGGGTTAGTTTGATCAGTTAAGGAAGAACGAGGAGAAGACTCTCCACTGCTGGAGGTAGAGGCAGCACTACGACTTTGGAACTCTAGAGTTTTAAGCGCCAACTCGTGCTGTCTCTGTTCCCTCTCCTTCTCATGCTGTCTCTCCTTCTCTCTTTCCTCTCTCTCCTCCCTCTCCGGTACTTGTGCGTTAATTCACCGTCAAATTAATATTTTGGCAATTTATTACCCAATTCGAGCACCGTACTATTTCTTACATTTTTATCTTACAATAGTATTTTTTTTTCGCCTACGGGCGGGGTTTGTACATTTGGCAGTTAGGGGTTGCGGGTTAGTCTATTATGCATTTTCGCAGGCCGGGGTTGTAGCATGGGTCATTGTTTATTTATTATTTTTAATGTAAAATGTTTGCCTCGTCTTGGCGAGGCGCGTCCCGAAGGACTGCCTGGTAAAGCTATAAGCAAGTTTCCTCAGTGTGTATCCTATCCATCTTCAGCGCCTTCTCATGTCTCGTAGACCGCATAGCTTGAATATACCCCCGCAGGGATTCATAGAGCGCACAAGCTGTATTCAAATCTTGGTCAGAAGATTGCAGAGAAGCACTGGTCATTTGAAAACGTTTTTGTCGCATCTGCCCAAGCGAACCACCTGGTATCTGACAGTCTTTTCACAAAGGGCAAATGGGACTTATTATGACTACCGCCAGCACATAATGCAGTAGAAAGGAGACCCACCGGTAGGTAGAAGCAGAAAAGAAGGTGTACAGGCTTTCAACAAATCCAAAGAAAATGACTGCTTCTGTCCGCAAACATTTAAGATAAAAGTAATAAAGAGTCACACTATGTCACCCTGTTATGCTCTTTCTCTCACAATTTCGTAACATCAAATGAAAAGGCGCTAAAGATGGCATACATCACAAGATCATTGGTTTAACGCTCGTATTAGAAAATGACCAAAAAATGATGTACATATTTATTGGCGCGGGGCCCTAAAAGAAAGGGGCTCGTACATATGCTACTTTTGCTACTACGTTAATCCGGCTCTGATTAGGTAAATATTTTACAAGGGTCAGTGCATAGTGAGGGAGGGGACCAACTCTCCACCCAGCCCTCCACACCCAGCGGTGAAAACAAATAAAGGCTTTCTTGCCAGGGTACAGTTTTGTTGGTTTTGTGGGCCCTGAAAAGGACCGTGGTAGGTGCAGTTTTGTGGGCCCTGAAAAGGACCGTGGTAGGTGCAGTTTTGTGGGCCCTGAAAAGGACCGTGAGGGGAACAGATCACCAAAGATCGCTGAAGCTTGGCACATATCAGGACATACACATGTTCGTTCGTAGCTGCATAATTTACAGAGGAGGCCAAAATTCTGCAATGTCAAGCAGGATATTGTCGAACGGTCTTACGCGACGTCACAAATCTCTTACCCACCCCGTCCGTCCTTTGTTTTTTTTTTTTTTTGTTTTTTTGTAATCCGGAAAAAATACAACTTACTCGAACTTTTTTTTTTTTTACAGTTTTGTCTCGTTTTGGTGAGGCGCGTCCCGTTCAACCTAGTCGGTTATATTAGGGCGCATGTCCTAATATAAAAGACCCTTAAGTATAGGGAATTGCTAGTCATCATAATCATCATCATCATCAGCAGCTTTCAAGTCCCTATCAGAGTCAGGTACCCAAACTTAAAATACGGGGGGGGGGGGAGTTGAGGGCGGGTCTGTCGTAAGCGTGTCAACTATGAATGCATGAGGAACAAATCACAATGTGAAATCAACCTTTTTCAGTCAAGAAAAAGTACGGTTCTCAGTTTTGGTAATACATTTCCACAATTTGATTTTAGCGGTGAATTAACGCACAAGAACCCCCTCTCCTTCTCGTGCTGTCTCTCCTTCTCTCTTTCCTCCTGTTGTCTCTCCTTCTCCCTTTCGTTCGCCCTGCAAATTTCCATTTCCTCGTCCATCTTCTTCTGTTCTCTAGCTTCAGCTGCTTTCCTCTCCGCATCATATCTCTCAAGTTCGTCTCTGACAAACGCTTTCGCTTCTTCTCCTTCCAGTCCCTCCTCTCTCGCTTCGTCTCTGAGGAATTGTCTAAGCTTTGCCCTTTCTGCCATAATAAGTCAGTGGCTGAGACTAGCTCGAGAAAGAAAAGAAGAAAGGATACACTGGTTCCTACCACTTACGAGAGAAATACCAAACAAAAGATAATATACTTTAACCTGGGATACCTCCTCCTATACTATAGTATCTAACTATCGCTGCTATTAATCGGCAATTAAGCACCTAATGCAGACAACTACGCCAAATAAATGGTAGTTAAGATTACTCACTGAAAAATAAGTTGCTACAGTGGAAAACAAAATAATTATTGCAAAAATGTTTAAGGAGAAAAAAATCCCTTAATTTTTTTTTTTAATCCACTATAAGTTCACCCCTGAAGATAGTTAGGGTAAGGGAGGCAATTACAGAACATATAGTCTGATCGCACTCCTTAGCTTAGCTCAAACACCTACTTCTTCAGAACCCTGTGAATGTTATACACTCACAAATCTTTACCAGCGTTTAGTATTACAAAATCAGTAATTAACATATATTCCGACAAAATCAACCTGTAACTGAACTGTGTATTACTCAATAATGCTGTGGAAAAACAATTATTAGCCGTGTGGTCAGCACGCCCATAAACAGATCGTTATGTCTAGATGATAGTTATTTTTTAAAAATACAAACTCACAAGACATCACACTCTTACTCTATATCAGAATAAAGAAAATTAATCCTGCAAACGAGCTGATATTCGTATTTGCTCAGGACTAGAGTTCAATTCCCGGAAAAACGAGCCACCATTCTGTCGTAGATTTTTGATAGGGGAATTAAGACTTGGGTTGGTCCCTTCTGAATAGATTAGAATAAGTGATAGTCACAGTGAGAAGTAGTAATAGCAATAGATTTCCACGAGTGAGATGGTAGAATGTGATTAAGAGGCTGTCTCTGAGATCGAGAAATCTTCTCTCTCTCACCTATCTTCTACGACAGCTTTCGAGGAGTCAGACAGTCTAAACACACACACACACACACACACACACATATATATATATATATATATATATATATATATATATATATATATATATATATATATATATATATATATATATATAACCACTCACGTGCACGCACATATATGATGACAGTTGGACGTACAGACGTGGGAAAACTATAACAAATGATTATATAAGTATTCTAGAACGAGCTGACCAACACGCTGATTAATTTCAAGAGAAATTTTAATTATCATCTAAAATTTCTTCACAACACATCAAAGCATATACACATAGTCAAAAAAAAACCCAAGGAAATTGCTACAAGAAATGATAGACCCACCTGTAGTGGTTTTTGATGTTATTGTATGGTTGTTATGTTACCTAGTGTACTGGATGAGGTCAGCTGTGAAGGCTCCTGAGATAAAAGTTTATGTGAGTTACAGAAGGCCTTTCTGCTACCACTTACGACCTCAAACAGACCTATTCTACTATAATGAATGTTAGCTACGTTAAAAGTCTAAGGTACTGAATGGTGATGTGTAGGTAATAAAATACACAGACACACACATGTATATTCTAAGTCTAATAATGATAATAATAAACTCTATGATACACTGAACTAACACTGGCTGTTAAAGTTTAAGTTTGAAAATTTTTTTAATTTATTAGTCCTGAACCAATTGTTTCTTTTGGTCAGAACATATGAAATAATATGTATTTATCAATAAAATGCATATATATATTGCATAATCAAATGAAATTTTTGTACATATGTATATCATTACAATGGTTAATATTAATAAAATCTACAATGTCTTGGGAAAAACTAGCACTGGATGTTTAGTTGGGGTGGCGTCATCATGCCCAATCTATGGTTACAAAGTTCAGTGTCCTGGACATATGGACTGATGTTAATGTTTATATAACAAGATTTTATTTCTTTATTGATGGTGGACACAGTTGATGAATCAACAGCAGGTCAGGTTTGCACTTAACTGGCCTGTGACGATGTAGTACAGAATTCTTGTGGCCCACTCCTCTCAGTAGCTGGAGTAAAATGTTAGGCTGCACAGACCTCCCGCTCTTGTACTTCTACAAAAGCATCTGGCACAATCGTAGTGCCAGATCAGAAACTCTGAAACAAAATTTGTGCCATGTGTCAACACTCTGTTTACTGCGCCACTCTTACACACAACACAGCAAAACAACACTACACAGATTGGGTCAGATCTCTCTGACCAACTTAGCACAGTTGTTATCAAATAGTACCAGTTTCCCAAGACTGCATTGCATCCGAAATATGTTCAATAGTTTCCTCTTCCTTTCAATAAGGTGTGTGATATGTTCCCACTGATCTCAATTATAGATCCGCCTTCCATAGTCTTAGATAGGTTTTCATATATTATTTAGTTGTCTCTAGGCCCTGGACTGCTGCTGGGGACCTAGAGCAAGCACTCACTTGTCGTAATCATTTTTCATGATATGGCAGTATCAATCACTCAAAATATTAAAATAAACAAGATAAATGCTTTTTCCCTTACCACAATTCAGAATTGAGAACACAGTTACTTAGTACTAGCAAAACTCAGCAGAGCTGCTGGCTAGATTAGGGCGTCCCACTGATTTTTATTTAATAATTATTCCTGGAAATCACCTCTAGCAGTAACGTACTGTGTCAATGGGCAGTCTTCTATACAATGGCACAAGCGTGCGTCTCTCATTAAATAATATAAATACTTCTGTCCAATCAACGGACTTCCCCTCTAACTTTTTCAAATATTCAAACTAAAAGTCCAATTTCAGTCCAGTCTCAGTCTAGTATGTAGTATTTTTCCCAAAATTACACTTGTTTTTTGGACTAACTACATGAAAAAACTACACAAACCTGCCCCACTAAGTTATTTTTAGCTACTATCCTCCGACTTTGCCCCCTAGTTCATCTGCAGTTTGATTTTTGCATTTTTAGGCTCAAGGACGCCAAAATGTAACTTTAGTGAAAATATGCACAAAAAACTGTTCGCTAGTCTGATTGGAGCAATACGGTCTTTCGTCAATATCTTCCGTGTTATCTGTCCGTCTGTGTAATTAAAAGTATATTATTTGTCAGCTTAAGATGGGCTATCAAACTAGCTAGGTTTTATTTTCATAACTTTATTATTAAAGAAAACCCTACTTTTCTCAAGGTTAGTTTTTGAAATTTGTTTTTGAACCTTCGTCCACGGCGTTTGCCGCTGTATTCAAACAAAACAACCAATTACGGTATAACGTCTAAGATACGACTGTTTCTAACAAGAGCTAAGGTCGTTTTTCTACCAATTCCTTACATTGTGTCAACTAGTGTCGTGATTTTTCCTTTAAACTACAAATTGCGTCTTTTTGCCTTTTTAGATTCAAACACGTGTTCAGACCGTCATAATTTTTTTCTTTTATCTCCGTTTCCCTCCCATCTAAAAGGGTAAACCGTTTAGTTTGCATGTTCCAACTAGTTAGTTTGAATGGCGGTAGAAAGCGCTGGCGTAGGTGAAGAAGCCTCGGCATATCTTGCATATATTTTTTATCCTTATGTGTTATTTTACCCGTTATCTTTATAATTGGAGATATTTTAACGCCTATGCCGGTCCCAAGCCCGGATGAAAAAGGAGGAGGGCGGCCTGCATGGAGGCCGTAAGGAGGCAGCCCCTCCACCATGCAAAGGCACAACAGGCCAATCACCTGTTTGCTTTAAACTATGATTACGAGTAATATAAGAGAGAAAACCGGACTGATTCTAAAGGCGACGAACTGGAACGGACTACGGACTACGACTTATGGAACATGGAACACAAGAAGTATAAATGGGAAGGAAGAGGAGCTGGTGGAAGAGATGAGGAAAGCAAAACTAGAAATCCTGGCTATAACGGAAACAAAGAAAAAAGGACAAGGAGTCATGGATCTCAATGGCAACACGCTGCTCTACAGTGGTGTACCCATATCCGAAAGAGCTAAAGGGGGTGTGGGTTGCATTGTGGCCCAAAATCAAAAAGATAGTATCAAGGGGTGGAACTTTGTCTCAGAGCGCATTATGGTTGTGAAACTAAAAGAAGGAGAAACCATAGTCAACCTGGTCATAGTGTATGGGCCAAATGAGGATGAGAGAGCAGAGGTCAAGGAGGAATTCTTTGAGCTGCTTCAAAGGACAGTGGATGACTGCCTAGATGAAGTTATCATGCTCGGAGATTTTAATGCCAGAGTTGGAAATGACCATGCTAGATGGGGTGGAGTTATCGGAAGATATGGAGAAGACACTCTCAATGACAATGGAAAGCGACTCCTTAGATTCTGCAGTGAGCAGAATCTGATCATTACAAACACAAAGTTCCCCCATAAGCGCATACATGCATACACTAGATGTGAACCAACAAAGAATGAGAAGTCAGTGATCGACTATGCCATTGTTCGGAGAAGCTCATTCAAATATGTCCGAGATGCAAGAGTCTGGAGGGGGCCAGAGATTGGAAGTGATCACTACCTGCTAACAATCAAACGAACAACTGAAAGAGTTGCTCAGCCTAGGAACTGCTCAACATCACACAAGAAACCAAGTAACCGAGCAGGAGAAATGAGCATTAGGACCTACAAGCTGAGAGAGCCAGAAATTAAGACCAGATATCAGGGGCTTATTGCTGCAGCGGTGAACAACACAGAAGAACAACCTGATGACTTGGAAACCCTATGGATTAAATTCAAGGATATCATAAAGACAGCTGCTGCCGAAGCATGTGGTGAAGTCCCACATGGGAACCAGAGAAAGAGGACACCTTGGTGGACAGAGGAAGTCAAAGAGAAAATAAGAGAGAAGAAAATGGCATGGAAACAATACTTAGGAGCTAAAAACACAACAGGACAAATGGAAAAATATAGAGAATATGTGACGCTCAGAACAGAAGTAAAGAACAAAGTGCTAGCAGCAAAACAGAAGTCCTGGGAAGAATTTGGAGAAAAGCTAGAAAAAGATGCACAAGAAAACCAGAAATTGTTCTATAAGACCCTAAAGAACATGAGGAAGGAAAAACAATGCCCTCTCAAATTTATAAAGGACAAGCAAGGCAAATTGCTTACTGCCCCGAAGGAAGTAATGGAAAGATGGAAAGAATATTTCTCAGAACTCCTTGATGGTGAGCAAGGTCAAACATCAGAAATGATAACCACTAGCACAGAAGAGGAAACCATTGGTGATGAAGATGACATAAAGATGGAAGAACTGAAGGCAGCACTGGAGAAAATCAAGATGGGCAAAGCAGCAGGGCATGATGGTATAACACCAGAAATGGTTAAGTACATGGGAACATCAGGCGACCTGTTACTCTTAAGGGTCCTACAGGCAGCATGGTGCAACAAGACCATACCAAAGGATTGGGAGATCGCAATAATAACACCAATTTTCAAAAAGGGTGACAATCGACATTGTGGAAACCATAGAGGCATATCCCTTCTCAGTGTCCCTGGAAAAATCTACTCTAGAATCCTAGAGCAGAGACTCCGACGCCTAGCTGAGCCACAATTGGATGAGGTCCAGTGCGGATTCCGAGCAAACCGAAGTACTCAAGACCTAATCTTCACACTCAGACAGCTGAGTGAAAAGGCCCTTGAGTATAAGAGTGAGATCCATCTTTGTTTCATAGATCTGGAAAAGGCGTTTGACAGGGTCCCTTGGAGCAAACTTTGGGACTGTTTGGCAAGGAAGAATATTCCAGCACCTCTGATTCATGCTATACAGAGCTTCTACAAGTCTTGCAGAAATTATGTGAGGACAGCAAACCATAAGTCAGAAGAGTTCAGGACCACCACTCGTGTAAGACAAGGTGATATCCTATCACCTTACCTCTTCATACTCCTTATGGACGATGTCATCAAGGCATGTAAGGAGAGAACAAGAAAGTATTCAGTGGGGTACTGGAAGATGAGACAGGTCTATATTTCAGAGCTGGCATTTGCTGATGATGTTGCCCTGATTGCTAAATCAGAGGCACATCTCCAATCCAACCTGCAAGTCTGGAAGGAAGAGCTGGAGAAGAGAGGGATGGTCATAAGCAGCTCTAAAACAAAATCCATGGTGATATCACGAGAAGAAAGAATACATCAGATTAAGCTGGGAGAACAGGTCCTGGAGCAGGTCGACCACTTTAAATACCTCGGAGCTATTATAGACCGAAAGGGAGGCATCAAAGAAGAGTTGGCCACTCGAAAAGCAGCAGCTGGGAGACTTTATCAGGCCATAAATCGAGGATTCCTCAGCAAGAGAGAGGTTGGTAAGAAAACGAAGATGGCTGTATACCGCTCCACCTATGTCCCAGTCTTGACATATGGATGCGAGTCATGGGCAATGACTACAACCCACAAAAGCCAGATCCAAACCTCAGAAATGAGATATCTGAGGAAGGTGGTTGAAGTAACAAGAAGAGACATGGTACGCAACCAGACGATACGTCAAGGCCTAAAATGCCACCCCCTACAGACCCAAGTAGAACAGTCCCAACTAAGATGGTTTGGCCATGTCTGCAGAATAAGAGAAGATCGGCTACCACGACAAGCATGGGAAACAAAGAGCCAAGGATCCAGACCCCGAGGACGACCCAGAGTCCGCGGGGAGGACAACATTAGACAATCTTTGAAGGACCGAGGACTAGAATGGAACCAGGCCAGGAGGAAGACAGCCGATAGAATAGTCTGGCGCTCTCTCTTCCAAACCTCTACACCTCACGGTAGAAGGGGAACGACTAAGTAAGTAAGATATTTTAACGTTGTGTCACTGTATTTTTCACCACACCACCGTGAGATCTTATCCCTCGAGGTATACCCACAGTCCTGTTGGAAGAAAGTGATAGCCCCAAGGAAACAAGGATACATAGGATTAGGTCTAATATTTCCCCTTCTTAAGGTATGAACAGACTTGATATCTCTGCTCTATTTTAAGGGAAATAAGATTAGCAATACTAGCCTACAGAAAGTTAAGACAGCAAATGGGTGCCCAATTACAACAATAAAGAGATCACTCCGTCCTGCATTCACTTTATTCATTCAGCCGAGCACACGTGCACATGTTCATACTCACAGCTTAGATAGCCACTTCTGGTAATACAATTTTTAGGACATTCACCTACAGACTCGCCAAAGGCAGTCTTTGACCAAGAAATCCCCAGTTCCAAAAAGACAGGATGAATTCTCTGCTTCCGGGAACGACTCCTTGGGTGTTCTTATTTTTCGGATGTCTGTTTAGGTCACATTAAAATTGTCCAGGCACGAAACATTAACAACGAGCACAGTGTTATAGCTTAGGTTTCTAGAATTGAGGAATGTCAGATCGGTGTCTACTTTCAGGAAAGGACTATATTTGGTCACCACACCACTAGTCGAAACTCCGTCGGAATGTTACTGACGTTAATATGTTACTTGCCACAACGGCTAAATTTGTAGATAGAGTTTGTGCAGAAAATCTGATCTTGCTCAAAGGCCCAGTATAAAACATTTAGTCTTTAATAAAACCCGTTAGTGAGAGTTGTACTCTATCTATTAATGAAGACACACGCACTGTCAGACAGGTGTTAACTTGTAAACCCACGTGGTTAAAAAGATAAAAATGTTTATGTTTCTCACAGGTATGTCTCTGTACTAACCGCCGGCAAAATTTGGGTACCACAGTTTCACTATATATAAATGAAAAGAACACATACCAAATAATTATACATACTATGTACTCGGATATAACTGATAATTTTAAATTGCAAGCGTAGTGCTTGACTTATCATTTAAATTCCCGTGAAGTAAGTTATATTTAAAAATCCTCAATCCTCATGAATTAGAAATACATGCGTATTCCGTCAACACTCATGAGGCTTCTAGCATTTATAAGTTAGTTTAGAAAAATTATTCTTGTCTGATTATTTTAGCAGTAAAATTAAATTCCTTAATAGCCGACTGAGTTTAAGCTAGAAATATAATTTCTGTTTTCCACTGTAACTCGTCACTATAAAATAATACAGACTATATAAATTAAGCGCTCTGCCCCAAATCTAACTAGTGAAATAAAATAAGCGATTTAACACTTTAAACACTTCACAAAATACTAGAATATAATATATATAATATTTACCTCAACACAAAACTATTAAGAACTTAAACCACTTCGACCAAACTAAATGCCATCTCTATTAACAGAGATTCTTAGGAATCGAACGAAGGCTTGTTCTAGTCTTGACTGCGAAGTTACTGAGTGAATTAAGTCTCAAACTCTCGTTTAAGATATATGAAACACACACAAAGAATGTGCCCTATTTCCAAAACCACGCAATCTCTCGTCTTTCCTAACACTACGTAACTCAAGACTACCATGAACTGACACTCGTGCGTTTTCACACCTCGCGCGGACCAGGCCAACCGTGAGTGCCTTGTCAGCTGGGATTTCCAGACAAATGTCTCAAACTGCGTCGAGGAGATGTCAGTTATCGCGCCTTTCTGAGCGTTCAGCCGACACCACTCGTTGTGGCAGGTGAAAATGCAGACAAATTTGTCGCCTATATGTCTGGCGAAAGCGAATATTCACGGTGTATTTCGTCAATCTGCAGCGATTGACCGAATGCCTTCTCAAGCCAAATCGTCTGGTGCAAGGGAAGGCTGTAGACATATGTCTGCTCCTCTGTCTGACGGAATGCATCCTAACACTCTGCGTCTCGTGTAGGGGCTGACACGTTACGTCATAACTGCGTTCTCAGTTTTGAGAAAAGGAACAGGTAAACGTTAGAATGGGAAAGAAATTATTTCTCGCAAACGAACGAATGCGAAAAATACAGGAAAAAAAATAAAGAGTGATAATAAATAGAGGACACGGGTGGAAGAAAGGAAGAATAATAGAAAATTTAATGATCATAACTCTATACGTGACAGTACCTTGGCACCTGTTAAGGCACTTTAAAAAAAATTGTTTAGATGTTTGCCAAGCTGCCACGCGGCTCACGCCTTTCTACTTTATACATTGTTCGTTGGTTATATTTGGACGCCTTTAATACAATGAGAATTATTGCCTGCTAGTGTTTGCTGTTGACAGTGTTCCGTTATGTTCTCCCAGATACTGATAGTGTTTGCTGTTGACAGTGTTCCGTTATGTTCCCCCAGACAGCGTTATTGTTGAAAGTTGTGTATTTGTATTTTTTAATAGTGACAAATATATACAGCGCTTGTATCTCACGACAAAGTAAACGCGTTCCGGCCTCAAAATCTGGTTGCGCCAGACTCCGGTCTACACAATTGTAAACAGGTACCAGACTTTAATCTTGAGTTAAGGAAGGCAATGACAGCGAGGAAGGGAACTGATCACCCCACCTCATAAAGCTGGACTTATTATAGAGAAGTCACTTCACTACCTTACGGCAATATTTGTTATGGCACTACCTTTACCTTTAAATAAATAAATAAAGGTAATTAACAGGTACTCGTTGGACATAAAAGACGGCACTAGACAACAGAAAAGAAAATATGAATGATAGGCTTACTGGGAATCGAACCTAGGATCAACCAGACGGCGCCATCGCTTTGCTGTGAAAGTACATTGTGAATGGACGCTGAGCTAATTTTGCACCTCAATTGGCTCAGCCATAAATAAATATTTATTTATTTACTTATTTATTTACTATCCACAGGACTCAGGTTTCCTTCATTATTAACCTTACCTTTATACTTTACATGCATATAATGCATTCTTTTTTCTGCTTCGTCTTCTTCTTCGTTTTTTAAATGTTTTCCTTTTTTTTTTGTACATTCCTACAAATCTATTTTATTTTCCATAAAATACTTGTAGTGATATGATATAGTAAATACAACATTAAATACAACATACTACACATGAGATTAGAATTATCAATAATTTAATATGGGCGTGTCTTTTACGTCGAATCTTCAATA
Source organism: Oreohelix idahoensis (assembly GCA_024509875.1). NCBI lineage: Eukaryota > Metazoa > Mollusca > Gastropoda > Stylommatophora > Oreohelicidae > Oreohelix > Oreohelix idahoensis. The sequence goes on from JAMPIV010001137.1 coordinate 299,145, forward strand.
CCCTGAACGACGTACTAATGCTGACATAGTTATATAAAACGTCGGTTTCAGATTTCCTCATACATATTAGAGTCTTTATTCTTCAAAAAATACATTGATATGTACTGACATGATATAATAAAATACAACATGGCATATAGGAGAATCATTAGAATCTACATAAAGTAAAGGTAGGAAAAGGTAAAGGATCCCGTTACCCGCCCGTTGAGGCATATTGGGAATATGGTGTTAGGCCCATATTTTCTTGACCATCGGCACATTAGGGGTGACGTTGTACGCCGGTTGCCTTAACCTTCCCAGAGTTGCTCTGGTACCCAGTTGGGGCTGGGTCGACCCAGGAGCCGTTTGCGGCCAAAAAAATCCCACCTCATCTGGGGATCGAACCATAGACCACTGAGCTAGGGAGCCAGTGCACTAACCGCGGCTCCATAAAGTAAATTTACATAAATTCATACGGCGTTAATGAGGGCTGTTACTACATACATGCATACATACATGCATACATATTATATACATACATATATACCGGTACATACATATATACATACACACATTCATACATACATATATACATAAGTACATACACACATGCAGAATGCAAACTAAAACGACGATAATGTCGACATATTCATCAGTGACGCAGTAAGACACAAATACCGGGCGACCATGGAAGCGTGACATATCCACATGGCTGGCACAGTTTATTTTTATCCGTAAATACGGCCACCCGAATCTTCAAAGTGGCTAATCACGTCAGTGACTTTTTGTTAGTCTATTTTCCACCGTTGTTTTTTCTTACGATCGCCTAACATTTACACATTTTCGTTTATTATTTACTATTCAAAGGTTTCATGTTTCCCCGCTTTGTTTACTCCTGTATTCACACATGCGTTACTAAAAACAGCCAGTGCCATTCTTTATTATTCATATTTTTCTACGATCCGCTACACACAGCAGTACAACTTTCATACGTTGTTTGACTTGTTTTTGTTTACAGGAACGTTATGGAGATGACTCAGTCTATACAATTCTGGGTTGTTCTGCGTCATTTATTCCACAGCTGCATGTAGTGTCGGAGAATGAATGTCTCTGATGATGCACTTCTCTTTTGTGGCAGCGAGGCGATGGCGTCAGACAGATGCTCTCTGTCTAGTATCTTCCTTCTTTGTTTCTTTCTTGCAAGTGCCTATCATTTACTAGTTTTTGTTTCTTTCTTACATATGGGCGATAGTTTGCCAACTGGACTGCAGCAAGTCACGGCTACAGCCAATGTTGCCCTTCAATATTATAAGACAAACAGAAGACAACACCTCAAAAAAAAAAAAAAAAAAAAAGGAGAAAATAAATATTGAATGCGAGGTATCCGTAGAAGATTCATGTCGATTGTATGAATTAGTATAGGCAACGCGGTATTTGAAGATTATGTATTACAGAAAATTATAAAGCGAATAAATATTGCTTTCCTTATAAAATATTCATCTCGTGATAGTTCAGTAAAAACAGTGATGGTACGGTACCATAAAAACATAGAAATATAACAATACACAAGGATGGCAACAAAAGTTACATCAGTGATTAATGATTGATCTTAGGATCTTGGATTGTTTGGGTACATCACCGGCGGGAGACACCGTGATGAACTAAAATCTGCCGCTCCGGTGTTTTCTAAGACGTGACGCTACGTAGAAAAAGGCATACAATCAGTGGACTTTGTCCGTTATCTCGCTAATAAAAGAATAACTTATCTAACGCTTATATCTTTCCTGTTGTTGTGAAGTACTTTGTTGACGGATGTTTTTACATGTTGCGGAAAGCTTATTCTTTGTAGTAAAATCTGCGAGATAATCGCTCATTTCAGTAAGATTTTAGTCCTATGATAATAAATAACCCCGCCCGTATGTGTCTGACTATAAGCATCTCACACGCCAGCATCGCGCTGAATTTTGTGCCATGGTAATGCTTAGACACGATCCCGCCGTGTAGCAAAGTTTGATTTGCTGGGGAGGTTATGATGGTATCCTAAAAGAATGAAATCCGTGTCTGTATTAACCGTGTGAGGTCAAGCACATGTAGGCCCCTGACTCTATAAATGATGATGATGAATTATGTGCAGGGAACCTAACGCTACCTCCCTAGATCTCACACGGTCACTATTTTGGCTCTAGTGTCTGGTGTATGATGTACCTAGTGTCTAGGGGAGAAATGAAATGATGGTACACAACACCAACACACTTTAATTTTCTATGAGGAAGTGAATAAAACCATTGGTTTAGTTTTTCATTGAAATGAATATTTTTTTCTGTACAATTTAATCTGCCTGTCCAGCCGTATCTTTTGGACAGGTCTTTGAAAATGAGGACAAGATAGTTTACAGAAAAGATCAACTAAAATGTCTGGACTCTTTGTCCACTAACTATAAAGTTAATATATATCTTTCCTGTTGGAATATTCACAGCTTACACTTTATTCATCTAAGAGGGAGAGTCACTGTGTATAAGGGGCTGTAGTTTCATCATACCCCATAAACTTCCTGAGTATGATTTGAAATACCAGTGTTTATTAAACGAAAGTGTTAGATATACCCAGATGCTTAACACATCACCTGGGATTCCTTGAAGAATGATAATACAGTATGAAGTTGCAGAAAATCTCAATCTCGCAAAATGCCCAAGCTCCTCCCGTTATCTTTTGACAGCATAAACGAATGGTCGGAGACTTGATGGCTTTATTCTCACTCAGCAGGTTTCCTGTTACCAGCTGGCAACAGGAAATAAAACCTCTGCAACAAAAGGACACCCTGGCCTTTTATATCTAATCCTTTATTATATTTATTATTTTCCTATTGTGCTATGGGGTCAGCCTCGCGTGCATTACAGGTGCACTCGCCCCTAATTTTACATGACTCACACCTTGCTGTGACCACACCTCAGGTCCATATGGCAGATACGCCACTGTACGTTTACATAGTTTTCCTCAATAAAATAATGTGGAGTAATCACATTTCCTTTGGTATGATTTTCTCTTCTTTTCTTTTTTTAATAATAAATGCTTCAGGCATGTTGAACAGTGTTCATGGAACACCGAGGCTTACTAATATTCTAATGCAATAATATGAAAACACAATCATGACAACATACATCAGTTAGATACATTTCAATGTGAGTACTCAACAATGTCTACTCCCGGCACGTCCTTCACTTTTCCCAATAGCAGTATCTAACTTTGGCAGGGGGATTAAACATATTACATTCATAAAGCGTTCTTACCACAAATATCAAGAAATATAAACAAATGACGCTGACTTGCAAAGAAGTGGCCTCAGTTTCTTCTGCACTGTCCATACTGTGAATATTTCTTTATTTAATTTTACAATTAACACAGCTGATCTCAGCGTATTTGAATGAAAAGTTTTGTTCAACTGGCACTGAGCAGCGAAAGCTTTTTGCTAATATTTATTAGCACTGGCCAATCGAAAGCTTGCGACTACCCGAATTCAAATGTAGTTTTTGAAAAACAAAAATAATTCCAAACAAACTAGGTGTCTGGTAGTCGATTGGCCAGTCTGCTTTAGTTATGCCAATACAAAAAGATGTTAGTTTTGGGTAACAATTTTCCTACCGCTCCCCTTTTCCCCTATACTTTTGTTACCCAAGCGAATTTGAATTTACCTCAATTCCTCTTTTCTAAGCTGCCGTCCCCACTAACGTTATGAAAAACAAGCAGGAACAACAGTCTGTCTGGTCGCGCGTCCGTAGACATTTAGTATTTTCTCAATAACTTGGCTAATAATTTGACTACCATTAATATTAAAACATATTTGTGCTCAGAATACACTAAGCTACACGAATATATAATTTTTATGACTATATTCATTTTCGTTTAGATTTTCAGTTTTGTCACTGACAGTCGTTAATTATAACTTTTTACATAAATCTACCATCTTGTCCCCCTCCTTCTGTCTCACTTTTTAATTTTTCAAATGAACCAACTTGTTTTTGTGACGTCACAACTACACTACGCGTCGAGAATTTAAACTGTCTGTGTGTGTATATCCGTTAGCTTTGCCACAGCGTGTATATACTATTAGTCTCGCGTGCAGAACGACGCGGGTTTTGGCATGCGTTGGTAGCATTTTGCGTTAATGTATTACAGTCGTCTCGTTATTGCTACTTAGAAAAAGTCCAAAAGACTACCAAATTTTGCGTTACTGTTGACAGATTACGTTACTTCAGACAGCAGTTTGGCGTTACATTTCTAACAAATCGTTAATTATAAGGCTAGGCTGCATTGTGTATGAAGCAGATCTGGCAAAATGTTAAATATTAGTAGTACGTTTTCGAAACCGAAACTAAAACGCGTGTTAGATTTTTACCGTGGGATCGTTCTATAGGCTTTAGCACTGCACAAAAGGCAGTGTTGCTGGCGTCGAAGATGCCAACCGTCAGACACAATCGGGCGGATTTATTTATTATCATTTTATGACTAAAATCTTACTGAAATGAGCGATTATTCTCGCAGATTTTACTACACGCCGTATAAACCTACTCGCTTTCCTTGTGACGTACAATAAACATTTTTAACATTTTGCCCGATCTGATAGAGACTGCGGCAAGACTTATAATTAACGATCTTCCAGAAATGTGCCGCCAAACAACTGTCTGAATTAACGTAATACTTTAACTTTAACGCCTTTAATTGTAGTGATTCGGACATTTTTTGGTAGTGTAACACGAGACAACAGTAATAATTGACGCCAATTCTAACACCCGCCGCGCAAAACCCCGTTTCGCTTGACACGCGGTGGGATTGGCCCGATGATATATACACACAGACAGTTTAAATTCTCGCCGAGTAATGTATTTCTGACGTCACTCAAACAAGTTAGTTATTTGGAGAAAAAAATGCTAGAGAGAGATGAGGGGAGGAAGATGGCCGACTTGTGTAAAATTTATATTTGACGATTGACAGTGACAAAATTGAAAATCTAAACCATACTGAAACTGACCACAACAATCATATGGTAGTATAGCTTAGAGTCCCCTGAGCAAAAATGTGTTTTAAAAAATATGGTAGTCCAAGTATTAGCCAAGTTATTGAGAAAATACTAAATGTCTACGGACGCTTGACCAGACAGACTGTTGTTCTTGCTCGTTATACATAACGTTAGTGGGGACGCTAGTTTAAAAAAAAAAGAAAAAAAAAGAGGCATGGTAGTAATTCAAATTCTATTAGTTGGTATAGAAGTGAAAGGGGAGAGATAGGACAAATGTAACTAAAAACGAAACATATTTTTCTATTGGGCATAACTAACGCAGACTGACCAATCGACTACCAGACACAGAGTTTGTTTGGAATTTTGTTTTTGTTTTTCAAAAACTACATTTGAATTCTGGTAGTCGCAAGTTTTCCATTGGCCAGTACTAATAGATATTAGCAAAAAGCTTTCAATGCTCATCGCCAGTTGACAAAAACTTTTTCTATCAAATACGCTGAGATCAGCTGTGTTAATTTATAAAATAAAGAATTAATTCGCAGTCTGGGCAGGGCAGAGAAAAACTGAGGTCATTCTTTGCAAGTCAGCGTTATTTGTTACATATTTCTGTGAAATTATGGTAAGAATGCTTTATGTATTAATATGTTTATTACAACTGCCAAAGTTAGATACTGCTATCGGGAAAAGTGAAGGACATGCCGGGAGCAGACATTGTTGAGTCCTCACATTGAATTGTATTTAACTGTTGTATATTGACATGATTTTGTTTTAATATTATTGTATTAGAATATGTTAGTAAGCCTCCGTGTTCCATGAACACTGTTCAACATGCCTGGAGCGTTTATAATTTAAAAAAAGAAGAGCAAATCACACAAAAGGAAATGTGGTTACTCCACGTTATTGTATTGAGGAAAACTATGTAAATGTACAGTGGCGTATCTGCCATAGAGACCTGAGGTGTGGTCACAGCAAGGTGTGAGTCATATAAAATTAGGGGCGAGTGCACCTGTATGCACGCGAGGCTGACCCCATACCACCATATGTAAATAATAAAGTGTGATCAGATATAAAAAGGCCAGGGTGTCTTTTTATTGCAGAGGTTTTATTTCCTGTTACCAGCCGGTGACAGGAAACCTGATGAGTGAGTGTAGCACCAACAAGTCTCTGGTAAAACGTTTATGCTCTCAGCAGATAGCTGGAGGAGCCTGTGCGTGTTGAGATATCTATATTTTCTGCAACGACATACTGAATTATCCTTCTACAAAGAATCTCAGGTGATGTGTTAGCATCTGGGTATATCTGACACTTTAGTTACAATAAACTTTGGTATTTCCAATCATACCCAGGATGTTATGGGGCGTGATGAAACTACAGCCCCTCCTAACAAATGACAAACACTATTAGATAATAAAGTTGTAATCTGTGAATACACCAACAGGAGAGATAGAGTGACTTTATACTTATTGGACAAATTGTCCACACATTTTAGTTAATTCTTTTTATGTAAACTATCTTTTCCTCATTTTCAAAGACCTGTCCAAAAGAGATGGCGGGACAGGCAGATTAAATTGTAAAAAGAAAATATTCAATTTTAAATAAAAACCTTAACCACTGTTTTATTCATTTCCTTATAGTGAGTTAAAGTGTTTTGTGTTTATGTACCATCATTTTCATTTCTCCCCTAGACATTAGGTACATCATACACCAGACACTAAAGCCAAAATAGTGACCGTGTGAGATCTAGGGAGGTAGCGTTAGGTCCCCTGCAAATACCTCATCATCATCTTTTAGAGTCAGGGGCTTACGTGTGCTTGACCTCACACGGTTAACACAGACACAGATTTCTTTCCTTTTAGGTATAACATCATAACCTCCCCAGCAAATTAAACTTGCTACATTCTTTGTAAGTACTGAAAATCTTAATTTTTACATAATTCAACCAGTGGCGAATCCAATGCTTTTTGGCTGGCGCATATATCTCTAAAATTAATTTTGTAACTACAAGTGTTCCTTCGTGCGCGCAACCAAATAATATAGCAAGAGTTTAAAATGATAATATCACTTACTTACTTACTTAGTCGTTCCCCTTCTACCGTGAGGTGTAGAGGTTTGGAAGAGAGAGCGCCAGACTATCCTATCGGCTGTCTTCCTCCTGGCCTGGTTCCATTCTAGTCCTCGGTCCTTCAAAGATTGTCTAATGTTGTCCTCCCAGCGGACTCTGGGTCGTCCTCGGGGTCTGGATCCTTGGCTCTTTGTTTCCCATGCTTGTCGTGGTATCCGATCTTCTCCCATTCTGCAGACATGGCCAAACCATCTTAATTGGGACTGTTCTACTTGGGTCTGCAGGGGGTAGGATTTAAGGCCTTGACGTATTGTCTGGTTGCGTACCATGTCTCTTCTTGTTACTTCAACCACCTTCCTCAGATATCTCATTTCTGAGGTTTGGATCTGGCTTTTATGGGTTGTAGTCATTGCCCATGACTCGCATCCATATGTCAAGACTGGGACATCGGTGGAGCGGTATACAGCCATCTTCGTTTATGATAATATCACACACAAACTAATTCAGCGTCAAGATTAAATGTTCAAGACAAAAAACGTTTAATTGTTATACGCTGACAAATTGAAAAATTACATATTATACGGCTGTATAATTAATTACTTGAAGTTAATTACGTGTTATAAAGGTGGTTTTTCCTTCTTCTGAGGGAAAACATCTTGTAAAAGAAATTTTCCACCCTGCAAAATTCTAAATGACTAATATTGAATGTTTGGATGCATTTTATCAGTCTATTCTCTATCAATAGCACCAACATAGCATTAAGCTACTCTTCACTTATTGTATACCTTAAGTAAGTTTTCACACGCTTCAGTGTAAAGAAACACATGTCTAATTCAAATGTTGTCATGGTTGTGGTGATTATTATTTCAAGAAGTTTATTTGTCCCGCAGAAAGCGATAGTAAACATCACCTAGTACCAAGAATAGAGAACTCTAGTCATCTTGGGGACATTCAAAAGTATTCCCATAGGTTATTCTGCGTATAGGCATTTACTAGATTTACGAAACGAAAACTACAGCAAACGATTCTTTCGCATTCTTTAGGATGGCTCTCGATCATCCTCCGAGCTTAGAAGGGATCAGGAGACAAAGCTTACGCAATAAGGAAGTGGGAATGGAAGGGAGGAGTAGCGTTAGAAAAGGTAGGGGGAAGAGAGAGAGAGAGAGAGAGAGAGAGAGAGAGAGAGAGAGAGAGAGAGAGAGAGAGAGAGAGAGAGAGAGAGAGAGAGAGATCTTCAATCCGCGTAGAATCAGAACGGTTATAATATATTTATGGAGATTTTTTTTAATATGTCATTATTAAAACACGAAAGCAAGGTTTTGTTATTTTATAGGTATGGTGGAGATGGATCTCACTATCCCTTAGCAACGAATCACCACTGATTTCAGCATATTTAAATGTTTGTATACGCTGTATTTCAGCAACAAAACCAATTTCTTGCGCTTTTTCAGTTGTTGTTGTTGTTGTTGTTTTCGTGTACTATGTCGCTGTAATACCCTGTTCAACCTGAAAGTTGGTTATAATTGGGGTATATTGTGTGTTTACTTTCTTCAGTGCTAACCGGTTGTTAGTCCTGAAAAGGACTGGTCCTAAAAAGGACCACTAGCTGCCTGTCAGGATACCTCTTTGCTGCTTGTCCGTTCGTGGTGTCGTGGCGTGTTTATGGTGTTCATTTTCTGCCTCCCTATCTGGCTTGTTTGGTTTTGTGAGTTTTGGTCCTCCTCGTTTCTGCTTCTTGTGTCTTCTTCTTTTCCTGTATCTGTAATAGTGCTTTTTCTATGATTGCTGAGAGTAGTCTTTCTAGAGTTTCCTCGATGATTTCTTCTTCTGTTTGGTTGTTCGTGTTAGTTTCTCGCGTGTTGTTTGGTGTAATGTCCTCAATGGCTCTTCGTTCTGTCTCGATTCTTTTGAGTATTTCTGCATTTTCTTCTTTCAGCTCCGTCAGCTTCTTGACATCTGCTTCTATCTGCTGCTGCATTCTTTTCATTTCTTCCATCATATCTCTGACGTTCTGTAGATCTATTACGTCTTCACTGCTGTCGATTGGTTCTTCGGGAGCCTGCTTGCTTCTGTATTCGATCTGTAGTTTCATTTCTTTGACTTCAGCGGTCAGCTTGTGTAACTGTCGCCTATCAATCATGCGCTGTTTTTCTGCAACATCCGCCGCCACTCTGTGTTTTGCCTCCTTGAAGGGGATGTTTTTGGAAACCGCTTCCTTCAGGATGCTCTTTGTTTCCTGGAACCTCGGGCAGCCTCGGTATCTAGCCCCGTGGTTTCCGAGGCAGTTTGCACAGGTGCGGTTTGAGTTTATTGCTTTGTAGTTGTGGTCCTCCTTCGCCTTGGGACAGTCGCGATATAGGTGGCCACCCGCACAATATCGACAGACTGCCTCTCTCCTGCACGTTTTTTGTGTGTGTGAGAACTGCTGGCAGTTGGAGCACTGCATCACCGGAGGGATATATGCCTCTGTCCTCTTTGATGTCTCTTTGAGTGTCAGTCTTTCAGGTCTTGTCACTCCTTCAATAGTAACTACCACCAGATTGGTATCTTTTCCATTCCATGTCCTTAACCTCTCGACCTGTATGACCTGGGCACCTGTGTTTTCAGTCTGTAGGCAACCCTGGACTTCGCTAGCGGACCATCTTGTATCCACCCCTCTTAGCACCAATTTCTTTGTTGTCTTGCTGGTCTCCATCACTACTTTTATCTGGTGAGGCAACATGAATTCTTCCGGTCCGGTCTCCAGTTCTGTCATCAGTGAAGTTGTCTTATCCGTGTTGTTGAGCGAAAGCACGACTCCCTTTTCGTGCCTCCGTACCTTACAGATGCTTCTCCTGCCTGTTATTGTCTCTAGGATGCTGATCACTTTGTCATCTGGTAGGGCCCTGAGTGAGGCCTCACCTCCAGACATCTGTGTGATCTTAACAATCCTCTCCTGTAGTGCCTTGTGACAACCGGCATTGCTTGGTTTGCGCAGGTGACACGCTCTGATTTCCGTCTGCGTTAGAGTGTGTGGTGTGTAGGACGGTCTCACGTTCTGTTTTGTTGACTCCTGATCATGTTCTGTAGTTGTTGTCGGATCACTACATACTGGAGCCTCTACTATGACGTCTTGCTTTAGTGGTGTTTTTATCGTCTTCGTAGTTAGGAGCAGCTTCCCTGGGGTAGCCACAGCTGTCAACTCGGCATCGTGTGGTGGTGTCATCGGTGTTTGGTGCAGCTTTTCTGTGGTAGATAAGGTTTCTGCTGTCGATTCGGGTGCTTGTTGTAGTGGCCGCATGGTTCTCAGCTTCTGTCTTCTTTTCTTATTTTTTTCCAGCGTCTGTTCTATTTTTTGTATCATTATCCTCATTTTTTCACATTCTGGGTCTTCGTCATCTAGGCCGTGGACGTTTGCAGCTTCCCTTTTCTCTCTTCTTTCCACCCATCCCTTCATGTTCTCCATCTGTTGTCGCAATTTCATCATATCTTCATCTTCTGGATCTTCATCATCTAGGCCAGGGACGTTTGCATCTGCCTTCTCCTCTGTCTCGCAAGGAGTCGGGCCACTCAGCCTCTCAGTCGAGTCGACACACGTCGCGGCTAACTCCGTCGTCGTGTCAAGAGTTGGAGAAGGACCGGTCTCGTTACGAGTACTTGGGGTAGTCTTGCTCTCTGGCTGTCGGTCTTTGTTGTTTGTTATTCCCCTGGCTGTTCTGCGCTGGTGGGCTGGTGTAAACCTTCCTCTTTTTGGCTTGTGGTTTATTTCCGGTCATTTTGACGATAATGTGATCTTTTCTCGGGTAGTGGCGTCCTGAGAAGGACGTTGGTGTCTTGTTCGGTTCGACGCGGTGTGTGGCTCCTAAAAATGAGCTGTCGCTTTTTCAGCTTAAATTACTCTGATTTTATAGGAGGGTGGGGATCAGATCTTACGGTTTTGCGAGCATTTGAAATTTTTTTTCTTGGTTCGGTTTTTGCCATCTTCTGGCGAGGCGCGTTCCTTTCAATCTAACTGGTTATATCAGAGCGCATTTACCATCCCAAAAAAAAGTCAACTCTGTTGACTGCTAACCCGATCAGCGTTGATAGATACTAAGTCCTGAAAGGGTCTAACATTATCTATCTGCTAGCATAAAACCCTAAAAAGGCTCCTTTATATCCTTTCCAAACACATTCAGAGTTCTTTTTCAGGATGATTAACATCGTATGTTGTGCAACGCTGGCCTAACAACAGAGTGGGCTCATTTGGTAAGTTACGTAACTGTTTGACCGGTTTAGTATGACCTGTTGACTGTTCTGTCAGCCTAATTAAGTTTAGTCAAAAGTAGTTCATCATTATTTCGGCTAGACTGATGTTAGGCTATTTATTTAAAGTGAAATTAATATGCAGCTTTACGTGCTTATTTTAAAAAAAAAAAACCCTGTTCAGTTGAATATATTTTGGGACCCCAAGATGCAGCAATAGTGAATGCAGTCAGCAACTCATAGCTTGACTGCCTGCGTCAGGACCAGAGCTGGTCAAGACCGCACTCCACCTCCACGTGGTGGTCCTGGAAACAGTCTGCAGCAGTGCAGTCTGGCTGAGCGAGTGCGGATCGCAATGGGAAGGCAAACCCGGTCCCTAAAAAATGCCGTGCTGAAGTCGGATGTGTCGACCGAAAGGTGCAAATATCACAGCTTAGGCTTAAACAGACACAACGCAGCCACCGTCCTTTTTAGGGCGAACGAGGAAGAAGAAGAATATATTTTTAAGCCAATTTGACTGAATGTATGTAGGCTAGAAAAACTCTTTTTTCTGGGACCGATTAATTATATAAATGATTAGGGCCTAACGAAATTGGTAGCCTAAATGGTAGACACACGTAAGAAAGAAAGGAGGTCACCAGACAATAGAAAAGTAACAGAAGTGGTAGACACTCAGGGGGTTCAGACCATCGATCGTAGGAACAGAGCTATCAAATCATTGCAATAGTGAATCGTGACAGGACACAGAACCAGGCCAGCTAAATACCTAAAAAAACAACTGCTTCACCTGGGGGGAGGGGGGTAGTCACTGCTACGACACTTACGCAACTGTGTAATTGTTGAAATGAAGAACAGTGGGCCGTGTGTTCAGTGCAGCCCCACTGGCACTTGTCTGGTTTTTTTCATCAGTTCCACTGGCACTTGCCTGGTTCTTGTCATCATTTCCACATTGGTGACCTCGTCATACCATTTTAATCCTTCTATTTTATGCAAGTACCCATTTATGAAAGTCTTTTGCTTTTTGGTTGTTGTTTTTACTGTTCTCCATGTTTCAGGGCCATACTTTTCTTAACATTTGAGTTGAAGATTCTTATTTTGCGTTGGACTTGATTTCTCTTGATCTCTATATGTTAAATACCAGTTAAAGGTGCCTGAAATTTCAGGAAAAGTAAATGGCAGTAATTTACTTTCTGTTCATGAATGTGAAAACTGAGATTAGCATTTCTAGAAATCAGTCATTGAGATTAACATTTCAGGGGCAGAACTGATGTTAAGGGCAAGAATCAAGTAACAAAGTTGATTGTATTTCTCCTTCCTATAGTCATTGTAGGAGGCACTTTCTTTATATATCATTTGTCTCAATTTATTTGTGAGTCTCTTGTAGTTCTGGGGGAGGGGTCCTTGATGAGACAAAGAAATAATATAACTACTGCTCCTTGGGCATGTCATATAAGGTGACTAATATTAAGTTTTGCTTGAGGCTGGCAACCTCATAATGAAAAACAAATTGCTACAGAAACCACCACTTGTGAATGCTTGTGCTCTGTGCAGACTTCCTGCAAGGAGACCAGCTGCAGTGGTGGCTCCATGTTCTATAAGGAGCAACAAAGAAAAATGATGATATCAGCCCACCTCATGTTCCCCACTTAAAATGATGGTATGTGTGCCTTATTGGCATCGTGAGTATGTTGGCATGAGTACTGAAATTTTCCAACGTTATGTAAAAATGAATGTACTTTAACACGAAAGTGGTTTTAGGAGTTCTACTACTTTAAAATGTTATTTCAAATTTTTTAAGCGGCCCACCTTCCTTGCATAAATCAAACATGGATCTGCATTGATGTAAGTCTCGTAAAATTCGGATTCAGAGTCTGGACATTTTTTACTGACTCTAACTCAACTAAAAAATTACCGACTCCACCACTCCGACTCAACAGCCCTGCTTTGAACTGAGACAAGATGAAATGGAGCATAATGAATACTGGAGGAAGAATGATCTATTCAGGACATAAAGATGACAGACAACCCTGCTCATTCTGAGGTAGCTGCCTATATGAGAAGCGAGGAGGATACTGATAAAATGAGAACCAATATCACCCACTGTGATAACCTCCATGAAGCAGACAAAGCACTGAGGTGAGACATTAATATTGTCATATGAAATATAAATACAGAGACTGGAACTGACACAAGCAGCTATGAACTGATTAGTACAAAGATTGACACAGAAACAGAAATAAAATCTTTCTCTTCATTTGTGATTAAAATTGGTCATTAGAAGCCCAAGGTGTTTCGAGGAACCATCTTTCCACTCATAAGGGCACATGGAGCTCATTGGATGGGCACACAGAAAACCATATTGACTTATTTTGCTGTAGCTAGAAAAAAAAACTTATGCCTACTATATGTGAATGTAGATGGAGGAGTGGATTACCACCTTCTCTTAGGGATGTAAGAAAACGTTTGAAAATGTACAGAAATACGGCATGAAGAGCAAGTCACAAGTAACAAAATATAAAGGTAGTCCCATAGCAGATACTGCCATAGGGGAGTGAAGTATTAGAGACTTCACCATACTAGGTCCAGCATCAAGAAATGGGGTGACCAGTTCCCTTCCTCGCTGCCTTTTCCTTCCGTAACTCAAAATCAGGTACCCATTTACAGCTTGGTAGACTGGAGTGTGTCGGTATCGTGATTTGATTCCTTTGCCGTGAGAGACCAGCTCTCTGACCACTCTGTCAATTGGACGCTAAGTCACAAGTACTATACACAAATCCTTACAAGCAAATATACAAAAGATGAGCTCAAACTTAATTGCAAAAAAAGATTGAAACCCTGGAAAATATCTGGCAAGAAGCCAGGATCATAAATCACATCAAAAACTTAACAGAGGAAGCAAAGTAGGCTACCTAAAAAATGAAGACTTCAAAATACTTTATAATATTCTAGAACCTGATGAAAGAAGCAACAGACACCTCATCTACAATACACCTGTGAAACGCAGGAAAGGACAGAATATCATCAATGAAGAGAAACAACCAAGAGGTTTAGTTGCTTTGTTTTATTGTTGTTCTTCTTCATGTTCTCTTTGCTCTTCCCACTCTTCTCTCCTTCTGTGGGTTCAATTCAGGTGCATGCATATCTGGTTATACTGTTTGGTTATGTCTTTACATACGTCCTGTTTCCACTCTCTGTATTTAATCTCCACATGTATTGATTGTTGTCTAGTTATTTTCTACTGGTTTGTGTCTTCTGTTCCATCTGGCCATCTGATATGAAACCGTCTGGCTTCCAAGAGCCTGAAGGAATGAAGAAAGACTAGAATCACTACTTTCACAGGCACATCATGTAAGGTGATTAATGAGGATGTACATGGGGTTAGCAACTGTATTATGCAAACAAAATTGCTACAGAAACCACTACCAAAGGAGCTTGTAAAGTGCTTTGGTGTAGGCATCCTGCAATGGAATCAACTGTAGAGATGGTCTTATGCAGTGACTAATGTGTGTTACCTGGGGTTTGAAACCTTATGATGTAAAAGGAATAACTACAGAAGCCACTATTGAAAGAGCATATAAAGCGCTTTGGTGCAGACAGTCTGCAATGGAACTAACTGCAGAGGTGGCCTCGTGTTCTTAAAGAAGCATAAAAGGAGAATGATCCAATGAGAAAGAGGTCACATAGGAATCTGTTGGTGAAAGTCTGAAGCAGGTTTGAGGAGTTGGACAGAAAAAATTTTCAGATCCCGACTCCAACTATAATTTTCTTTTACTAGTCATATGGCATAAAATTCAGATTGGAGTCTGGATATTTTTTAACCGACTCCGTCTTCACTAAAATAAATGACAGACTCTGACTGCACAGCCCTGGTGTGAAGTGTAGACATGATGTGCATAGTGATGTACACATTTTCTGAACCACAGATTTTACATTTCATGTTAAAAAGTCTAATTTAATTTCCTTGAGGAAAGGAGTTCCACATTGGTGAGAGAGGATTTAAGATAAATTGTGTCTTTTGTCCTAACATCAACATCTTGATTTTCTCCTCCCTCTTTTGTCAGTGCTACTTCTCTGATAGGTAAAACTGTTCACTTCCTAAATCATCTGCCCATTGATCTACTTTAGGATTTTAAAATCTGTTTTAAATTTTTATTTCCTTTGTTTCGTTTACATTGTTAAATGGTCTATTCTTGCCAGTGTTACGAGGGGCGTTCAGAAAGTAATGCACCACATCGTTTTTCTAAGGAGCTGTTTATTCAAAAAGCATGAAATTTATACACAATATACATGGATATGTCATGTAAACATCAGTATTATTCAACATAATCCCCATCAACTTGTATGGCTTTATGCCAGCGCGAAACAAGTGCATGTATTCCTAGCCCGTACCAGATTTTGTCTTGATCATGTAGCCATTTCTTCGCTGCATGAATCACTCCTTCATCATCTTCAAACCTTGTCCCACGGAGTGCATCTTTAAGTGGACCAAATAGATGAAAATCAGAGGGTGCCAAATCGGGACTATAGGGTGGATGGGGTAGTACAGTCCAATCCAATTTGGTGATTGCTTCCCGTGTTGCAAGACTTGTGTGAGGTTGCGCATTGTCGTGAAAGAGAAGCAGGTCTGCTGGATTCTTGTGCGGCCAAACTCTGCGAAAACGTTGATTGAGTTTTTTCAATGTCTTAATGTAAGCTTGTCTTCTTCTTCTTCTTGCGATCGCATTTTTGATGATTTACACCGTCAGACGAGTTCTCATGATGAATTCGACTGTTGTTTGAAGTTCCTCTTTAACTCCATATAGCTTTGAGTTTAGTGTTGAGTCATTGGGCCAGTATATCTTTCTTAACTGGTCATACAGAGGACAGTCCTGTAGAACATGCTCAGCAGTTTGTTCGTTTAATCCACATGTGCACAGTGGTGAAGCAGACAATCGTAGCTTGTGCGTGTGTTTATTCAGTTTGTTATGCCCTGTCCTGAGTTGAAAAATAGTTATCTGTCCCTGCCGGTCGAGAGTGTGATAGTCGTCTTTGGGTTGGTTCTGTTCTCTTCTGATAGTCTGGATAGCTCTCTTTTTCTCAAAGTATGTGACTTCATTATCTTCTTGTTCACATTCTCCT
The DNA here is from genome assembly GCA_024509875.1 of Oreohelix idahoensis. Taxonomy (NCBI): domain Eukaryota; kingdom Metazoa; phylum Mollusca; class Gastropoda; order Stylommatophora; family Oreohelicidae; genus Oreohelix; species Oreohelix idahoensis. The sequence goes on from JAMPIV010001137.1 coordinate 315,542, forward strand.
CCCTTTTTTGCAAGTTTATCTGCCTTTTCATTTCCGGGTACACCACAATGAGATGGTACCCACTGAAGTATGGTTCTCTTTTTGGCAGCTACCTTGTTTAGTTCATTTCTCAGATGCGGGAGTTTGCCACCCTTGAGAGCTTGCAGGACAGACAGTGCATCTGTGAGGATGACTACCTGGTGGCAGTCAGAGTTGGTGTTATAAATCATATTTGCAGCTTGCTCTAGAGCTTGAACCTCAGCTGTATAGTTGGAACAGAATTTACCAGTGGGAATGTGCCTAGTCTCATAGTGGTTGTCAGGATATGAGATAAAGATACCGGCACCTCCATTCCTAACAGCATTAGTTGCTGATCCATCTGTATAGGCATGTATCCATGATTGATCGGGATAGCTTTCTTGGATCATACTCAATGTAGCAGTTCGTTTTTGCAGATCATTATACTCACATCCACTTGTGAGACCACTGACTGATGTATTAATTTGGAGGGCACTGCTGGCCTGCTCCCATGGTACAGGGTATAGGGTGGGCTTCAGTGGTGTATGACCATGCTGCTGAGCCAAACTCTAAGTGTGGTCTTATTAAAAAAAGTTAGTTGCTTATCCTTTACAGGATGTGGCAATCAACTCCAGCTTTTATTGGCTGTTTGTGATTTTTCTAGGCAATTTTTTTCATTCAGTAGTTTGCCATTGCTTTCTGAACGGTACGGCGCTTATACCATTGTTAAAAATCCACACAAAGCGATCTGCTACCAAACCGCCTGCAGCAGGTTTCGAACCTGGTATATCTGGATTATGAAACTGCGTTCATATCCATTAGGCCACAGACGCCGACGTGGTCTTATTACTCCATTATAAATCTTCTTTAGATTTCGTTCATTTGCTCCCCAGTTGGTACCTGCTAATTTTCTGAGTATGCCTAGTCGTCTTCGGGCCTTTCCTTCTGCATTTTCAATATGCTTATTCCATGTAAGCCTTTGGTCAAATGTCACCTCAAGATAGGTGGGGTAGCTTTCTTCCTTGATCACGGTTGTCCCTAGGTGTATGTTAGCTGATTTGTCCTTGGGGGCGAGGGAGAACAGTGTTGTGGAGGTTTTGTCTGTGTTTATTGTGATAAGCCATTTCTCTGCCCATGACACTAGCATGTCTGCTGCCCGCTGCATTCTATAATTTGCTGTGGTGACATTTTCATCAGCGCACCAGAGTACTAGGTCATCTGCATATAAGGCAGCTTTAACTCCTGCAGGGAGATCTTTCACCAGGTCATTGATGTAAACAAGGAAGAGTGTTGGGGAAATTACTCCTCCTTGAGGTACCCCCTGATGGAGCAACACTTTTCTGCTCTGCAGACCGTCAAGTGACTCTAGTTCTCCTGTTATGCAAGTATGACTGGATCCATTTCATCATGTTGCCTTGGATTCCTTTTCTCCTAAGTTTTGCAATGAGGCCATCTTTCCACACCTTGTCAAAGGCCTGCTTGAAGTCGACCCAGATCGTTAGGACCTTTTTCTTCTCCTGGAAGGCATCTTCTATTGCTTGAGACAAGTAAGTAACTTGGTCTTCTATACTGTAGCATTCTCTAAATCCAGCTTGTTCCGGCACTAGGATCTGCTCAGACTCTAAATACCATTTCAATCTGTGGTTGATTATTCGCTCCATAGTCTTCCCAACACAGCTTGTGAGACTGATTGGCCGGTAACTTGCAGCCTCGGTCTTACATTTCCCTTTCTTTAGTATGGGTATTGTGATGGCTTCTCTCCATACTTGGGGTACCGTTCCTTTCAACCAGCTGTGGTTGAATATCTCAAGCGTTTTGTCTTTGCTGCTGAGCTCAGATTTACTAGCATTTCGTTGCTGATTTTGTCTGGACCAGGTGACTTTTGAAACTTAAGCTTGGAAATAGCCTTCTGTAGTTCTCCTAGTGTGATGGGTTCCCTCATTGGGGCAGGGGTATCTGTCTGTCCCATGGTTGCCAGTATTTCTTTCTTATCTCTCTCTGATGATCTATGTTAATGGGTAAGTTGCTTTCTGAACTGTATCTTCTAGCAAACAAGTCTGCAGCTTGTTTTCCTCTGAAAAGTTTGCCACCTTCATCCAATGTGATAGTCTGCCTAGGTGAGGAACGCTCTTCATTTAGAGACTTGACTAATCTCCAAAGTTTCCTGCCGTCTTTCTCGAGGTTCAGCGATGCCGTTTTAGTTCTCCAGCTTTTCCGTTTTTCTTCTAGCTTTGTTCTCTGAAACTCTGCTACAGCCTTTTTCCATTTGTTGTGAGTTTCAAGTGAAGGCTGAGACTCTGCGTCCTTTCTAGCCCTGTCCATAGCTTCCTGACGTTCTTGGAGTGTGCTGGACCAGTATGGTATGTAGTTAAGGAGTATCTGTGGCATTATTGACTAGGATTAGGGAGTGATCATCTTGCCAAGTTTCAACCTCTTCACCTCTGTGATCCAGATGGTTATAGCCCCAGCTCTGGGAGTGGCTATTAAAGTCTCCAACTGCTATAAAGTTGGTGGCTGGTACCTGTATAGAGCTGAGACTCAGGGGTTTGTTGTTCGGACAGTAATAGTTCAGGAGTTCTATTTCCATCTTGTCTACCTTTATCTGCAACAGCTGATATTCTGCTCCATCCATGTAGGTTTTCCTTTCGTGTGCATGAATGTTATTCCTTACAAGAGTAAGTACTCCTCCTTTTCGTCTATCTTTTCTGTCGGATCTGAAGCATTGATATCCCCTTATTTTAAAGGTTTGATCTGCTTTCAAGTGAGTCTCTTGGATACAGCAAACACTGACTTGCTTCTCATACAAGATGTTTTCCAGCTCTGTCTTTTTGCTGTATCCAGCCTGCTTGCTGTTCACTCCCTCTGCATTCCAGTGCATCATGACAAGTGGCACTCTGGGTTTCTCTTTTTCTGTTTTGTTTTGGTCAGTAGTTCTCCTCCGCCGTCTGCTGACTCCAAAAGACGGTCTAGAGGGTCCTCCAGTAGCTGAGGGTGGGCTCTGTCGAGGCTCAGAGCCCGGCACTGCACCTGCCTGGTGGAGCTCCACAGGGCGAGCACCAGTACGAGATTTATTTGACGGTGTACTCTCCATAGAAAAAAAAAAGCGAGTTGCGTGATACTGTGGTTTCCGGTGCGCCTTCTGGCCCAGTATCTATGACTTTAGCACCTGTTCAACGGGAGAGTGGGCTCATCCCTAATCTGTTTATGTTCCCAGTAGTAGACTATTCGCAAGCAGCCTGGGGGTGTCACTGCTCTGCGCGGACCTTGTTTACCGAGGCGGCGTCCGAGCTCGTATGGTGAAAATATGGTTGCGTTATCTTCAAAATAGCCCTGTCTTTCCCATGTCTTTTCTGCCATCCTGCAACTTTGAGTTAGGGAGTTCTGAGCTCCAGTCTCTTTCCCAGGCATTTTATCCTGGCCTGGCACGCATACAGAGGACCCCACTTCTGGTTCTAAGTTAGCAGTTGGGGATAGGTGGGGTAGCACACTGTGCATTCCCCGTCATCCAGGGGGCTCTCCAACTATGCAGAGCTTGCACAATGCTGTGCTCTGGTTCTGGGCTCTCCCAAGGAATCCTCACGTCCTGCACAAAGCCACTTCCAGATACCCACCACCTGCCAACCCTCCATTGTAGAAATCTCCTGCATGCGGCCATCCAGTCAAGAGCCAGTATTAAGTCTGGTGCCCAAGTGATCCCCCCAAGCTCAGTGTGCAATGCTGGGTTCTCATCATGCTGCAACACAGGGGGGGATTGTGATTCTCAGCCATCTCTCTCAACTCTGCACCGATAAGTGACATCGGGGACTTAACTGTGCCTCAGTACTGGGAGGCCCCGTTTCCGGGTACACCACACACAGCCAATTGAGGCAACGGTCGCCGTGGGCGTGTCTTCAGTGGGGAAGTTGTGGAGTCTTCCTGTCCATGTTCTTGCACATCCTAACACTGCCCGCAAGACATTGGAGGTTTGGAGAGTGGCCTTCTCTGCTTTTTTGAGCCGGGGTGGGCTCCCCGGGCAAGTCTCGATGGGGATCGGGACGTGTCCACGCACCAGTGGGCCCAGCATCGGCCGCATCTGATGGAGGACTTGCTCTGCCAGGTTTGATGTGGATTTCCTACCGCCCCGGGTAGAAGCCAGAAGTGTACTGTGCCAGCTCTGGGGGAGATAAAGGAGGTGTTTCTGCGTCTCCTTGTGATACGTAGCCAAGGTAGGGCTCACAGTGCTCTTTCCCCGCCACCAAATTGCCTGCTGGTTACGCCGAGTTCTCCGAGGCTCTAGGCATGTGACCAAAAGTTGAAGGCAATAGGATCGTCAAGTCCTGAGTCTCTGTGCCTGTACGATGGGTTCCGATCTTCAGGGAGCAGTCCACACTCGTTCCCACTCCCAAGACTTGTTCAGTATCCATCTGGCTCCTTCCCACCCACAGAGGGCGTGTACGGTGTAGTGCACCGGTTTTATTATCGAGGTTTGCTCCTCTAGATCCGTTGTGTTTAGCCTGAGGATTCGCACCCTCAGTTACCAGGACTACCTCGAGGAGGGTGTGGCTCTTCACCACGCACAACGATCTTGGGGTATGAGAGGTTTTGCTAGGCCAAGAGACTAACACCGCAATGGTCGCTCCTTTCATGAACAAGAATTCACTAGGCCTAGGGTGAAGCAAGGGGGGAAACCCACTACCCACAACACCAGCACATCATACCCCCTGTCTGTAAAAGACTTTGCCCCTGTAAGCTTGTGAATTGATTGTCTCTCCTCTTGGCATAACGTCCACAAGAATCACACCTTCAATGTCCCAAAAGACAGTGATCATGACCTTTCCAGCTGAAGGAATTGTCTTGAATTTCTTTCTTCGTGGTGATTGCGGATGATGCCACTCCATTGACTGTCTTTTTGTCTCAGGTTCAAAATGATGTGCCCAGGTTTCGTCACCTGTAACGATCTTAGCCAAAAAGTTCTCTCCATCAGCATTGAAACGCTCCAACAATTCATAAGAAATTGCTTTCCTTTGCAATCGGTGGTCATTTGTGAGACTTCGAGGAACCCATCTTGCACAAACCTTAGAAAATCCTAGAGTTTTAATAACTGCATTTGCACTACCAATGCTGATTGACAGCTGTAAGGCCAATTGTTGAGTAGTGATTCACCTATCAGTAAGAATAATGCCCTCTGCGCATTTCAACATTTCTGCGTTGGTGGCTGTGGCGGGACGTCCACAACGCAGCCAATCAAGCAGCTCCGTATCTCCAAATCCTGATTCTTTGATTCTCTAAACCCAGCGATTGACTGTACTCCTGTCGACTGCAACACTTCCATACACATCACATAGACGCTTGTGAATGTTCACAACAGTTTCCTTCTCTGCAACGAGAAATTGTATCACAATTCGCTGCTTATAACGCAAGTTGCTAACACGCTCCATTTCAACGGTTTAGGGCAGCCGTATTATTTGGCCGGTTGCAGTGCAATTTGGTGCACACAATTGGCACATGCCATATTTGAAGTGTGCACAATTTCATGCTTCTATCTTCATTATTAGCTGAGAAAAACGATGTGGTGCATTACTTTCTGAACTCCCCTCGTATATTTTTCTTTTCCTTTATGCCTTGTTTTTTACTGTGATAGAAGGCATAGGTTATCTGCAAAATCAAGATAATCTAATCTAATTGTATTCTTGTTTTTTGTGTTTGTCCATTTCATTATTTATCTCATTATCCACTCTGTGATCTTGAGTAAAATCATTGGTGAAAGCAGGTATCTTTATCTGAACCCCACTTTGCATTATAGAAAGTGTTGATGAAAATTTGCCTTTTTGAACAGATTTGCAGATGGCCTCTTGAAATAAAATTTGTATGACTGTAATAAATTATCAGAGATTTCATAATGTCTTACAGCTTATGACTGTGATGTCCTAATCCTGAAAGTTGATGTATATATATGTATACATTTATTTGACTGCTGAATGATGATTCTGAAAGTTACCCCTTATCTGTATATGGATTGTTCAGTCCAAATTCGTACTTGTTAACACCTGCGTTTTACATCTAAAGCTGTTTCACTTTCGTGTTTGGCTCCTAATTTAGTGTGTGCTTTAGTTCTTCTCCTTTTTGATCTTTACAGTTGGTGACTTTTGATTTAACTTTTTTCTTTCATTTATGAGGTTCTATTTGGTATATGTGAGCTATTTCTTTTGTTGGGTGTTCCTTTTGCCAACTATCTTTTCACATGTGGTTTAGCATCTATGCAGCTGCAAATATTGATTGTTTCCTCCATGAGGCTCTCCAGGATTTCAAATCTGTTTCTCTTAATTAGTTTGAGAGTATCCTTCATTTTGTTGTAAGGTTTTTGCACACTCTACTTTTTACGTTACTCTTTCTGCTATGTCTCGGGAAGCATTTATTTTTAGAGTAGTAGAAGATGGTGGTCAGATCTTCCTTCTTCTCATTTTACCTTTATATCTTGTAGGCATCATGTTCATTTCCTGTTTATGGTGGTCTGTTTTTTCTTTTCTTTTATTTTGTGTTTCAATCTGATGAGCTCCACGTGGCCTTACAAACAAACTGGAAAAAATGGTTCTTCTGATGACCATTCATTTTAATAGCAAAACCGACAAAAGATTTCCACTATTTTTCTTCTGTTTCTTATGCTGTTTGGTAAAATAAACCAGGGGTGAAACTTTTCATTGCAGTTGGAAGTTTAAAAAAAATCCTGGACAACAAATCCATTTTGGTGTAGATGAGCAAATTAATTATTGATTAACAGAGGTTGTTTTCTACTAGTAGTTAAAAAATAATTAATTAGCCATTTATAAGCAGCAACAAGTCGTTTTATTATTACAGTTGGGAAGATTATGTTGCTGAGCTAATACCAAACAACACTAGTTGAAGATGAGGTGAAGAGAAATGTGAAGTGTCATACTATTATGTTGTAGATGTAGTATGTTGAGTATGAATGAAATGATAATTCATATGTTTTATACAGTTCTTATTAAAATTGTATTATAATGATTTGAATTTGGAAAGTATTGCAAAAACATACTCACCTATGGCTTTTCTTGTAAGTGTGTATCTGTTTCAGAATTTCAGATCTCTCAGAAGTAAGTGTTCTGTAACATAAATTTAAAAAAAAGAAAAAAGTTGCAAATGGATTAGTAAATGATGCGGCCACCAAAATGGATTCATTACAAAAAAGCAGTGACTCACTTTTGTAAATCAATAGTGAAAAAAAAAAATTACTTCTTCATTACAAGCTAGTTCCATTTATCCTGTTTCAGAAGGTTTTTTTTTTTTACTGCACTTCAGAGATTTTCTTGACTGCACTTCAGAGACTTAAATGAACTGTTAAGTAAACTGTGCTTCTAATAAAGTACAAACTTTGGAAAGTTCTTAGGGACTGTTCTAAAGCATTGGATGTAGCACTCTTCTAACAGGCTTTGGGAGAATTAACTGCCCTTTCAAATGCTGGAAGCATTGCATTTTTGTTAAAGAAGTTTGCACAATAATGATATTATCTTAATTATAGTAATTTTATTATGCCATCTTAAGCAGCTGTGCTTTCAGCTAAAGTTTATTCCTGGAAGCTGATAACTGATACATCTTTGTAAGTTCCAGTGTTCAGTACTGAGGAAAAAAGTAAGTCTGCAGCTACATTATTGCTGCTCATAACTTACACATAGAGAAATCAAATTTGAACATAAATTTTATGTATTGAGCAACCCTCTTGTATCGAAGGTACTATCATTAATAATAATGTGTTAAACACTTTTTTAGATGTGGGAACATGCCTGATGCTTGACACTTGTATTGGAAAATTGGGACTGTCATAAACATTTTCATACAATTTTCTGAGAGGAATAGTGTGGACAGAATTTCGTTAATGTAAATTGAGAACCACATAAATTTATAGAAACAAAAAGAAAAGTGGTATGCAGGATGCTCCTCCATTAGCTCCTCTTGAAGCATAGACCTTTAGCCAAATGTCTCCAACCCTTTGTATCTTTTACAGTTTACTTCCATTTCTGTCAGTTGTTTTTTCCATATCATTCTAAAATCTCTTTAATATATAATTTCAACGCATGTTTGGGGAAACTTCAAATTCACAATGAAGACCAAAGCTGCGGTATGTAATGCCTGCATCACCAGTATACTTCTGTATGGCAGCAAGACATGGACATGCTGGGGATGATGACGCCATTGTGTACACTGATGGGTCTGTACTGCGTGGTGAGAAATCAGGATGGCGCTTCTCTGCGAGAATAAAGGGCAAGGTCATCGCTGAACAGAGTGGAGTCTACATGACAACAACCTCCAGTATGAGAATGGAGGTAGAATCAGTTACTGCAGCACTGAGATGGCTGTCTGAAACTCCATCAACCAGGGCAGTTATATTGTCAGACTCTCAAGCCATGCTTCGGAAAGTTCAGAACGAATGGCTGCGGCAGGAATGGAAAACATCAATAGAATCCTCAAAGTCTTCAAGAACTGGTGTGGATCTACTGTCCTGGTCATGCAGGGGTATGTGGCAATGAGAGAACTGACAGACTGGCCTCGAGAGCACCCATAGTGGGGACACTGGACATGGATAAGGGAGAGATACCAAGGGCAATTAATGATCGCATGTTGGATAATGACACTGCAATAGATGAATCAACAAGGCTGTTGGAGTTTGGCATCAAACGTGGGACTAGCAGAAAGGGACGTCAGAGAGGTTGCATCCGTCATATGTACAACCAGCATGCTACAGGTACAATTAGCATTCATACTCTTCAACATTTGCTGAGGGAGACAGCACCTATGGGTTTGCCCGGAGTGCAGTGAGGTCAATTCTGAATAACAATAACACGGACAATCTATGCTAAGCAAGAAACAAGACTCATTACCTTCCATCAATGGTGTCTTCGCCACATACTTGGTATTTCATGGAAGGACAAAGTGACAGATGTCGAGGTGCTTTCATGTGCTGGCCTTCAAACAGCCTTCAGACATGTATACACAGCTAAGACAGTGCAGACTAGGCCGGCCTGGCCATGTCCGCAGCATGGAAGATGGTCACATCTCAAAAGATATCTTCTACGGACAACTGGCAGATGGCAAAAGAACAGTTGGGCGTCCGCAGCTGAGGTTCAAAGATGTGTACAAGAGAGATATGAGGGCACTGGAAATAAATCCAGCAACATGTGAGGATGACACTGCCAACTGCACCCAGTGGTGATGCCCCCTACTGTGCCGCCTCAGAATTTGCAAAACAACCTCACAGCAAGCAGTAGAGAAAAGAAAACGTCAAAAGTAACACCAGGAGAATAAGCATCTGAGAACTATCACCACAGGGGCGCATTCCCATAGTCAATTATGACCGAAGGGGCTATTATTATATATATTTGATACAAGGAATATAAATAACGTTTCTAAGCACATTTATATGTCTGATTATGGATGTGTGATAAGAAATATAAATGTGTGCATATGTGATTAAAGAAATATACATCCTAATATCGTTGAGCATACATGGTAATTTTCAAAATGAGCTACACTTATTTTATTTCATTGCAGGGATAATGCTTACTATTGTTGCACTGATATCTTGTTAAGCTCAGTAATATATCATTTTGTCATTTCAAGTAAAATAAAACGGGACACCAATCTGTTTTTTTCTTGTTTTTTAATAAAGTTGATGCACAGAAATAGCAGAAAAATAATGTTGACATAGATTTTAATTTTAAAATAGCAGTATGTAAGTTAACTGTGACAAAAAAATGCAACCCAGATTGTTTCCTATTGTTAACACTGAAACTTATATTTTATAATGTCATTGAATGCATGGCAGTCTTTGCAGTTTACAAGTAGTAGTGAAAGTCAATGTTCGACCGTGCATTATGTCTGAGAATAAAATATGCGTATTTTATGCCAACAAAATAAAATACGGGTATAATACGTTATTATACGTTAAATTATATGTGTAAGTCTGACATGGGGCACTTTCCATAGGTATAGCTTGTAATGAAAGGTCTTGTTGCTTCTGTTATTTGTGCTCGATATTAGAATAAAAATAAGTAAATTAAATTGCTTTTAGTTTTATCTGTCTATCTTCTGTAGGACAGCATAGCATGTTTCAATTGGAGATAAATTTTCAGGTTTTGAAACATTTGATGCAGTGATGCAACGTATTTCAACGTACGGAAGTTTTACCATATGCGTATAATAATTATTTTATTGTAAAAAATACAATATGTATCATACATACGGTCGAATGTTGGTGAAAGTATGTGAAATGTTATCTTTGAAAAATGGACTAAAAAAATCAGAATATGAAATAAGTTTTTGTGTGTGTGCGTGATTGTATGTGTTAATGTTATGTGATTTGTCAAACATTTTACACTGTAACTAATCACTGTAATAAGTGCTTGAGGGTAGAATCAAGGATTAGTATTGTATATTCTAGGTGACCCAGTTTAAAAAAATGAAAAAAAATCATACTGGTCTTGTTTTATGGCACCCTGTTTGGCATGATTATTAAACAAATATTTTATTTGGGCCACCCTGAACTATTATGTAACTCTGAAAAAATGGCTCAGTGAACACACAAAAAAGACAGTATTTATGACTTCCAAAAACCAGTCACAAGGCTAAGTCAGTAAAATTGTCTTGTGTCACATGGTTTTATTTTATCATCATTGAGAAACTTTGTTACATTTCTTATAAACATCTGTGTTTGATGGGGAAATAATAATAATGGTAAATTATCTGCTCCATGAAATAATGATTTACACAGGTGAATTATTCTTTAAATATTGTGAGGTCTTCAGACAATTTAAACACTGCAGATTGAACTGGCAGAACGCAGCCAATGAAAAAGGATAGTGTTAAATGCTCTAGCCATATGAAAGCACTATTGACAGAAATAACACACTAAATAGTAATTGACACACTTTAGCTCAGGCCCACCATCATTGAAATAAACACTGGCAAGGCTAGGCATCAATATTTTAGGAACACGAAGGCTGGCACTTCAAACATTCTTAGGCTAAAATCTGAGAAGCATTGTTTTACAAGATTGAAACAGTAAAAAGAAGACTTCGTAATACCTGTGTCATGTGAGAGATAATTTTTTATGTGCAGGCATGCGAGCACACATACACACATAAAATTGTGTGCATGCAAACTATGCTGATGTTATTTGATTTTAGAATCTTAAGAAATGAATGAATTTCAGTCAATTTCCAAGTCTGCCAATGAAGTTTCATTACCATCATCAGCTGAAGCTGCAGAGGAAAAGAAACATTGCACAGGATCTAGACTAGATGTAAATAGTAAAGGATGACAATATTTAGAGTGGAATGACACAAGGATGACAGATTTTAGAGTGTGGAATGACAATCTAAAACCAGAATTGCACTCTTATCTATGCAGATATCACAGCTTAGGCGTAAACAGACACAACGCAACCAGCGTCCTTTTCAGGACGAACGAGGAAGAAGAAGAAGAATCTATGCCATATTGAGTGATGTTGATGATCCATTTGTTATCAATGAAACTGAAGTTGTAATCATGTTGCTCCACATGCGAGTGAAGTGTGAACACTTAAGTTAGTGAAGGTTTCATTTATTGCCAAATATTTTGTATTACTCCGGTGTTGGGAGTGAATGGTATAATATAAAGCAAGGTTTTTTTTCCATAACTTTTATTTTTACATTTTTCAGGTAATCATAATGCAAAAGAATGTGCCTTTGACTGGGGTTTAGATATCAACAGATTTGAGAATGGACTATAAGTCTAAAAAAGGTTGCACGCCAGTTCCACTGACTGAGGAGTCAATAAGCCAGGCTGCAGGAGACTGCGGGTTACTGAATGGAACGGATAAGCATCGAAATGGAAGTCCAGATTCTTTTTTTGATTTGACAGAGAAACCTAGTAAGTGAAAGAAATGTCTTTTCTCCCATTTTATAAAATATAAAATGTTAGTGTTAATGTGTTTGTGCTTCCTTTGTAGTCATTTTAACTAGGCCTCTTATCAACCAACCAATGGACAGGAAAAATAATTTTGTTGGTGGAAAACTTGTGGTGAGATGCCATGAAATGAGTAACTTTTTGACACATTTGTTATAAAGAAGAAAAAGAATTTCTGACATAGCAGGTACTGTTAAAAATATGAATTATGAACTCAGATATTAAGAATATTCAGCTTGATGGCTTGGAAATATGGAGGACGACATAAAAATGATAACCAAGAAGTTTTAGAAGTTCATAAATGGGTTCTGCACAGAGTAGGAGTAAGAAAATAGTAGGAAAAGATGGCTATCATCAAACTCTTTAAGCACATTTGGTAATGAGTTGCATTTACACTAGTTAGTGCCATACTGTGACATTGATATCACTTTTTCACTGCGCAATGGAGCTTCGTGTAGCAAATTAATTTTATTTAATAAAAACTTCATTTTGAAATGAGCGGACATTAATAGCTCATTAATAACCATTTTTTACTTGCTGATTAGTAAACAATTGACAGCCACATGTCTTGAAAAGCAGTCTTTTATGTGACAGTGTGAACATTCATACAGACTATTCCCTAAGTAAGCATATGATGTAAATCTCTTCCCCCATGCCTCTCCCTCTCTGTTTTTCTCGGTATTAGTTGACTCAACATATATTGAACCAACACTTGCATTTAAGTCTCCAAGTACTATAGTTAGTTGTCTCGTGAGATTTGCACTGTTCCATTGCCATGTCAAGTTCATTGTAGAATGTGTCAGTTACTTCTGTACTACAACCTGTTGGTGCATTTATTTGTGTAAAATAATATATACAGGTAGTTTGCCATTCAGTTTAACCCATAGGGCTCGATCTGATATTACCCAGAATCCCATCACTGTTATTGCTCTTTCTGCTTCTGAAACTATGCTAACTACTTTACTTTTTGTTTCCTCCTGAGTAAATTATTTTTTAGTTGTCATAATATATTTCACATGCTACTGTATATCACATTTTTCATAATCTTAATAAATTTACCGTCACTCCTTTCATTTCTCTCCTGATGATGTCAGATTCTCCATCCTGCATAAGTGTTCTGACATTCCAGGTTTCTATGGTCAAGGTATCTTTAATTCTAATATTACTTACAGTAGCTTAATGATGGTCAGGTTTCACCTGTAACACATGATACTGCTTACTGGAGGAGATGATTCCTCTGGAATCTTTTCTATGGAAGTAGCTTCAATTCATGACAGTACAAGGGACAGTATGATAGTGATTTTCTTTAGCTTTCCTTCGGTTTGTTTAATAAGGGAGTCTCTGATAGTGTAGAGTACAAATTCTAAAACTACAAGGCATGCTAAGAGCAGATGTTTAGGGCGGTGTGATAAGAGGTTTTGATGTTATTAATTAGAGGATATCCTGGACAAATAGATGTATCAGAAGATACCAGAATAGTGCCAGATAAGAGACTGGTCTTATAAGAAATACCCCCTTCTCTGAAAAGAGTAAGGGTGTATAGACAATCAAGGTGAGGTCCAGCTATGTAAGTTCCCAGAGTAAGGAATGATGATGATGAAGTTCTCTGGGTCCCTATCTACTACCTCTTGAGATCTCACCAAGAGTATGTTAACTGTGTGTTGTTATTTGGCAAGGTGTCTAGGGTAATGTATTTTCACAGTTATGACTTTTAAAACAGAACTTTAACTTTAATGAAAATTAAGCAAGACTGTCTTAAAAGTATATCTACAATTTTATTTTCCTGAACCTCAAACTTTTTGGGTCAGGAAGTATCAAACTCAAGAAAAGGTTATATACATGTTAAAATAAATATTTTTGGAAACTCTGTCCATTTGTGTACAGCACAAAGTCACTGGAAAGTCTATTCCCACAGTTCTTGATATTATCACAAATACTACACTGTAAGGTCTGTCATTTTCATCACTCCCAGGAGGTAAATTTTACTTGGTGAAATTTTGTGGTTGGATGAAGTATCAGTGCCTGTTTGAAGCACTTATCTGTAAAAGTATCAGTGCCTGTCTGAAGCACTTATCTGTAAAAGAGTTATTGCAGCTGTATTGTCAATCAGATCTGGACACCACCATTGTGACTCCTGACTGAAGAAAAGGAGCTAGCTGCAAGTTGTAGCATGAGCCATAACTCCCACACTTTCTTCCTTTCAGTCTACTGCAGCAACGAGGTAACTTCGTAATAAAACCCTCAAGTAAAGAATATTCACATACACAAGCTGACCAGCCGTAAAGGGCTATAACACTGATCTTTCAGTACAGACGGCAAAGGCTTTCCTTCTGACTCGTTCTGAACATGTCAGCTTGGCATGCACGCTTATGGTCAAAATGGCGGAACTTACAAGCAGTTGTTAATTTTTATCAAACTACACCCGACCAATCAGATGATGAGTTAAAAAAAATTAACTATTTCCTAGGCTATAGAATTGAGCAGTTTTTAAGCGTGTTTGTCTAATCTGACCGAATTTGTTTATTGTATATCATAGTTATTTGTGAACCGATTTTAATTATCAAAAGTGATAATTAAACGGCCAATTATTCTCTATCGTTCAATATAGTTTTCCTTTAGTTATTCCTTTGCATTCAAATGGGGTTAATTTTTTTGTAATTAAATTTGATCTTAACCTGATGTGAAAATATTACTAAATTAAATTTTTCTAAGTTAAGATAATTTTGTATGAGGGAATCTCTATGTGTATATGTTAAGCAATATCAGCGCTATAATTTGAGATATCCCTTGCATTTCAAGTATCTTTAGTTATCAAGAAACAAATTATTTAAGTTCGGTCAAAAACTCAAAATAGGCATTATTTCCACTTCAACCAAAAATTTTCTTGTCATTACAAAAAAGAGGTAACGATTTGATTGGTTGTTAAATTTTACTACGTTCATCGATAAATATTGGGGTGGGTGTGTTTGGGGGGAAGGGTGGTAACTTTAAACTTGTTTTCTTAGAAAAATTCAAATACTCTAGTTAAATTGTTGGCGGTAAATTTGACTAGACCCTCAGACAAATTTCAAATACTGTAGTTATTTATAGATTTAAAATTACGATAGCTAGTTCGTTTTAAGCGGGGGAATTTGAGCGTGTTGTGATACGGATTCACTTTACTACAGGCGGCCATGTCATTAGTCATCACAGCGTAAAACTTTAGAGGTGTTTTATACAGATTCCGGCCTCCACACAAGTATCTCACCTTGCCCTCAGTGATAGCCACTTGGTTTAGTCCAAGGCTGTTTATTCAGTAGTCATATCTAGCCTCTAAATCCAGAGGCTGTTCAAATTATCTGCCACCCAGATAGGAGGACAGGCTCCTTCCATCTACTACTCTCCAGGGACCATGAATAATGCAACAACAAAATATCTGCAACTTTATCTCCTGAAAAATACTCAGCGTTCGCTGTATCACAGATAAATTTACCATTTTGTCAGGAGCTTATACACAAAATTGAAGATACATTAAGACATGCAACTGGTGATTTGACAGCTGTGTAAAGAAATCTAGTGGTATATTATATCTGGGAGGAGAAAATGCAAAAATAAAATACATCGTAGAAAAACTGCACGCTCAGTTCTCTTCTTATTGTGACCGTGCAATAATTATATCTGAGTTATAATAGTAAAATTTAACATATAATAGGGAATTAGTGAATAATTTCACACAACATGCCTAATAAAAATTCACCAAGTCTTTTGGCCGGGTGCCATCGCTAGCCAAGATCTGCTTGTTCGTAGCAAGCAGGGGAACGTGCGCACCGTCGTGGCTGGCTGGGGCTGGGTTGGCCATGTCCTTGGGGGAGACCCCGGTGCCATCGCGGGGACAGCTGTGCTTTGGACCCCTGGGGGAAAACGAGAGAGAGGCCGACCAGAGACGGCCTGGCGGAGGACTGTGGAGGCTGGGATGCAGGAAGTGAACCAGAGTTGGGGCACTGTACGAAGGATGGCCACCGACCGAGCAAAGTGGAATCAATTTGTTGTTGCCCTAAGACGCCACTAGGCGTGATGGCCACTGACTGCTTTGACGGTCGGCGGCTAAGAATCAAAGAAGAAGAAGTGAATAATACAACAGTGCTGCATGCTCCGTAGGCAGCATCGCTACAGACAATATAGTCTAATATAATAAAATAGAAAGTTAGTTTAAAAACGCACAAACACATGCAGGAATTATTTCTCACAATTTAATTACTTCTAAACTGAAACTAAAGGTCAGGTTCACCAAAGTTGACACTGAGGTCGTGAACTGTCAATCAAGTAACTCATTAAACAAGGTTAAACAAGGTTAAACAACAGACATCACTCTGGTGTTTAGGAAATAGGAAGCATAACAGGAAATAGGAAGCATAAAGGCAGGTCATTTCGTCCTGCACTAGTAATTTTTAGTGTCAGCTGTTTCTAGTTCGCACACTTGTAGAGAGCACTCTAAAATCATTTCAAAAACAAAAGACAAAGCAGGATATTTTTGACTGACATCTTATTATAATTATAAGATAAAGGAATGAAATGTTGATTGATGTAAAGTTACATTTAGGAAAATGAATTTGATTTTAACCATAAGTACGGAACACCTGGGCGTGTGAATGGGACATTGTATAGGAATGATTGATAGTTTGGTATTTGTTTTTAATGAGAATACATGTAGAAATACATTTGGGCTGCATAATTAGGATGTGAGAAAGAGTTATTAGATGTAAAGGATACGCGCTGAAATCAGCATTTCACACGGTTGTCAGGTTTGCAAAATCATAAATCCTGACTATTTCCCATAGAACAATAGAGAAAAACAGATGCCAAGTGCAAAATGAAAGGATATAAATACTAGAGTTAGTACGGTCAAAAAAGGAGAGCTCGGAAACAACCATGTAGAAGTAGACTGCAGAGAGAGAAGACTCGGAGTGCTGACTTGTATTTAGAAATAGCTATTAGACGTAACCAAGAGCTCACCAAGCGTTTTTAAATCGTAGTAGATTTTACTAAAGTCATTCATCATAGTCTGAAGCAAAAGCGTCCAGCACTATCTACAACATCCTTGGTGAGAGTTGTCAGCACAAGGAGGTACCTAACTATAACGTTCTAACTAGTAGTGACAATGTGAGATAGGTGAAAGTAAACTTTCGTTTCATCAAGGGACTTTATAAAGAAAGTAGTCTTTCGTTTTGTTAAGTGACTTTATAAAGCTTCAACCAATCTCAGTATTATGCTACGCTAGACGCTATTCACTACTCAAGAGAACATTATAGCAAAAGTGTTTCTAAAACTTTTAGAAAAGGGGCCATTACAACTTTTGACTTATAGAAGCCCATGTAACCAGATGAGAATTGCAGCAAAGAACAATAACGTTAAATACAGATTCATTCTCGAGAAGCTAGCTCAGTGATTCTCAAGCAGGGGATGTATAGTTATGAAAAACAACATCAGTGATAGAACTTCTATGAGAAGACCTTAGACCAGGGATTCCCAACCAGTAGTTAGAAATACTTGATGACGTGTCCAAACAGGCAACTTGAGACTTGATATAAATGACCAATGACTTAGAATGTATTCCAGCCTCTAGGAAGATGACTAAGAAAACACTATAATTTTTTAGATGCAAATTTGATGTTCCGTATCAAATAACACTGTGTTCTGGGATCTTCCTCAATAATAATAGTAATAATACTATTAGTAAGAAATGTTTAGTAAGAAAACGCCTGCATCTGTAGTTAAGATATCTTCATGCACATTTTGTTTGATGTTAAAACTTGTTGTTCAATTAACATTTTGTGGTGGTTTTGGTAATGACCAATGACATGCTATAAAGAACAGGGAGTTAGTCACAGAACCTGGTAACTGAGGTTTTCACTCTCCTCTACAAAGTGGTGGGAATCTACATCTGAGGCATATAGCCTTTCATTCCACTGCAACAAAAACAATCAAACTATTTGTTAGATGAACTTTAGTCTGGAGAATAAACAATCTGTATGGTCACTGGACTGTCATGCTGGCACATTATGTAATAAAACAGTCATATCATACTCAAACACCAGCAGAAGTTTCAGTAGAACCCAACAATTCACAGACACCGTAGATACAACAGAGACGGCAGCATCACTGTGATCAAAATAAAAAACATTGTAAAAGAAGATAAACAGACACAGCCCTTCCCCACTGGGGGCAAGAACAAATAACACATTTGAAGTGCTATCGAATTGTTTAACCCAAAATGAACAGGGAAAATTAATGAAGTATATAACTGTCTTCTTGGCCTACAAAGTAATGACTCACCAGGATTCTATAAAATAGGTAATCAAATACTACGTGAAGCTGCACTAGTCATTAGTGATTCAGCAACATAATACATATATAATCAGTATGTATAAATAATGAAGATGGCTACTGTGAAACTGATAATAAAAGGTAAAGGTCGTCTCATATCAGATACTGCTGTAGGGGAGTGACGTGTTAGAGACTTCACATTTTCCTTCCCTAACTCAATAGCAAAGTCAGGTACCCATTTACAGCTGGGTAGACTTGAGTGTGTTGATACCGTGAATCGAACCTGGTGCCTTTGCCTTGAGATACCAGCTCTCTAACTACTCTGCCAATCGGACACGCAAAACTGTAAATAATAGAAAGTTTTTAAAAAATGAGAAGTAGTATTCGAGTCAGTTTTACAAATGAACAATACAGTAGAAACATGGGTTGCTGCAGGGTTTCTCTTCATCAGCCACAGCCACAAACAGGAAACAAAGATGAAAAATATGGAAATATATACAGCCAATAGAATTCAGAACAATAATTTATATACAACATAATGGTTACTTTCACAATTGCCTCACACTGGCAGCATGTATAAAACCAGGATTAAAGTTGAAAGTTGCAACCAAAGTATAGTGGGTTCAGTTCCCAGTGCAGGTGGGAAAAGACAACAGGAGGCGGACACATGGGAGTCACGAGAGTGGAAAGAAGATAAATGACCAAAACACTTGTCCGATGAGGGGACTACTTCTGATTATCAGATTTCCCCCCTGTTGTATTGCTCTGGGCAGTTTCTCATCAAAGAAAGGCTATTGGAAAATGACAAAGGAAAAAAATAAGTAATAAACAATAAAATTAATAAGATTAGCAAATAACAAGGATGAAGAGATGGAAAGACCTTGAGCTAATGGCACACGACAGAAGGACTTGGCATGAGTTTGTTGAAGGTCTATGCTCCGTGGGAAGCTGGAGGTAAATGAACGAATACAGATGAACAAAATTCGAAACGCTTAAAAAAAATCTTTGTTACTGTCAATAAATTATTAAACTCGCAGAAGACAGTGCTTCAGCTCAGCATTGGAACCTTTATATTTGACATCGTTAAAGAAAGGTCAAGGTAGTCCCATAACAGATACTGCCATAGGGGAGTGAAGTGTTAGAGACTTCACCATACTAGGTCTAACATCAAGAGGTGGGGTGCTAAACACAACGGATCTAGAGGAGCAAACCTCGATAATAAAACCGGTGCACTACACCGTACACGCCCTCTGTGGGTGGGAAGGAGCCAGATGGATACTGAACAAGTCTTGGGAGTGGGAACGAGTGTGGACTGCTCCCTGAAGATCGGAACCCATCGTACAGGCACAGAGACTCAGGACGTGACGATCCTATTGCCTTCAACTCTTGGTCACATGCCTAGAGCCTCGGAGAACTCGGCGTAACCAGCAGGCAATTTGGTGGCGGGGAAAGAGCACTGTGAGCCCTACCTTGGCTATGTATCACAAGGAGACGCAGAAACACCCCCTTTATCTCCCCCAGAGCTGGCACAGTACACTTCTGGCTTCTACCCGGGGCGTTAGGAAATCCACAGGCACCCCAGCATCACAATGCCAAGAAGATGACAAAGTTGGAATTTACTAACTCAAACCTGGCAGAGCAAGTCCTCCAACAGATGTGGCCGATGCTGGGCCCACTGGCGCGTGGACACGTCCCGATCCCCATCGAGACTTGCCCGGGGAGCCCACCCCGGCTCAAAAAAGCAGAGAAGGCCACTCTCCAAACCTCCGATGTCTTGCGGGCAGTGTTAGGATGTGTAAGAACATGGACAGGAAGACTCCACAACTTCCCCACTGAAGACACGCCCACGGCGACCGTTGCCTCAACTGGCTGTGTGTGGTGTACCCGGAAACGGGGCCTCCCAGTACTGAGACACAGTTAAGTCCCCGATGTCATTTATCGGTGCAGAGTTGAGAGAGATGGCTGAGCATCACAATCCCCCCTGTGTTGCAGCATGATGAGAACCCAGAATTGCACACTGAGCTTGGGGGGAATCACTTGGGCACCAGACTTAATACTGGCTCTTGACTGGATGGCCGCATGCAGGAGATTTCTACAATGGGGGGTTGGCAGGTGGTGGGTATCTGGAAGTGGCTCTGTGCAGGACGTGAGGATTCCTTGGGTGAGCCCAGAACCAGAGCACAGCATTGTGCAAGCTCTGCATAGTTGGAGAGCCCCCTGGATGACGGGGAATGCACAGTGTGCTACCCCACCTGTCCCCAACTGCTAACTTAGAACCAGAAGTGGGGTCCTCTGTATGCGTGCCAGGCCAGGATAAAATGCCTGGGAAAGAGACTGGAGCTCAGAACTCCCTAACTCAAAGTTGCAGGATGGCAGGAAAGACAGGGCTATTTTGAAGATAATGCAACCATATTTTCACCATACGAGCTCGGACGCCGCCTCGGTAAACAAGGTCCGCGCAGAGCAGTGACACCCCCAGGCTGCTTGCGAATAGTCTACTACTGGGAACATAAACAGATTAGGGATGAGCCCACTCTCCCGTTGAACAGGTGCTAAAGTCATAGATACTGGGCCAGAAGGCGCACCGGAAACCACAGTATCACGCAACTCGCTTTTTTTTTTCTATGGAGAGTACACCGTCAAATAAATCTCGTACTGGTGCTCGCCCTGTGGAGCTCCACCAGGCAGGTGCAGTGCCGGGCTCTGAGCCTCGACAGAGCCCACCCTCAGCTACTGGAGGACCCTCTAGACCGTCTTTTGGAGTCAGCAGACGGCGGAGGAGAACTACTGACCAAAACAAAACAGAAAAAGAGAAAACCAGAGTGCCACTTGTCATGATGCACTGGAATGCAGAGGGAGTGAACAGCAAGCAGGCTGGATACAGCAAAAAGACAGAGCTGGAAAACATCTTGTATGAGAAGCAAGTCAGTGTTTGCTGTATCCAAGAGACTCACTTGAAAGCAGATCAAACCTTTAAAATAAGGGGATATCAATGCTTCAGATCCGACAGAAAAGATAGACGAAAAGGAGGAGTACTTACTCTTGTAAGGAATAACATTCCTGCACACGAAAGGAAAACCTACATGGATGGAGCAGAATATCAGCTGTTGCAGATAAAGGTAGACAAGATGGAAATAGAACTCCTGAACTATTACTGTCCGAACAACAAACCCCTGAGTCTCAGCTCTATACAGGTACCAGCCACCAACTTTATAGCAGTTGGAGACTTTAATAGCCACTCCCAGAGCTGGGGCTATAACCATCTGGATCACAGAGGTGAAGAGGTTGAAACTTGGCAAGATGATCACTCCCTAATCCTAGTCAATAATGCCACAGATACTCCTACCTTCTACTCCAGAGGATGGCACACAACTTCAACACCAGATCTTGCCTTCTCCACACCAGATATAGCTGGATCTATTAGTAGAGAAGTAGGAGACCAACTAGGGGGAAGCGACCATTGCCCAATCTTTCTTACTGTCCAGAGTGCAACTCTCAGTACAGGCCCAGCCATTACAAGATGGAACTACAAAAAAAAGCCAACTGGGGTTTATTCAGGCATCAGGTGAACACGCTGCTGTCTACCCTCAAGGTACAGAACAGAGACATTAATGAAGTGGTAAAAGACTTCAACAGATGCATACTACAAGCTGCAAAAGAAACCATTCCCAAAGGATGCCGGCGTAACTACATACCATACTGGTCCAGCACACTCCAAGAACGTCAGGAAGCCATGGACAGGGCTAGAAAGGACGCAGAGTCTCAGCCTTCACTTGAAACTCACAACAAATGGAAAAAGGCTGTAGCAGAGTTTCAGAGAACAAAGCTAGAAGAAAAACGGAAAAGCTGGAGAACTAAAACGGCATCGCTGAACCTTGAGAAAGACGGCAGGAAACTTTGGAGATTAGTCAAGTCTCTAAATGAAGAGCATTCCTCACCTAGGCAGACTATCACATTGGATGAAGGTGGCAAACTTTTCAGAGGAAAACAAGCTGCAGACTTGTTTGCTAGAAGATACAGTTCAGAAAGCAACTTACCCATTAACATAGATCATCAGAGAGAGATAAGAAAAGAAATACTGGCAACCATGGGACAGACAGATACTCCTGCCCCAATGAGGGAACCCATCACACTAGGAGAACTACAGAAGGCTATTTCCAAGCTTAAGTTTCAAAAGTCACCCGGCCCAGACAAAATCAGCAACGAAATGCTAGTAAATCTGAGCTCAGCAGCAAAGACAAAACTGCTTGAGATATTCAACCACAGCTGGTTGAAAGGAACGGTACCCCAAGTATGGAGAGAAGCCATCACAATACCCATACTAAAGAAAGGGAAATGTAAGACCGAGGCTGCAAGTTACCGGCCAATCAGTCTCACAAGCTGTGTTGGGAAGACTATGGAGCGAATAGTCAACCACAGATTGAAATGGTATTTAGAGTCTGAGCAGATCCTGGTGCCGGAACAAGCTGGATTTAGAGAATGCTACAGTATAGAAGACCAAGTTACTTACTTGTCTCAAGCAATAGAAGATGCCTTCCAGGAGAAGAAAAAGGTCCTAACGATCTGGGTCGACTTCAAGCAGGCCTTTGACAAGGTGTGGAAAGATGGCCTCATTGCAAAACTTAGGAGAAGTGGAATCCAAAGCAACATGATGAAATGGATCCAGTCATACTTGCATAACAGGAGAACTAGAGTCACTCTTGACGGTCTGCAGAGCAGAAAAGTGTTGCTCCATCAGGGGGTACCTCAAGGAGGAGTAATTTCCCCAACACTCTTCCTTGTTTACATCAATGACCTGGTGAAAGATCTCCCTGCAGGAGTTAAAGCTGCCTTATATGCAGATGACCTAGTACTCCGGTGCGCTGATGAAAATGTCACCACAGCAAATTATAGAATGCAGCGGGCAGCAGACATGCTAGTGTCATGGGCAGAGAAATGGCTTATCACAATAAACACAGACAAAACCTCCACAACACTGTTCTCCCTCGCCCCCAAGGACAAATCAGCTAACATACACCTAGGGACAACCGTGATCAAGGAAGAAAGCTACCCCACCTATCTTGGGGTGACATTTGACCAAAGGCTTACATGGAATAAGCATATTGAAAACGCAGAAGGAAAGGCCCGAAGACGACTAGGCATACTCAGAAAATTAGCAGGTACCAACTGGGGAGCAAATGAACGAAATCTAAAGAAGATTTATAATGGAGTAATAAGACCACACTTAGAGTTTAGCTCAGCAGCATGGTCATCAGCTGCTAACTCACATCTGCAGTCTTTGGACAGGGTGCAAAATCAAGCTCTCAGGCTCATTACAGGAGCCATGAAAACTACACCAATAACAGAGATGCAGAAGGTTGCTGGATTACAGACATTGTCCCATAGAAGAGACACAAAAACCATGATCCAGATGGAAAAGTACAACAGTATGCCAATGCACCCAATGAAGGCAAGACTAGATGATCTGGCATTGGGACGTCTAAAGCGTAGCAGCTTTGTGCATCGGGGGAAAAGACTTATAAGACAGCATCAAGAGGACCTATCCATGAAGACAACACCACTGAAGCCCACCCTATACCCTGTACCATGGGAGCAGGCCAGTAGTGCCCTCCAAATTAATACATCAGTCAGTGGTCTCACAAGTGGATGTGAGTATAATGATCTGCAAAAACGAACTGCTACATTGAGTATGATCCAAGAAAGCTATCCCGATCAATCATGGATACATGCCTATACAGATGGATCAGCAACTAATGCTGTTAGGAATGGAGGTGCCGGTATCTTTATCTCATATCCTGACAACCACTATGAGACTAGGCACATTCCCACTGGTAAATTCTGTTCCAACTATACAGCTGAGGTTCAAGCTCTAGAGCAAGCTGCAAATATGATTTATAACACCAACTCTGACTGCCACCAGGTAGTCATCCTCACAGATGCACTGTCTGTCCTGCAAGCTCTCAAGGGTGGTAAACTCCCGCAGCTGAGAAATGAACTAAACAAGGTAGCTGCCAAAAAGAGAACCATACTTCAGTGGGTACCATCTCATTGTGGTGTACCCGGAAATGAAAAGGCAGATAAACTTGCAAAAAAGGGAGGAGAATGTGAACAAGAAGATGATGAAGTCACATACTTTGAGAAAAAGAGAGCTATCCAGACTATCAGAAGAGAACAGAACCAACCCAAAGACGACTATCACACTCTCGACCGGCAGGGACAGATAACTATTTTTCGACTCAGGACAGGGCATAACAAACTGAATAAACACATGCACAAGCTACGATTGTCTGCTTCACCACTGTGCACATGTGGATTAAACGAACAAACTGCTGAGCATGTTCTACAGGACTGTCCTCTGTATGACCAGTTAAGAAAGATATACTGGCCGAATGACTCAACACTAAACTCAAAGCTATATGGAGTTAAAGAGGAACTTCAAACAACAGTCGAATTCATCATGAGAACTCGTCTGACGGTGTAATCATCAAAGATGCGATCGCAAGAAGAAGAAGAAGAGGTGGGGTGACCAGCTCTGGTGGTCGCTGCCTTTTCCTTCCTTAACTCAAAGAGCAGAGTCAGGTACCCATTTACATCTAAGTAGAATGGAGCATGTCGGTAATGTGATTCGAACCCAACACCTTTGCTGCAAGAGACCAGCACTCTGACCACTCTGTCAATTGGACGCTCTTGACATTGTAAGGGAACATAAAACACAGGTCCTAACCTTAGACCAACACCTGACTAGGAACTCCCACATACATGCATTGACTAAGCAAGTGACACAAAATGTTTACCAGTTAGCCAAAATCAAACATTTTCTTCATGAAGAAGCATATCCCAAATACCTACACTGTTTCTGCACAGTCTGACCTCTCAGACAATGCTTCCTCTGCAACAAAGCCACATAAGTTCACAGAATGCTCCAAATATCTCTGTTTGCTTTGCAAATATAATGGAAGGGATGGTCCGAACTTAGATTGCAAGTGCCGAAGTCTAAGCTTGACTTATTCAAGAAAAGTTTAGCTTACATTGCTGCTTGTACAATACCTGAGATTTTTTGAGTTATGTTATTGTTGGTGATTAAAGCACACCCACCCACCCCCCCACCCCCCCAAAAAAATAATCTGATTATGTGTTCTAAAATCTGCCCAATAGATTTAATGATAATTTTGCTTTTTTTTTTTTCTTCATTGTGTTTCGTAATTTCCTGATTATTATAATATATAATTATAGTCCTTTCAGTTATAACGGACTATGGGAGTGCACCCCTGAGCTGGTGACAGCCCTCAGCTGCTTATTTTCCTTGTGTTCTTTTCAACATTTTCTCCTCTCCTCTGCTTGCCGTGAAAGCTTATTTTCACCCAATCTGAGGTGATGCTGTAGAAAGCATCACCAGCAGCTTCATCCTGCCAGGCTGCTGGATTTATGTCCAGCACCTTCATGTCTCTCGTGCACACATCTTTGAACCTCAGCTGCGGTCACCCAACTGTTCTTTTGCCATCTGCCAGTTGTTCGTAGAGGATATCTTTCGGGATGTGACCTCTTCCATGCGACGGACATGGCCAAGCCTGCATAGTCTGCGCTGTGTAAGCAGTGTATACATGCTTTGAAGGCCAGCACGTGACAACACCTCGACATTAGTCACTTTGTCCTTCCATGAAATACCAAGGATGTGGGGTAGACACCATAGATGGAAGGTATTGAGCCTTCTTTCTTGCTTAGCATAGGTTGTCCATATCTTGCTGACATATAGAAGCCTGCTGGTGACGTAAGCATCATATACTGCAGTTGTGGTCTTCATTGTGAGTTTGGAGTTTCTCTAAACATGCGTTGTGAGGCGGGCAAAGGTAGCTGCAGCTTTTCTAATGAGGCTGTCAATTTCTGTGTCCAGAGAGAGTTTGTCATTGATGGTAGCCCCTAGGTACGTGAAGTGATGCACCACTGCCAATTCATAGTTATCGATAGTGATAACTGGTGCAACATTCACATCCTGACTCAGCACATTTGTTTTCTTTAGACTTATTGTGAGGCCAAAAGTCCTGCATGCTTGAGTGAAGTGATTCATCAAGCTCTGAAGTTCCTGTTCACTTTGAGTGACGCCTGCAGCGTCGTCAGCAAATAACAAGTCTCTTATGGTGACCCTTCTGATTTTTGTTTTTGCCTTCAGCCTTTCCCTGATTATTATAGAACACTGCAAAAGTGAATGTTAAAGGTTAAAACTTAAAATGCAAATGAGAATGAATGGATACGATGTAAAAGGATGATGAGAGAAAGGAAGGGCGGTATGTTAGACACACCATTCTCAACCCTTTGAAAATAAAGTTTGTTCATTCTCTTCTTGTAATTCTTTCTTTCAGTCTAACATAATTTGACTAGTTTCTGTTCTTCCCACAGCATTGCCTCTGTTTGGCATGGACATTGGAGGTACCCTTACGAAATTAGTTTATTTTGAATCTGAAAATTTTGATGAATTTGATGAAGAAGAAAGGGAAATACTCCAGATTATTCACAAATATCTCATGGGAGACACAGCATATGGAAAAACTGGCATTAGAGATGTGCATCTTGAGATGGGAGATCAGCAGATCTGTGGTCGCACTGGCAAGATCCACTTCATACGATTCCCAACAAGTCAGATGTCAGCATTTATAGATCTTGTTAAAATTAAAAAATTCTCAGGCCTTGCTAGTGGTGTGTGTGCTACAGGTGGTGGAGCATATAAATTTGCAGAAGTTTTTGAAAAGGTGAGTTGTATTTTAATATGATATATTGATCTAGTAAGCGAACATTAGTCATGAGGAAGTGAAGTTTAAGGAAAATAGACATTGGAAATATAGTAGCTTAAACTATAAATTTATTTATAATTGTGTTGCTTTTGTCACTATCTTGACTGATGTTTGGTAGTATTGTATCTACTTTTAGCATTGTTGCGACTGATGTTATTTTCATGTGATTAACGGCTAGAATTCTCTAGTCATTTTTTTTTCTCTTTTGTAGGAAATTCAGCTCCAGCTACACAAGTATGATGAACTAGAGTGCCTTCTTAAAGGTATACACTACAGTGACCGCTACAACCACCGATCTGAGTGTTACTACTTCTGCAACCCCCTGGACCAAGAAAATTGTGAAAAAAAGCCCTTTGACTTTAGAAATCCTTATCCTTACCTAGTTGTGAACATTGGTTCAGGGGTCAGCATACTGTCAGTTCGTTCAAAAACAGACTACAGCAGAGTTAGTGGGACCAGGTGACTATCTCTTTATATTTTATTCAATCATGTTACTGCTAGAACAAAATTTGAGTTAAATCAATGTTCAATCCTTGTGTTGTTTATATCCCAGAGCCTGAACTAGACCAAGGAAGAAAGACTAGATCTACAGTTGCCAAAGAAATAAGTTATTTAGGTTCTAGTAAGAAGGATAAAAGACAGATTGAGTACCTCTGTTTGAGAAAATGTAAAAGTTACAAAAATCTTGCAAAAGCAACATAAAAATTCAGCATGAATAAAGGAAAGACATCTGGAATCATCCTGCAACCAAAAATGAAAGGAAACTGCTACACTGAAAACCCAAGTGAATATACTGAAATATACCAAATCACTGCTTGGAAAAGAGCGCAGACAGGCTATCCCAATTTTATTTGGGGTACGGTTGCACTCTTAGACCTCAGTGATGATAAGGAAGCATGTGACAATGGGGATTGAATTCATGCAGCAGAGGTTATTAGACAGTTGAGTTTAATTATAAAGACTGATTATGAATGAACATCATATAAAATAATGCTCAAAGAAAAATTAACTTATGGGTAGAAACATAACAGCGGCAGGGATATCTCTTCTATCCGCAGCAGATTGGATCCAGGATCTAACTACATATGTTGAGAGAAATCAGATCCAGCAGACCTCACTGGGATAATTGGAGGATTTTACATTGTCAGCGCTGTAGCACTTCTGACATTCAACGAAAAACTGTTTGGAGATGTCAGGAACCTTGACTTGACTACTGCCTTTATTAGAGTCATTAATGCAGAAGTCTGAAGGCGAATGAGGAAGAAGAAGAAGACTTCTGACATTCAGCCCTAACAAAATACTGCATCACAAGATAAACTGCAAAACCTTACATTTCAGTATAGCCGCATTAAGGAGCCGCGGTAGCATAGTGGTTAGTGCACTGGCTTCCTAGCGCAGTGGTCTATGGTTCGATCCCCAGATGAGGCGGAAAATTTTTAGGCCACAAACGGCTCCTGGGTCGACCCAGCCCCAAATGGGTACCAGAGCTACTCTGGGAAGGTTAAGGCGGCCGGCGTGATGCCGACCACATCACCCCTCGTGTGCCGACGGTCAAGATAATATGGGCCTAACACCATATTCCCAATATGCCTCAATGGGCGTGTAACGGGTTCCTTTACCTTTTTTACCTTTTATAGCCGCATTAAGCCATCGCTTCAGTACTGACAACAATAACCCTTGTTGTAGTCTCAGTGTACTAGAAGGAGGTTTAGTTTAACTCTTGTCCCATGAGCCATATAGGTCATCATGCTATGGTGCATTATTCTCTAAAGGCTGCCTAGTTTGTCTCATTGGTTCTAGTTGAATCTCCTTCTGTCTGCACGTTATACAGTATAAAAATTTCATGTTACATTTATTTAGGGCTTCAGCTGTTGTTAAACGCATGCTGATATTAATTGACAAGTTGATTTTCATTACAGACTACATAATAGCAAACATTTACTCAAAATGCTAATAAGCGGGAGTCATCATCATCATCATCGCCACCCTTCTGAACCATTAGATGTATAGACCTCCAGCAAATTCATGCCAATCCATCTTGTCCTGTGCCATCTAAGGTCTTTCAGTTTTTCTTTGTTCCTTTTTTGTATGTTCCAGTGGTTTTTTTTTAGTTTCTTTCTGCCTTTCTTTTCCTGGGGATTCCAGAACAAGGACTGACTTGTTATGCTATCAACAGGTTTCCTCATTGTATATCCTATCCAATGCCAGTGTCTTCTTCTTACCTCTAGGTTGACTTGTCCATGTTGTTTTACCAGCGAGAGTTGTACCAATATTAAAATGCTGCTGAAGCCTTCAACAAGATACAAGAATGTAAAATCTAATCAGCTAGCTACATGTTGAAGGAGGTAATCCCCACTGGATAAGTTCTCATTTGTATAACGTATGCCATTCAGTTATTGTTAAAGCATCCATTTTTCCTCTAGATGTATGACAGGGTCTATTGTTTAACTTTTAGGCCCATGCAGGGAGGGCACTACTTTCAGAATTGGCCGTCGCAAGAATTTGCCTGAAGCTTCATTTTTTTTAAAAACACATTTGAACTAGGCGTCAAGATTTTTTTCTTATTACAAAGTCAGACACATAAAACTATACCTGTTTGGCTAACGGACTCCATTGAGATCATATGTAAAATATTAATGAATTTTCCACTATAATAATGAGATCCTGAGTCCTGTCTTATCTGGGCTTGAAATGGAAGCAAAGAATAGTGATGCTGTAACCTAAAAGGTGTGTTATAAAAAGTGACTAAGAAGGGCATGGGGCTGGAATAAGACTAGGGGCAGAAAAAAAACAAGCAGGCAAATGCTTATATAGAAGTTTCAGAGCCAAAGCTTATGAAATAGAGGTGAGCAAAGAGGTAATAAGAAACATCAGAAGTGACTGCAGGAAGTATCTTGATGAGTTGATAGGAGCGGTGGAGGAAACTGCAGCCAAGTGGCATATGTGAGAGACCTGAACAACAGCACGAAGAAGCTAACAGGGAAAAATACAAGCAAACTAATTGCCTAAACACTAAACTAAACTATAGACAAGAATTGCAAATTTCTTAGCAGTATAAAAGAACTAATGAAGTGAAAATAGAACATCTTGAGGACCAGCTCTGTAAATTTCCCCCAGACATCTAGCCAGCAAAAGAGGAGGTACAAGTTAACTATAAAAGACAAAAATAAGGAAGAAATAAATAAAGGCAATCACCGTGTCTAGACATATTCAGGGAAAAGAACTTAAACGCACAATAACATTGTCATTACAATGATGTCTTATAATATGTATTAGTATTGTATGGTTTCGCTTGTGCAGTTGGAAGGTGTATTGAACTAACTGCATCTTACTGTTACTATGCACTGTTTAAAAGTGCTTAGTTTGTAATGCAGACTCACTTACATCCTTTTATCAGTTTCACTCAGTACATTTATCAGTCGCTTAGCATTGATTGATCAAGAAAAGCATGACCTACCATTTGGCCAGGCTGTGTGGGACAGAAAATCTGATATGATTTTATGTCAGTGAATTTTTAACTTTCAAGGATCGGGCCAGGCCTGATATTTTAGGCCCATGCAGTACTCTAATTCAGATATGGTGCTAATAACACTGACAAACAACATTTTTCTTTCTTATATAAGAATAAGTGTTCTTAGGTCAGTTTCTTGCGCTGATTTCAAATCTGAAATCCGTTTATCTCTATCACGTCGGGTTCTTAAGATATTTGTGAATAAATATATTTTTGGGAAACCGTTATTTGTTCCGTTTCATTTTTACTATATAGCTTATTAAAAATTAATAAAAAGCAACATAATTCTACTTTTTATACTGCTAAAAGATGCATGACATATGTTACGCGATTTTTCAAATAGTTACTGTATTTTGAAATAATTCTGAGCGAAATATGGCTTCTAGAAGTTGTAGAAATTCGGCTGATCTGTTCTGTTACGTGTGCGGATATTTTACCGATCGTGTTGACCAGAAAAACTTTACACCATTACTAAAGAAAGCATATGAACTTTATTTCGATTCGAAAGTTGATGATGCAAATAAATCTTGGAAGCCAAATGCAGTTTGTTCGATACATTGGCAGGTTGGTTACGAAAATCGCCGAAGCATAAGTCGATGCCTTTTGGAGTGCCAGTAATATGGCGTGAACATACAAATCACACTACTGATTGTTACTTCTGCTTGACAAATATCCATGGTTTCACTTTTAAAACTAGAAAGTCTGTGGTTTATCCAAATATTGAATCGGTTTCGAAACCAGTGCCTCATGATCCAATCACGTGTCCGATCCAAGTACCACCAGAACAATATCCGTTGGACGTAAATGAACCATCAGAAAGTGATAGTTTACCTGCTTTAGAAACTAATTCTGACTCAGATTACATACCGGTGAATGATGGTGTTTACTTAATTAACCATTCAGAACTTTCAGATCTAATACGTGATCTCGCTCTTACCAAAGGACAAGCGGAATTACTCGGTTCGCGACTCAAAGAATGAAATCTTTTAGCACCCAATACTCCGATATCTAAATTTCGTCATAGACACAGAGAACTTGTTCAATACTTTGAGATGTGTGATGACATTTGCTATTGCAAAGATGTAAACGGTCATGAGCACATAGTCAACGAATGGCGATTTTTCATCGATTCTTCCAAGACTAGTCTAAAAGCCGTGTTATTGCATAACAGAAATTTTTTTTCATCAATTCCAGTCGCCTACTCTGTTCATATGAAAGAAACTTATGACAATATGGCTATACGTTTGGAAAAAATAAAGTACAATGACTACCAATGGCGGATTTGTGGAGACCTAAAGGTCAATGCAATTCTCACGGGCATGCAGACTGGGTATACTAAATTTTGTTGCTTCCGATGTGAATGGGACAGCCGCAACAGACAGGAACATTATGCAAGAAAGGTGTGGCCTATCAGGGATCGTATGCAGCTCGGGCATAAAAATGTAATACGCGAGCCATTAGTTAACAAAGACAGCTTCATTTTACCACTGTTGCATATAAAGTTGGGGCTCATGAAGAATTTTGTAAAAGCGTTAGATAAAACGAGCAAAGCTTTCACTTATCTTCGAGAAAAGTTTCCGCAAGTTAGCGATGCAAAGATAAAGGAAGGTATCTTTGTAGGACCTCAGATTAGGAAAGTTATTGCAGACAAACAATTCGAGAACTTGTTACATGGTAGTGAACTTCGCGCATGGATGGCATTCAAATCGATCGTCGATAACTTTCTGGGAAATCACAAATCTGTCGACTATGTTGCATATTGTTAAGCAGTGCATAGATGCATACAGAATTATGGGCTGTATCATGTCCCTCAAAATCCATTTGCTCGATTCGCATCTTGACTTTTTCCCTGACAACCTTGGCGAATTCAGCGATGAACATGGAGAACGATTCCATCAAGATATCGCCGTAATGGAGTCACGTTATCAAGGATGGTGGAGTGTGACCATGCTTGCCGATTATTGTTGGATGCTTCATCGCGATGTACCACATGCCATTCACCGACGAAAGTCGACTGCAAAGAAATTCAAGCCTACATAACTGTTATACTTCTTGTACGAATGATGTTGTAATACTGTATGCATTGTTAAAAAACTTCAATTGCATATTTCTAGAGATCCCGACCTGATAGAGAAAAACGGTTTGCAGATTTAAAAACAGAGCATTAAAATTGACCAGAAAAACATAGAAATGTTAGAGAAAGAAAAAAAAAGTTTTTTTTTGTTAGTCAGTGTAATTGAACAATAAAAACAGCCATAATTTATTGGAATGCGGCCTTGGCAGTGAATAGCACACATCAAACTATTTGTTGTGCTTGATTATTGCTGTTGTAGGTTACTTTTACCAACGGGCTGATCACCCGTTTGCCAGTCACTTCGATTACGGAAACAACAGCAAATGGATTGATTTGCCGTTGCCCTAAAGACGCCAATAGGCGTGATGGGAAACAATGGCAAAGAAAACCTATCTGCTGTTGCCCTAAGACGCCACTAGGCGTAATGGCCACTGACTGCTTTGACGGTCGGTGGCTAAGGACGGAAGAAGAAGGTTACTTTTATAAAATGTAATTGAAACCTTACAAGTTTTTATGAAAGTATCATTTCACGTACTCCATCCATTAATTGCTTATTGTTTACCCTCATAAACGAGTGTCAGGATATGGAAGTTTAGACAAAGGGCAGAATGTTGTTAAACAGAGTTCTGTGCCCTATTCTCAAAAATTTTTTAATAAAGCTTTTTCGTTCGTTTTTTCATGCTTTAATGGCAGACCACAAAAAGTCATTAAGATATCAGTAGCGCTTGCTCCATGTGGAGCATAGGCCTTTAACCAGTTCATGCCAAGCTGTCCTGTTCTGTGCCATCCATTTTCAAATTCATTCCATGTCTTTTCTATCCTATTTATGTTTATCTGCAGTTCTCTTCTCCTCGTGTTTTTGGATTGCCATTTCTTTTACTTAGGGATTCCACAACATGGACACCGTCTGCTTTGTAAAGCTGTCATTTAGACTCTGTGTATTGTCATACACTAATGTCTTTTTCTTGCTTCTTGTTCCACAGGTGTTTTTCTAGTTTTTTCAGTCAGTTCCACATGGTAATCTTGTCATACCATTTTAATGTGAACCTTCTATTCACTTTGTGTATTATTATACACTAATGTCTTTTTCTTGCTTCTTGTTCCACAGGTGTTTTTCTGGTTCTTTCAGTCAGTTCCTCATGGTAATCTTGTCATACCATTTTAATGTGAACCTTCTATTCACTTTGTGTATTATCATACACTAATGTCTTTTTCTTGCTTCTTGTTCCACAGGTGTTTTTCTGGTTTTTTCAGTCAGTTCCTCATGGTAATCTTGTCATACCATTTTAATGTGAACCTTCTATTCACTTTGTGTATTATCATACACTAATGTCTTTTTCTTGCTTCTTGTTCCACAGGTGTTTTTCTAATTCTTTCAGTCAGTTCCACATGGTAATCTTGTCATACCATTTTAATGTGAGCCTTCTATTCACTTTGTGTATTATCATACACTAATGTCTTTTTCTTGCTTCTTGTTCCACAGGTGTTTTTCTAGTTCTTTCAGTCAGTTCCACATGGTAATCTTGTCATACCATTTTAATATGAACCTTCTATTCACTTTGTGTATTATTGTTGTCAAAATATTGAGTCATAACTTAAAATTTACAAGAGTATTTATTTTGTGGGGTGGCCTGCAGTGAAACTGTGCTTCAATAGTATGTATGAATATATACATTTGTGAGTCTGCCCAAACATTTTATGATGAATAGTCATGAATTTCAATACTCATATTATTTAAACAAAAATTATGTGTAATCATTCTTGTATACAATTGCTGGTCAAAATGAGAAGCATAATGTACTGCGTGCCATAAGTCCTTTGTAAATACCATCTGCTCAACGAATTTAAAACTGGACAAAGAAATAAACAGTAGAAAATGTCCCCCAAGACTGTCGGTTCATGAGAGGAGCACAGTGGCATCATGGCCTTCTCAGACTTAGTTGAGGGGAAAAAACTGTGGTGGCAACAGAAGCCTGAGACGGACTGCCAACTTTATAAAAGAGACAGATGTGTTATTTGAGGACAAATGAAGAAGAAGAACCTAAGTCCATTGCAGTCTCTTATTTAATGCAGAACAAACTGCAGTGGAAAAATAAAGATCCTCAATGTTCAAGCAAAATTTGTTTGTGCTAATGTTTGTCAGAACATTTATCATGTTCATAAAGTCATTAAAAAAATGGAATCGATCTCCAGGGGTTATAGTTGTTGAATGTGTCATAACATTGAGTATGTCACTTGATCACCCAAGTGAAACGTAAAAAAAATATTATTTTTTTAGCAAATGTATGGAGATAAAGAAAGCACATATTTTTTTTCTTTTCATTATCTGATCTGTTTGGAAGATTCACATATATAAATTACCCTTTTAATTCACTCATACAAAATAATTTATATCTCTAAAGCATTTTGCACATTTTTTATGGAAGTTTTCAGGCATAATATAAGAAGCCTCTACACTTTACATTTTCTACAAACATAATTAGCATCATTTCTTTTGTCATCTTCATCACCACATCATTGCCATTTTTACTGTTTTCACAGTTTAGGAGGAGGAACATTCCTAGGATTGTGTTGTCTTCTGACTGGGTGTGAGACCTTTGAGGAAGCCATTGAATTAGCATCTAATGGAGATAGTAAGACCATTGACAAATTAGTGAAAGACATTTATGGTGGTGACTACAGCAAGTTTGGCCTCAAAGGAGATACTATTGCCTGCAGGTGATTGTCTTGTCATTATTCCCTTGAAGTTTTTTGGATATGTCTTCTTAAGTAAGGATGTACCCTGTTTAGTTCAGGGGAGTGGGGGTGGGGTGTCTGAAGAGACAAAGAAAGAATAGGACTAATGCTCGTTCAGACGTGTCATACAAGAAAGAAAATGTTATTCTTTTTTTTTTTATAAGAAAAAGTGCAACATACTGTCACATAGAGGATGCTGAGAACAGAATACACCCAACAAACAAAAATAAATTTAACACAGCCAGTATATGTAACAAATGAAGAAGAAAAAAGCTTTTATTGTAAATAACAATAGAAAGATTGCTTTAATCAGCTTCAAGATCAAACAATGAAAATTGTGTTGGATTTAACTCTGCATAAAGAGTTGCCAAAACATTTAGTGGGTTGAACTACACATGAGCTAAGAGAGGAAGGAATAGGTTATGTGGAGGTGAACATTTGAAGTAGAGTGCCAATTAAAATGAAAGAGAAGATGAGGGTTGAGTTGTTTTAGCCTTTGCTGGGTAAATTACCAGTTGGTAAGACGTTACCAGCTTTAAATGATAATTTAAAGAAAGCTTCAACAGTAGTAGATGGACAGAGGCATGAATATAAGTTAAAAAGAACGTTTTTAAACGTTGTCATGGGAAAAAAGGTCCTCAGAAGAGATCCTGCCATGCTGTGGACCCCAGAAGGAAGGCAAAAGAGAGGCCAATCAAAAGCTGCTGGAGACTGAGATAAAATTCATGAACCATAGCTCGAGCACTGTACGAAGGATGGCCAAGACTGAGCAAAGTGGATCGAGTTAGCTGCTGCACTACAAGATGCCATAAGGTGTGATGGCCTCTGACTGCTTTGTCAGTCAGTGACTAAGACCGCAAGAAGCAGAATATTAAAAAATTGGAAAGAAAACATAAAACTTTAAGAATTAACAAAAAAATAAGCTGCTTCTGAAAAAAACCTTTCTTTATACATTTATTTTATACAACAACATATATGTACATACTTTATTGTCACGGTAGGTTTAGAACTGCAGTGACTTAGCTGTTTGGTCTTTAGCAGCAGTTCAGTTTATGCAGTGAGCAACGTTTGGTTCACTGCGTGAATACCTGGTCATGAGGTGTCACATGATCGGGAGGTTTTGGTGGGAAAAGAGAAGCCTTTATTCACTGGAATCTTGACAGCCGCCTGGTAGAGGCGTTTTTGGAATAGCCAGAATTTTCATACAGCATCAGGTACCAATGGGGAGCAAATGAACGAAATCTAAAGAAGATTTATAATGGAGTAATAAGACCACACTTAGAGTTTAGCTCAGCAGCATGGTCATCAGCTGCTAACTCACATCTGCAGTCTTTGGACAAGGTGCAAAATCAAGCTCTCAGGCTCATTACAGGAGCCATGAAAACTACACCAATAACAGAGATGCAGAAGGTTGCTGGATTACAGACATTGTCCCATAGAAGAGACACAAAAACCATGATCCAGATGGAAAAGTACAACAGTATGCCAATGCACCCAATGAAGGCAAGACTAGATGATCTGGCATTGGGACGTCTAAAGCGTAGCAGCTTTGTGCATCGGGGGAAAAAGACTTATAAGACAGCATCAAGAAGACCTATCCATGAAGACAACACCACTGAAGCCCACCCTATACCCTGTACCATGGGAGCAGGCCAGCAGTGCCCTCCAAATTAATACAACAGTCAGTGGTCTCACAAGTGGATGTGAGTATAATGATCTGCAAAAACGAACTGCTACATTGAGTATGATCCAAGAAAGCTATCCCGATCAATCATGGATACATGCCTATACAGATGGATCAGCAACTAATGCTGTTAGGAATGGAGGTGCCGGTATCTTTATCTCATATCCTGACAACCACTATGAGACTAGGCACATTCCCACTGGTAAATTCTGTTCCAACTATACAGCTGAGGTTCAAGCTCTAGAGCAAGCTGCAAATATGATTTATAACACCAACTCTGACTGCCACCAGGTAGTCATCCTCACAGATGCACTGTCTGTCCTGCAAGCTCTCAAGGGTGGTAAACTCCCGCATCTGAGAAATGAACTAAACAAGGTAGCTGCCAAAAAGAGAACCATACTTCAGTGGGTACCATCTCATTGTGGTGTACCCGGAAATGAAAAGGCAGATAAACTTGCAAAAAAAGGGAGGAGAATGTGAACAAGAAGATAATGAAGTCACATACTTTGAGAAAAAGAGAGCTATCCAGACTATCAGAAGAGAACAGAACCAACCCAAAGACGACTATCACACTCTCGACCGGCAGGGACAGACAACTATTTTTCGACTCAGGACAGGGCTGCTGAGCATGTTTTACAGGACTGTCCTCTGTATGACCAGTTAAGAAAGATATACTGGCCCAATGACTCAACACTAAACTCAAAGCTATATGGAGTTAAAGAGGAACTTCAAACAACAGTCGAATTCATCATGAGAACTCGTCGACGGTGTAATCATCAAAGATGCGATCGCAAGAAGAAGAAGAAGAAGATTAGTGGCCGTGTGGCTTAATTTATATTCCACCTGTTTTTAGAAATATTAGTGAGGGTAGCAATCATTTGTTCAGTCCGCTCATGTTGTTATTTAGCCATATTGTATAATTCTGAATAAAAGGGATAGAAGGTAATTAAGTTTCCCTTTTTGATTGACACCATCATCAGGAAGTGGTACCCTAGTTTAGATGTGCCCATGTTCTGTCCTATACCATAAACCCACTGCTGTGATGTTGATGTTGTGGGTGTATTGTCTTTTAGTGTAAATTTTATGTTAATCTTTTCTGCAAACATGTACTTATTATATACCAAACTGTAGGGAAATAGATAGAGAATTGTAATATATAGTGTCTTTGGTAGTATTAACAAAAGTATGTTCGGTATACTTAAAACATTTTGCATGTAAAATTGAAAAACACTAAAAAGTTAACTGTAGAATACGAGCTTACCAAAGACAAATTACTGTTGTAGACAATAAAACTTTCTTTTTAGTCTTCAAACATCAAGGTATCCATTTACGAAGTAAAACAAAATTGCTTATGGACACAGTAAATTTAGTGTTATTCATACCAGTTTTTACTGTGGTCCCTTATAAGACAAAAATAAATTATGCAATCTTGCATTATGTAATTTTCAAACAAATAAAGAAGAATAACATCATATAAAAACTTTTTTACACTTGTTTAATGTTTTAATAGTATCCCTAGCTTCATCTTCTACCTAGGACTAGTGATCAGATGTTACTATAGGTCTAGTTTTGTTGCTTTTCGATCGGCCAGAATAGGACTACGCCCACTCATCAACTAAATCTAATGTGTTTAGCTTTTCTGCACCGGTTCCAATATTTGGAATACAAACTCTGACTACCAAACAATAATCGGCAATGTTTCTAAGTAGTCTGATGCAAATATTCGCTTAGGAGACTTAGAAAATGTAAATATAAAACGTGGCATTTCTGTAGCAATAACAACGAAAAACGCAAACCCACGAATTGTCACACAAATTGTGATAATAACATCAAAACACGCACATGTGCTGCTTAGCACATTAACTACCGAATTGAAAAACACACTGTGGCCAAATTAAATTTTTTTCCCATTTTCATCCTGTATGTGTATGCACAAAGTAAGCTGTAGTTTTCTTAATTGTTTACAGATTTTTATGAATTTCACGTCATTTTAAAGATAAATGAATGTACTATTACAATAAGCACCATTTGTAACTCTAATAGAGGTTGTTGCTATTTGACAGCCCTCCAATAACCGAGGACTTGCAATATTTTCACAGTTATAACTGCTTGTGCCCCATCTATATGAAAATCACAATTTCAATCAATGTGCATACCGTTTTCACACTTGTCCTCGTCGCTAGATCTATCAGTCAATTGTTGAAACAAGTTTCTAGCCTGTTCAGCTGTTAGACGAGATGTACAAGCATTTTTTGTGGTCCTATCACTAGTTGCCACAGTAAACAGTTTTACACGATTTGTTAACCAACCCAAAACGCTGAAAAATATGAACATAATATAAATTTTCCAGTGTTCTACAACAACCATGCTTTGGGAATCTGTTTTCCGGTGGCAACTTAAAATCTCGAACCAGATCAGAAAGGTTTCAGTACATTTTTCATTTAACTACTTTATATTCATAAAAATTTTGTAAATTTTTAAACTGAAAATTTTCACATGTCCTTGGGCCATTCCGCTTTGCCATTTTCCTCTTATATGTATTTTATTTCCAAAATGAATTTAGTTTACAAATATTTGTATCTTGGATAACATAAGTGATATATTAGCTATCTTGAGTGGGTAATTCTGATATGTTTTTGTTATGTTTTTTTTTGTCAAATTTTTGTCTTCCCAGTCTCCAACTATTTTATACTCATAAAAAATTTTTTTAATTTATAAACTGAACATATTCAGAATCCTCATTCATTTTCCTTTTTAAATATATATATAACATGACTATATTTGTTGAAAACTTTGAAATAATTGACACTTACATGGTAACACTATATGAAGAACCTGTGCCGCAGAAAATTTGTGACAAAAGAGTGTCTTTCCTTTTCTTAAAGCCAATTGAAAAGTAGTTAGAGTATAAACTTGAACCATATGTATTTTATTTCCAAAATGAATGTAGTTTTCAAATATTTGTATCTTGGATAACATAAGTGATATATTAGCTATCTTGAGTGGGTAATTCTGATATGTTTTTGTTATTTTTTTTTTTTTGTCAAATTTTTTTCTTCCCAGTCTCCAACTATTTTATACTCATAAAAATTTTTTTAAATTTATAAACTGAACATATTCAGAATCCTCATTCATTTTCCTTTTTAAATATATATAACATGACTATATTTGTTGAAAACTTTGAAATAATTGACACTTACATGGTAACACTATATCAAGAACCTGTGCCGCAGAAAATTAGTGACAAAAGAGTGTCTTTCCTTTTCTTGTAGCCAATTGAAAAGTAGTTAGAGTATAAACTTGAACCATATGTATTTTATTTCCAAAATGAATGTAGTTTACAAATATTTGTATCTTGGATAACATAAGTGATATATTAGCTATCTTGAGTGGGTAATTCTATGTTTTTTTTTTTTTTTTTTTTTTCAAATTTTTTCTTCCCAGTCTCCAACTATTTTATACTCATAAAAATTTTTTTTAATTTATAAACTGAACATATTCAGAATCCTCATTCATTTTCCTTTTTAAATATATATAACATGACTATATTTGTTGAAAACTTTGAAATAATTGACACTTACATGGTAACACTATATGAAAAATCTGAGTCGCAAAAAATTCCTTGCGTAAACCATGGGAAAACCCCTACGTCCTGAAAGAGTTAAACAAATATCTCCCTTACTTCCTGACACCCCTGTCTATTCTCGCTCCAGCAACTACATAATATTTTCCCCCAAAAAGCCAGCTCCTCCAGACAACTCCCTTCCTTTACTCTACCCGATTCCAAAGTAAACATCACCCAGGCAATACCCTTCCTGGTTACCAACTCGCAGACCGGCTGAACTAAATCCTATGGTTCTGCATGACTAACCACGAGTCACAACAATTTTTCACTGAGGGCCTATCTGTCCAAAATACTCTGGGCTACTTCTACTACACTGATCATTGATGAATCAATGATCAACACCAAAATAAAATTAGACCTCCCTGGGAATCAGTAAATTCTCGTTCTGTAAAATTAATCACATCCCAAAATGTAATAACTAATTAGTCCTTTATCAGAAATAAAATTACATCTATCGTCTTCTGATTACACAGTACAACAATGCACAGTAAATAACGTATACCATTTTACACTAGCATATACATCCTGCCAAAATTTATACCCAAAACCAGGTTATCAATTAAAACCCCGTAGTTACAAACACGTGCTCCCGCATTCCCACAAAGTTACTTCGCTCCTCCTCATCCCTCTGAATATCGTCCCAAATTAATATTCATTAAATAACAGCACCCACGTGCTTACAATTTCACAACTCCACTCCCGTAACTTATCAGAATTAAACTCTCAATGAAATACAATACACGCGCTCCCGAATATTCTGTAAATTTACATAAATCAGAGATGCGGGTTTCTCCACACATCTTCTTAGAAATAATACAAAGCACGCCCTTAATATCTCAACTCTTAATCTTTCCTAGAACTGTTATTCCTTCTAGAAAGAATTTTATGGACCTCTTACATTCAATACTCTCTCAAAGAACGTAATTGATGGCCCTACACGTTAATTTTAGCTTTAAAATTAACTT
Organism: Oreohelix idahoensis; assembly: GCA_024509875.1. Lineage (NCBI taxonomy): Eukaryota > Metazoa > Mollusca > Gastropoda > Stylommatophora > Oreohelicidae > Oreohelix > Oreohelix idahoensis. Next base: position 357,160 of record JAMPIV010001137.1, read on the forward strand.
CCCGAAGAAACATACTAATCGGCTAGGACTCATTTAAAATCAAATAAAAGTACCACGCTACTAACTAATGGCTTACCCAATTCGAATTTCCCACTTAACGAGCAATCGACAATTGACTATGGTTACGCGGCTGGCAATATTTCATCAGAGACCGGGCTATGAATCTACGTGAGTATATATAACGAGACCCCCATGCTGACCTAGCCGACGTCATTTGCGTGGCTTTGTTCTAAGCCTAATGATCGCGCTGCATTTCAATAAAGTTTGACCCCGGCCAATCAGATTAGTAAACAACTCTGACTCATACTGTTACTGCTCGCCAGTATTACGTACATGGGTAAAGTCACTACCCCCATCCCCCATTTAAACAAAGAATGTACTGGAGTATCGAATGATCTCCTAACCGTCGGGAAATAATGCTCAGCCCTCTACTGCTTAATAAACAAAAATGACCGCAATTATTTAAATCCCGAAAAATACGCCTATTTGCACGCAATCGCTTTAAAGAGAAGAACCCTGGTGCAAATCTGAAATAAACCTTACCGTCATCCCTATAGAAAAAAACTGCAATAAATTCCCTACAAAACAAGACTAAACTCCACTACTATTCATAGAGAAGAAACATAGTGCAGCTTAGATAAAACTCCCGTAATAATAGAAGGAGAAGAAACATGGGGTGGATTACATGTAATCCCTCCTAGAAATAGTGTAAATAATACAAGGAGAAGAGACATGGAGCCTTCTGAAAAAATAAATTACAGTACAGTATCACAATGCTCAAACCGTATGTGAAAACGCCTGGAGGAATTGAAATCTGTTGTTGAGGCGGTAGTTGAGAGCGGCTCTGAGATAGCAGCGGCAGTAGTCTTTGACGACACTGTAGGTGATGGTGACGGTATTAACCTTCACCTATCTCTCGTCTCTCTGGCTCCGTCAGTGTCCTCGGAAAATGTATTAATTTGTGAAGATCTGACCCCGGGGCAGAAATCTTGTTGCGTGCCATCCTGAGAGAGTTCAGTGACATCCTCACAGATCTGCAGGGATGTTCCAACTTGATTGTACACGATATAACCCTGACCGATGATCAACCAATCAGGGTAAAACCATATCCATTATTGTTATACTTCAAGTCGTCAATCGAGAAGGAGACTGATGACATGTTGCGCTTGAATGTTATCTCTCCCTCCGAATCAGCATATTCGTTCCCCATGGTAGTTTTGAGTTCAAGTATGCTACGTGTATGTATAGATTTCTGCAAGCTCAGTAGCGTCACTGTAGTCGATGCTGAACTAATGCCTAATCAGGAGGAGCTTCTGACCCAACTCTCCTGTGCAAACTTCTTTAGCAAATTAGATTTGTCAAGGGGGTATTGGCAAGTACCCCTTACAGAAGAAACAAAACATCTCATGGTGTTTGCTACTCCAAGAGTCTTTTCCAATTTAATTATATGTGTTTCGGGTTAGTCAGTGCACCCACAACCTTCTAGAGAATGATGAGGACTCTGTTAGGCCACAGAACTGATGTAATTATTTACATTGATGATATATGTTTATATCATGACTGTGATGGGTTACTGTATTTTTTTTTTTCAACTCACCCCATTCTTCTTCTCCATGTAATTATTAGCGTTTTTTTATTATTACTAGGCGTTTGAGTTTATAGTTATTAGTCTGGGTTAATTTTCGGACGGTAGGAGAAAATCCGACCACCCGCACCTACCCTGTTTATTTGTAGGGATGGGGAGAAGCAAGACCCAGGTTCAGCACTGTAACCAATAAAATTATTCGGGTAGGCAAAAGGTCAGCGGGTTACTTAATATTATGTATTATTTCTGCGCACGAGCAAAATTCGCCTCAGATTTAATTTATGTGCATGCATCAAAATAGGTCAGAGGTTGGTTTAAAGCGGTTCCCGATAGCTAGTATCAGACGCGATGACTCACCTCGTCCGTAATTGCATCAGAATATTATACTATATATTTAGCATCAAAATCTTTTAGCACTCTCTGGTCCCAAGAAATTCAGCTGTGACACAAGTGCCATCATATAGTCTGCTCAGTCCGAGATATTCTATATTTATTGGGTATGTCTATAACTTTATTAGCGTTTTATATAAGAGCTTAGCACGTTAGAGTAAGTTTTCTCCTGGGATTTAATTTAATTTTTTAGTGAGGAGTGCCATCAATTGCTATCTTATACAGAACTAGAACCAGGGTAGTGTAAGTTGTGCCTATAATTTTTCTATGAATAAGTAGCAGTATCTATGATTTGTGTAGCGGCTTTTGAGATATTAACTGTGTGAGGGTAAGCACTAAGATAAACGGGTGCTCTGTAATATGTAATATGAGGTCTGTGAAAACCGCATTTTGATTATGATAATTTGTAGTGTATTTACGCGAGTGTGGTTTGTGTATTTAATTAACTGTGTTAATTGGTCTTGTAGTCAGGAGACGGGGGTGAAGTGGATTTTATATTTCATAGATGGTGTAGTAACAGTGTTTTTTAAAAATTGTGTTAATTGATAACCTTCCAGGGTCAGTCGTTAATAAGAAGTTAAGGCTGGGAAATTATCCTGTACCGGGGAATTTTTCGCTTCAATTAAGCTAATGTTATGATGCCAAAGGGGCGAGACACGCACACAAAAGATTCAGGTCAGACTGTGTCTGGGGTTCACATAACAGACAGATAGTTAAGTTGGTGCAGGAGATAGATAGGAGTGAACTGTAAATTAGTTTGAACATTGGGCAGAAATATTTGTTTATTTCTTGTGTGTAGGAGAGATTGTTTAACTTAGGGAACCCCAGGGCGTAGATGAAGTTTGGGGTGATAATGTGTTATTGTCTTAGGAATTTTGACTTGTTGTATAGATGTGGTTTTTTTTTTCTTTCTACAGCAGTCACGGCTTGTTGGTGGTGATGGTGGTGGAGTTTATTGATAGCCAAAATCCTACCACGGACGGTGCCTTCTAGAGAGAAGGAGGCACGAGACCTCTGCGTAATTGCTAAAACCTGGGTTCACGATTGTACCGGCGCCCACTACATCTGCAACACTGAAAGAAAGAAGTTCTCTTGCAGTGAGGCAAATACCTCAGCGGGAACGGGTTCTTAAATCAGGAGCTCTTAGCTCGTTCAAGCACACCAAATAGGCGCGTTGCCTTGTGCTTATAATACTGCCATAATAAAGCAGTGAAACCAAATACAGCCTTCGGCAACAACATATCACTGTAGTGAACCAGACCCTCTTTATCAGTATTCAGGAAAGGAGAGAGGGAAAACATACCTTTCCAAACTGCAACCAAGAAGAGGGGAGTGACGGAGAAGCAACTCATCAGATCCTCAGACAAAGATGGTGGCGTCAGAGAGGCACTGAACCAAGACAGAGGCGAAAGGAAGGAGTGTAGAGAGGAACAGTAAATTCAGATATAAAGACTTAGAGGACAGCCTCTAAGTTAGCGCTACAAAGTCAATTAGTGTAGCAGTGCTCGTGGTGTAATAGTCAATTGTGTAGGACAGCCTAGAGCGCTTTGAGTCAGTAGTTATTTCGTTATCCACCTTCAGTGGGATAGAGTGTTAGTTAGTAAATATAGCATAGACAGGAGTGGTGGCTCTTAGTTAGAGACCCCCACCAAGTAGATTTTTTTTAATCCTTATTTTTTTCCATGTAGGTGTGATAAAGAGAGTGGAATTGTTTGCTTATAATGTCTTTCATTTAAATTGTTCTTTTTCAGGTGGTGCGAACTCGCACTTTATTTTGTTTACTGTGGATTTGATTTGTTGTTTAATAAACTATAAAATGTGCACTGGATCAGTTTATCTTTGACTATACTGTACTTATATGCTTGTCTGTATAGGTGTGTCTGTGGACTTTAGTGAAACCTTATCTCCTTTCTGGTAGCCAGAGGTGGTGAGACAGTAGCTCTTACATAAGTCACAAGTGGCGAGGGAGAGTCAATCTCGGTTCTCACCCTCGAAGCTAAATCCCCATTTCAAATAACCAACCAACAACCAACCTACCTAAACCCCACCAAATAACTCCCCCACTTAACCATTCAACTTCCCTTTCCAACATGCATACCACCCCACATTATTAACTAATTTGTGTACTCATTACCAACCATCAATCCAAAGAATACAATTTCAATTATAACTTTTATTTCAATTCAACAATACCTCATCCCTAAACCACCCAAACTCTAAACAACCCACTATACCCCCCCCACTCCCCCCCTTCCCACTAAGGTTATTGTAACAGTACTTCCATCTTTCTCTATAGTAGAGCTATATGATACGTGAGTTTGTCACCCCCGCAGATGTGTAAATAAACAACACAAAATATCCAAATCTAAATTAATTGAAAACTGTAATACTTATATCACTAAACTACGTGCAACTCCAACTGTATTTGAAGACATAAAATAAAAAACCCACATTATGTGGATCTTCCTATTCTAACATTATGTGTCACCACTATAGTAAATGTCGTTTTGTGTCGTCTGGCTGTAGTGTGTGTGTTACACTTCATAGACTATTTGTGAGTGTAAATAAGTCATTATCAGATGTCAAACTTCTGCACTGTGTGTTGACTACTATTGCTAGATGGACAGCCTAATTGTCATACTATGTGTATACATTATATATGCAATCATATAATGTTTAGCATAATATTGCTCTGTTGTGACTATTCTTATATGTCTAAGATGAATAAAAGTTCTCATAAGTGAGTTTGGTTACATTTTTTAAAATGTTTTGTGTAATTTTTTATTACTTATTTAAATATTATAATTATATAAACTTTATACATTAAACTTTAATTAATACTTTTAATGCATATATCGGTATTCTCTACGTAAACTCCTCGAATCCACACCTCATCACAACCAGTTGTATATTCTAAATGCGCTAACTTCTGTAATGAGTATAACTATATCTACGTTTATGTATATCATTACTATTTAGTGATATTTATGTAAATACGGTACTATTATCCTAATTACTCTTACACAATGGTCCTGAATTTCTACTTATGGTTTCTGTTTCAAACCAACTATTGATCTAAAAGTCGGTATACAATCTCTAAGAGATTCGCACTTCAATGTTCTTCTTGCCAAGCATTATAAGTTTTCTCCAGTCAATTCTTTTTAATGCCTATTCAACCTATCAAATATAAAAATTAATTTATTACTTTATTTTATAAATTTATTTTTAATTTTTAATATTTTTATTAATACTTTTTTTATAATAACGGAATCAACATTGGAATATGCAAAAGATCGATATTGTGGCTCAGCTATAGCGTCGGAGTCTTGTCTAGGATTGTAAAGTATCATCAGTTGTAAGGGACATGATAAGGGATCATGTACATATGTGAATATACTCTCCCCAGACTTGTCATTCTATGAAAATAGGGTTCATTCTGGCAATCTAGTTTAAGGTCGATTTGTTTTGGATGCATCACGCTTTGATCTTAACCGATGTAAGAGTATTAGGTCTGATGTCTCACGTGTTAAGCTTAAATTGTTGTGTATATTATATAATATTTTGAGTTTTTTTTTGTTTTTTTTTTAAATTTAATTATTTTTATAAATTTATTTTTATTTCCATTATTAATTATCGTTTTTTTATTTACTTTTTAAGTTTGAAAAAATTTTATTATTTTTAATTGTTATTAAGTGGAACGTTTATTTTTTTTTAATAATGTTATTTATATAATTTGTTTTTTTGGGGATTTATAAAAAGGTAAAAGTAAAATTTATATAGTTTTTAGCGAAAGAATTTTTTATAATTTTGGTTTAATAAGAATTTAGGTGATTTTTAACTGGATTTTTTATAATTATAATTGTTTTATTTTTAGTTTTTCTTGTAGTATATAGCCTTTATAGTTTGGTGCTTGTTAGATGGCCAATTTTAATTACTATAACTTGCCTTCTATTATTTTATACCTTGGATTTTTTGGTTAGATCTGAGCTGTATAAATAATTTTGGTATATTTTGCTTTTTTGCGAGTTTATGCATATTCTTTTTTTTTCCGTTTCTGTTTTAGTAGTGTGGAATAATGCTGAATTTTATCTGAATTTTTTGTTTCGATGGTAAAAATTTTTTTATTAGGTTCAATTAGGTATTTGGTAGGTATTTTTTTGATTATACTATTTTAGTTGAAATGTTAAAGTAAAACAGGGTATTTGTATAGGTTCCTGTATTAAAGATTTAAAATTTTTTTTAGAACTTAAAGGTGAAGGCTGTTTCTTAAAATTTAAGTCTACGCAAAAGAGAATTTTAATTTTTTTGCTTTAAAATGGTATTGATAGGAATAGAATTAGAGTTTTAAAGGATATTCTAGATTTTCCAGATATTTATTTTTTTTTGTACAAAGTCCAATCTATTATATTTCAAGGTTAAGAATATGCGTTAGTATTTAATTGGACTATAGCAATATTAATTTTGTAATTTGAATACTTCAGAGTGTTCTTTGTTTTAATGATTGATGGGGGCGCTGAAACTGATAGTTATCTTTCGGGGGTATATAATTATTTGAGCAGTTCAATCTTGCAATCCTCGGATCCAATAAAATTTAAACTGTGTGTGAAAACATACTGAATGGTTGAATGATAGTGCGATGTTTAATGGCAATCGTAAGTACTAATTAATGAATAATACCCCCTAGGTATAATTCTATAAAACCTTATATGTTAGGAGTTACTGTGTTATTTTTTGTTTGTGAGAGATAATTAAATCTCTGTTTTTTATTTTTGGTTTTTTTATATCTAGGTATTAGCATATTTTATCTGTTGGGAAATTGACCTATGAGCTTTTAGAGATTGTTTGTCGTATATATAAATATGATTAAAGAAGGGATTTGAAATTATTTTGTGAGATGGACCCCCTTGAAAAGAAATATTTAAATTATTATGGGGGAATAGATGTTTATTAACGGTGTAAAGTATTCTAGTGTACTGGTTAGGGGCAAGGGGGTTGGAGGGGGTATTATAATGTCTTGTCATATTGTCGAGTATCTTAGTATATTGATATGTAAGACTAACACGAATTTTTTCATAGATGCTCCACATACTGCCATAAATTTGACCTTAGTTATGAATAAAGTTAAGAAGTTATCATTTTGTGCCACATTACTCTCTCTTATTAGTATGAAAAATCTATAATGAATAAGATATAAGGTTTATAAAACACCATAAATTAATGTCTCGCTATATACATGTGATAGGGGAAATGAAAGAGGGGGGATATAGGATAAAATAAGGGATAGAAAAAAAAAAAAAAAACCCTGTATTAAAAATATCCATACAATATATAAAACCCAAAAACGAAGAGGTTTATCAGTAATTGTCATTTTGTTTGTAAGGGCTTGAGGTGCCTATAAGACAAATTTGAAAATGAGCTAATATCAATACTCTCTTAAAGAATAAAAAATAAGTAAAAAATCAACGATAAGCTCTCATTAATTTATAATGGGGTATTGTGAACTGTGCTTGTTTTTTTCCCTAGAGGGTATTTCAAGGGGGAAGTGGTCGGGCAGATTTGTCGAAATTTTTGAGGGATTAGTTTATGTATTAAGCTTTAGCCAACCCTAATGTGGTTATGCAGGTTTATCTTGTGGCCCAGATGCCTTATTGTAAGGGGGTTGTTGTGCCCAATGGGGGAATAAATTTCAAGAAAAGTTCATTCATTAAATAACGTGTCGTCCAAAAAAAAAAATAAAAAACGCTAGGGGATATGAGTACTTACTTAGTTTACTTTTAGACCTTGTTATCCATCCCCCTCATCATAACCACAGGCAATCTGCATACCCATGATATATTGTTTTTCCTATAAAAACCCGTATCAGGTTTGATATGGATTCGCTCGCTAAAGCTGACATATTAAAGATCATGACTTAATGTTCATGTCACAATCGTAGATTTCTTAGAAAATGTACCATGGATGGGAAAAAAAAATAGCAATTCAGGGGATAATAATGGCATAAGCCCATTGGTTACGCAACATGCGTTTGTAAGTTTCGATTTAAAAATAAAAATTATAGCACAGAGCTAATTAAAAAAATAACAACACAAAAAATCGCTATAAAAATACGCGGGAATTAAACCGTCAAATTAAAATAAATAAAATATTGTTGATTAGGGAATATTCAGGGCTGTTGGAACTAATATAACTTCTTAATCGCCAATCAAAATATAGTAAATTTCGTTGACTACTTTTTTTTTGATACTAAGTTTCGGCCACGCTTGAGGACTCACCACTCGAGGGTTTGTGCAAAATTCCTTTCCAATGGGTGTTATTACCTTTCCATGTCTTATATCTATATGGTACCCTGGTTACATTGATTGTTTGGTAACGTTTGGCTAGGGTAATCCCGTTATTTTTCGGTATGTACCCAGATTTATGGGGAACCAGGTAGGGGTCCCTCGCCATTGTCAGGCCAAAATCAAGAGGATGGGGCGAAATACTCACACGATTCGTTGAGAGTTACCGCATCGGGGGGTGTGGTGAGACACTGTAAGTACGTTGGCGTCAGGGAGCTCCGCCTAGTTCCTGGGTCGGGGAAACCGACAAATTTTGTTCAATATTGTTTAGCTCGGCCCAGGTCTGAGTGTGTGTTAAAATTCCAGGTCAATAAAATGGACCGTCGGGTACGTCCCTGCTTTGTGTCCGGCTTCAAAAAAGTTTTTGTGGGTTCGGGTATAGGGGAGGACCCGGGTTTTTGGGGAGGTGCATGTATTCAACCCGGTTCCGCCAGGCGCGGTGGGTCTAAAAAAAACCTGACTTTAACGGCTAGCGCGTCCCAGGGTTCGTGGCACAAGGCGTGGAATAAAAAAATCAAAATTGTATAAAAAAATTTGTGCGCTTTTTGAACAGATTAGGGGGTAATTAAATTGGGGTGGAGCGTTACTGCCCCCACTAAAAACCAAAGTCTTATAACTTAAGCGAAGTTGAAAAAAAAAAGCAAAAAGTAACACTATTATAAACAATCTCTACTTTTCGAAATTGGGAGTGGCAAGCCGGTGTGTTTGTGGGTGTGTCGCGCTGTTCTCTGGGCAGCTGAATCCAATAACTATCATTCGCACTTAGCTTTTCCTGAGGTGTAAAGTGTGCACCTCAAGGTTGCAGCCAACCTAAAGTGGAGCCTAGGCCGTTGCTAATGTGGGGTTTGATTTAGTTGAAAAAGAAGAAACCTGTATATTGCCAATGAATACTAAAATTGAATGGTGGTTGCTAGGAAGTCTCGCATACTGTTTGCTTGGATGTTTGCGTCCCTGTTGTTGTAAATGTAATTAGTTGTGTTTGTGTCCTAAGTCGGATGGCGTCAACTTTACGACGTATAGTAGGTCCTGGGCAGCCTTTTTATTTTCCAATTTAAGTTGTGTACAGTTAATGTGACAAAAACCTCTAAAAATTGTGGTCCGTTGTTGTTGGTATGACTAAGGAAGGTGACGGCGTTGATGTTTTTCGTGCGCTAGTAGTCAGAACTGAACTGGTGTGTACCTGTGCGTTCAAATGAGTAGAACCATAACTTCAAATAGTGACTCAAATTGTCATCTATAAGGTTATGTTTCTTTTTTGGTATTTGGATGTGGGTACAGTTGGATGGGAGTAGGGAAGGTGAATTAGTCTGTCTTAGTGAACAAAAGGACGCTTTGATTCTGCGCAGGGGGGAGTTTTTACAACATGGGGGATCATAAAATAAACCAGGCATATCAACTAGTCTTATGAGAAAAACAATTCACTCAAATGTCCTTGTTTAAGCACTGTTTTCTTTGTTATTACTAACTACCGTGTAGTAACTGGGGAAAATAGTGAACATGAAAAGGGAATCTGTAGGACAACAGTTGGCAAAAATAAATATAAAAGGTCGTGCGTCTGACATGGGACTTAACATTACAAAAAGGGCTTGATTTGTTAGACATCGACCTGTCTCTGGGGAGAATTATCGCAAAGCTAAATACCGTATGGTAAAATTGAGTTATTGTCTCAAAGCATGTCACGTGGTGAGTAAGACACTGATGAAACCCAATTTACGGTGTTGAGGGTAGTTTCCTCGAGCAAGCATATAGTAGGGAAACTGGAAAACTCTAGATGGATGAGTTTGCAGAATGGGTCAATCGCGCGAAACAAGGACCTTACGGCTTCAATCATGGAAAGATGAGTCTTGATTGAGAAGAGTTCAATAGTTGTTGGGTTGACCCAGAATCATTGGGAGGTGAAGTTAATGCCTCTTATTCTGTGGATCGATTTAAACATAAATACTAGATTTGACATCTAGGCCATGATAGGTAATTTGAGGTCCATTTCTAATGAGTTCAATGGGTTTTTTTTGTTGGTCACCAGATTTATTTGTTTCAGAGATGGCCATAGGTATTGGGACACTATCTTAAGTAAGATATTTGATACCTATTATCGGGCGAGTAAGCTCGTGGTCGAACTAGTAGCTTCAAATGAAAGTTTATGGTGAAGTGTATGTAACCGGTAGAGCATCGTGTCTCGCGCGACGCAATTAAGTGGGTTTTCACCCTGCCCAGGACAGGCAAATATCTTGTGGGAGGGGACAGCAAGGCGTAGTATTTAGGATAATAAGAAAAAACCAACAAAATTAAGAATTTGACAGCTCAAAAATGAAAAGTAAGGTGGTCCTTGGTAGACAGCCTTCAGAGAGAAGATTGCACATAATGATAAGAGAGAGGATATATACCATAACGGTAAAGGCAGTTCTGTAGTAGATACTGCCTTATGGGAATGAAGTGTCAGAGACCTCACTATACTATGTTCAATTTCATGAGGTGGGGGTGACCAATGTCCTTCCTCACTACCTCCATTACTCAAGAGCAGTGTCAGATACCCATTTACAGCTGGCTAGCCTAATATGCAGGGCGACCAGGTTTTGAACCGGCAACTCTGCCTTGAGAAGCAACACTCTCTCTCTGCCATATGATGCTTCATGCATCCCATTAAATATTAAAAATATTTTGATACACATTCATTCTTACAGTTCGTTGTCATGTTCTTCTTACCTCCAACTTTCAGAAAATTGAACATGTTGTGTTTGTTGGCAACTTCCTTAGAGGAAACCAAATTTCTATGAAACTGCTGGCATATGCAATGGATTATTGGTCCAGTGGCTCTCTGAAAGCACTCTTCCTGGAACACGAGGTAGGTTTTTGTTTGTGTTTTATTAATCCTTTGTGACAGATTGCATTCTCTTGGTTGTAGTTGAACAGCTTGTCATACTGTCGGAAATGCAAAATATTGTAAAAGTTTCATAACTTATGAAAATAGGTTTTTATTTTTTAAAGTACATTAATAAAAAGTCTTCTCATTTTTTAAAGTGTGGGAAATTGTTGATAAAGAAGGCATGGACAGACTTTGAGTCTTGCACAGAAACACTTGGCATGAATTTGTCAAAGTCCTATGCTCCTTGGGGAGCTGAAGGGTATGGAAGAAGAAAGTAAGTTTAGAATTTTTTTCAAAACGTTTCTTGAACATTAAATGAAAATTAACCAGGCAATGGCATTTATTTGTTCCAACATGTGGCTCAGAACATCCCAGAAATAGCCTATAAAAATTATACAAATGCAACTCCGACGGTTGGTTAATAACCTTCTGTTGAAAGCACACTTATGCAGAAGAGAACATGATTTTGCTCATTTTATATACCATTTTCCTTTTTAATGCAAGTTCCTAAACTGGAAAGGTAACGGTTTCTTGTCTTTGTTTCTGTCTCATGTGCTTCGGTTGTGATGGAAAAGTATCTTCTTATTTGTACATTTTTCTGTCCTCACTTATGTCCACTGAATATACATAAATCAAATGTAAAAACAATGAGCAATAACCACCAATTGACAAAAATAAGTTTTATTTTTTGTTTTGTTTTTATTCCCAGGAACAAAAAATAAAACAATATAATGTCTAAAATGGTCAATAAACTAGTGTTACGAGAGGCAGCAAAAATTGCTGCTCTCTATGAAATCATATGGTGGATCTCACTTAAATTGTAATGTAAATTTGACATGTAATAAAATTGCAGTTAATGGTCTATATTTTTTATTAGAGCTGGGGACTTTAATGATTAATCGGTTACAGTTTTGTTAATCAATTAATTGATAAAACAAATTTTAATAGATTATTCAATGTTAAGCAATGTTTATGTTTTTTGGTTAAACGACAGAGCATTTACTATATATATATATATATATATATATATATATATATATATATATATATATATATATATAAATATATATATATATATATATATACATATATATATATATATATATATATATATAATAGAGTTTTCTGATATGGAATTTGACAATTATGATCAATAGTAATAAATTGTTTGGTTGTAAATTTTCACTATATTTTCAGGGCAATGTTGCCTTGATAACAAGTAAAATAAATTAAGTCCTTAGTGATTTTTAAAAAAAAAAAGTTATTTATAATTTTTTATAATTTAACATATTGTTCTAAATTGCTAGATTAATCTTCAATTAAAGAAATTTGATTAATCTATTAAGATGTTTTAAATAAATCTTTATGTTTGTTGTATATAAATTAGTTGGATAGTAATGAAGAAATAACCATTTAGAAATAGGAACTGACTTTTCAGTCACCCTGTAAATTGATGTGCTGCTTTAAGTCATAACATTTTTTTTTTTTTCACAGGGCTACTTTGGTGCTTTGGGATGTCTGTTAGAATACCTCCATCTAAATCATCAGGGTTAGAATATACAATGCTCAGCTTGACCTAGGTGGTATTTTTACTGCTCTGAACTGTTCATTTCCAGAGGCACAAAACTTTATATTGCTTTAATAAATATATAAAGATGTATTTAATTAAATTAAGTCCTGTTAAACATATTGATCGTCTTTTATCTGGTCATTTATATGGCATTACTAAAGGTAAAAAAATACACTGAGGAAATACCCAGTAGACAAGCTAATAAGGAATAAACAAGTTAGGATATTTATGATGTTGGAGAAACAACAACAAAGAAATGTAGAACATTTTACAGATCTTCAAGACAGAAATAGAACAATTGTTGAGTAAAATAAAGAGACAGTAGGCACCACTATCAGATGGAGTAGCTGTGGAAATTCTCATAGCAGATTAGCAGTGTACACTAAATCAGACAACTTCTTCTTCTTGCGATCGCATCTTTGATGATTACACCGTCAGACGAGTTCTCATGATGAATTCGACTGTTGTTTGAAGTTCCTCTTTAACTCCATATAGCTTTGAGTTTAGTGTTGAGTCATTGGGCCAGTATATCTTTCTTAACTGGTCATACAGAGGACAGTCCTGTAGAACATGCTCAGCAGTTTGTTCGTTTAATCCACATGTGCACAGTGGTGAAGCAGACAATCGTAGCTTGTGCATGTGTTTATTCAGTTTGTTATGCCCTGTCCTGAGTCGAAAAATAGTTGTCTGTCCCTGCCGGTCGAGAGTGTGATAGTCGTCTTTGGGTTGGTTCTGTTCTCTTCTGATAGTCTGGATAGCTCTCTTTTTCTCAAAGTATGTGACTTCATTATCTTCTTGTTCACATTCTCCTCCCTTTTTTGCAAGTTTATCTGCCTTTTCATTTCCGGGTACACCACAATGAGATGGTACCCACTGAAGTATGGTTCTCTTTTTGGCAGCTACCTTGTTTAGTTCATTTCTCAGATGCGGGAGTTTACCACCCTTGAGAGCTTGCAGGACAGACAGTGCATCTGTGAGGATGACTACCTGGTGGCAGTCAGAGTAAATCAGACAACAAATTCTAGGGTTGAAAGAGGAACATAAAAAAAATGCAGAGTGACAGAAGTGCACAAAGTACCCAAAAAAAAGAAGGCTATAAAATATTAAGAATATTTGCATGTGATGTTTGTATCAGCAACAAATAAAATCTTCAATAGAAAAAACACAAAGATGTACTACAAGAAAAAAGAGCACGTGTCCAACTAGGAAGATCATGTTCTGACTTTACAATCACATACAAGCCGTGCAGCAGGAACTGTAAATAGGTATACAGAGGAACAGATGACGTGCAACTTCAGGACACTGACAGGAGTGAGGTTATAATTTATCAGCACATTTCTCTTGGTCATTTATTTATTTTTTCCCTTCATTTATGATCAAAAATCCATGAAAAGGAAACATAATGCAACACATTGAAACTTATGGACACAGTGGAAGATCTGAACATAAAGATATAATCAGACGTTGCTGTCACAGAAACAAAAGCTACATGGTACAAAGATTCATTATGATATGTACTACACTGCTTACAGTGCTGTAACGAATTACAATAATGCTACATGGGAATACAAATTACATTATGTAAAATATTGATGTTTTTATTTGTACTGCTTGAAAATGTGTAATGAATTCTGTCACTAACCAGAACTTTATTATTCATGTGTGGGATTTTGGTCAAGGTATTTATTTGTTAGGGTAAAGCCTAGTATTTTAACCAGTATTTAGTATTACATTTGTTATTATTATTATTGTTACATTACATATTTGTATATATATTTGCATTGGTAAATTTGGCAGCTCATCTATACTTCTGATCATGTGTTTTAATATGTAAAAGGATTACACTAATGCCTGTGAAATCTGAATGTTTATCAAAAATTAGTGATTACATTATCTCATCCATATTGTTACTTTCTCAGTACAATACACACATGGTTGTCATCTGCTTTTTATACAAAAGTCTGATGAGGTAACAACAGAGTGCTGATAATTAATGGTCTTTAGTTACTCTTGATGCATTTCTTAATTTATATCAGCTGGTTTTTGTTTCTTTCACCTGTAACTTATATGTTGTCTGAGTTTGTGATTGTTAACACTAGGTTAGAATAAAATACATTACAGTACAAGCAAATGTGTACATTTTTTAGCCCTCTGCTGCCTTCATAGGCCCATATTCTCTTGACCATCAGCACACTAGGGGTGATGTGGTCAACATCACACTGGCCGCCTTAACCTTCCTAGAGGGAAATATGGGCCTAACACCATATTCTCAATATGCCTCAATTGGCATGTAACGGGATCCTCCTTTCTCTGTTGCCTTCATGGGGTATTCTTCCATAGTTGTTTTATGGTGATTAAGAAACAACTATTGCATAGAATGTGGTGCATTTAGTTGCCCATTTGCCTGCTGACTTAATTATGATGGCAGGTTAATCAAGTCCCATAGCAGATACTCTCTGGACACAGACATTGACAGCCGCATTGGTAAAGTTGCAGTCACCATTGCCCGCCTAGCAACACGTGTTTTGGGAAACTCCAAACTCACAATGAAGACCAAAGTTGCAGTATATAATGCCTGCGTCACTAGCACACTTCTGTATGGCAGCGAGACATGGACAGCCTATGCTGAGCGAGAAAGACGACTCAGTACCTTCCATCTGAGGTGTCTACGCCACATCCTTGTTATTTCGTGGAAGGACAAAGTGACAGATGTCAAGGTGCTGGCCTTCAAAGTATGTAAACACTGCTTAGACAGTGCAGACTATGCTGCCTTTTTGGCTAGTCTGCCACATGGAAGCTGGTCGCATCCCGAAAGATATCTTCTACGGACAACTGGCAGATGGCAAAAGAACATTTGGGTGGCTGCAGCTGAGGTTAAAAAATGCCAACAACCTGGCAGGATGAAGCTGCCGATCACGCCAAGTGGCGATGCTCTTAACGGTGCCACCTCAGGTTGGGCAAATAAAAGCTCTCGCAACAAGCAGAAGAGAAAAGAAAACATCTAAAGAAACACTAGGAAAAAAAGCAGCACAGGGGTGCATTCCTATAGTCAGTTATTATTGAAGGTCTATTTTTATAGCACATACTGCCATAGGGGAGTGTTAGAGACTCCACCATACTAAGTACAGCTTTATGAGGTGTGTTGACCAGTTCTCTTCCTCATTCCCTTGGCTTTCAGTAACTCAAGAGCAGATTAAGGTACCCATTTACAGCTGGGTAGACGGGAGCATAACGCTACCAGATTTCAATCCTGGAACCTGGTAACTTTGGATGGCAGGTTACTTTAGCTTAAAAGTGTTCCACCCCTTGTGTCATCATATCACTTCATGTGATACCACAAAACTTATATGGAGTGTCAGGCTCGGCTAGCACAACATCCTGCTTCAGAATTTTGTTAACCTGATGGCTGGAAGGCACAAAGGAATTAAGTATGTCTCTGAGGAGGCAAAGAAAGAGTAGAACTATGCTGCATCAGGCATGTTGTAAGATATGACTAATTTGAGGTTGTGCTTAGGGCTTGTTAAAACAATGCTACAAAAACCACATCTGCAAAAGTACTTGCATGCTTTGATGCAGGTTTCTTACACGGGACCAGCTGCATGGAGGCAGGAAGCCTGCACCAAGCAGTCACATGCTCTAACAGCAGTGGTTTCTGTGGCAGTTTTCTTTGCATGATGAGATTACCAGACCCATGTACAACCTCATATTAGTTGCCTTGACATGATGAAATTACCAGACCCATGTACAACCTTGTACTGAGGGTGCAGTGGTCCTCCGAGAACTGTTGTTATGTTATGTTATGTTATGTTATGATTGCAGTAAAATTAAATTGTTAATGCGTATCATGTTTTAACATTATAGCATGGATAGAAGTCAACAGAATTTATCAATAGTACTGAAGACAAGAAGTTGTGGAGAGACGTGATCACCTGTGCCACCAGGCATAGTTCTTGAAGAAGAAGAAGAATGTGTATCAGGAAATAAGGAAAGCAAGATATTGGCAGTTGATGTGCATTAGCTGAATGTGGATCCTAGCAGTCTGGTACCTAGTGATCTAATATGTTAGCATTCAACATCTAACTAGGGGAAACTAAATATCTAGGCATCAAAATATTTGGTCAGATATCTAGCTTCCAGCCAGATGACTGTGTTCTAAATGCAGAGAACAGATATTTGAGTATCAGATGGACAATAGATACCATGGTAGCTGGACATGACTGCAATAAATAGATGGTTACAGTGAATATGGAACCAATCAACAAAAACACTCTGCAGCTTGATGCCAGAAAACATATACAGTAAAACTCCCTAATAATACACTCTCCTAACACAGATTTGGAGTTAACATGATCAGCAGTTGATTCTTCCATGTTTTTTTTTGTGAAACATGCTCAAAATATCAAATCTTTGAAGAGAATTGTAGCTCTCTGTTGTACTGTTCATTTTTTGTTGGTGTTAAAATTAAGTTACCAATTACATCACTTGGTTTCAACTACAATATAACACCCAGCCTGTTTTCCATGTGTTCTGTCAGTGCCTGGAACATATATTTCTGCCCACAGACACATGCACTGGAAAATTTTTGTTGAAGTGCAACGCAACTCCACATTTATGACAATCACAATTTTTTTACCCCAATCATAGTGTCATTGTGGAGTTTGACTGTATATTCTAACAGTACCAATCCCAATCATTATAACCTACCATCATCACTATAACTCACCACATGAAATATTTGCAACCTTTGTTTGTTATATCAGATATATTTTACTCAAGTATTTTACATCTCTATCATCACACCATTCTCCTATCTTCAACAATCTCACTCCAATTTATCCCTCATTTGTTGTATATATTCTCTGACATTCTTACCTTCCAGCTTTCTAATCCTCATATACTGTCTGTGTCAGGACACTATATAGGCGATGTCCCCAGTTGTCAGGAACAATATTATGGTGGGTGTGGGTTGTATGAAGATGGTGATCAACAATGGCTTGTACGAATTAACCCAACGCCACTGGTACAGTTCCATAACATTTATTATAGATAAATCGTGGAAATCAATTACATTTAGCAAGCATACTGACATCACATCCAGGCCGACATTGCCTGCAGGAAATAACTCTTAACTCTCGTGTTCACAAACTGACTTTACAGGAACACACACTAACAGCACACATAAAGTCCTTTGTGCTGCATATCCTCCTTGCACAATCATAACACCATCCAGGTGTGATTCACTTAATCTAAGTGGTTGGCGGCATTAATCATCGCCATAAGAAGATTATCTCAGAATCTCCTCCAGGCGGGAATTCAACAATGCCTGTATTTATTCCAATACAGCTACAAGGCGGGAAACGCATCGCCTTTCTTCCCAGTAGCTCCAGGGGCGGACACTGCAACGCCCTATACTGTTCTCCACGAACAGGAATATAAATATGGTTCCAACAGGAACACTTCCAGGCGGTACAATAATCTTCGCCTGTACAATAGGTAGGACCTACACAATATAATAAATATATCCTCACATTTAGAATAAACACATCTGTGGTTCTCCACAGTCACACAATACGAGCTCACAGCTCGACTACTAATCACAGACTCGAGCGTACAGCTCGGCTGCCAAACACAGACTGACTCAGTCCCCCACACTTGTATTCACCAAACGCCTTCTCTCAGCACATGCACAAGTCACCACAATGCTGACATAAAGTCAGACCTTAACTCAATACCTGAGTTACACTTAACCAAGTGTTAACAACAGTTTAGTGACTCTTAACACCAATCACAATCATCATTCACACTCATGAAACTGTTCTGTGACAGTCTGTTACTCACTTACTTAGTCGTTCCTCTTCTACCCTGGGGTGTAGAGGTTTGCCAGAGAGAATGCCATACTATCCTGTCAGCTGTCTTCCTCCTGGCCTGGTTCCAGTCTAGTCCTCAGTCCTTCAGGGATTGTTATATTGTCTATTGTGGACTAAAAGGTATGAGTAAAGCTCTGTGATACACTCATCTGTGAATACAACTTGGAAAAATGAAACTAATGAAGTTAGTTTTCACTTGACTAGAAAAACATTTCTGTTGGCAATGAACTTCATTATATCTATATGTAGAGAACACACTTTGAGGATACCACAGAATAGCATTACAATGTAGTCCTTATTCACGAATCCCCAAGGTAAAAGAAATAAAGGAAAAGAATATGTGAAGGAAAGAACTAAACAGTTAAAAGAAGGATTAAGAAGACATTGAAAAATGTGAATGGATGGCACAGGAGAGGGGGGGAGGGGGGTGTTTGTTGGGATGTACTAATTGAAGGTCTGTGTTTTACAGGAAGTGACGGACAAAGAAGAAAAATGCAAATCTAAGCTGAACTTTTCCACTTTTAAACAATCTTGTAATCAAAAATTGTTAACACATGTTGAAAGACTAGCAGAATTAGTTGTTAGAATTAGACCATGTCCTCCATCTGTATCTGGTTCCCAAAGTGGGCAGTACTCTTCCCTTCTCTCTCTTCTCTCCCCCCCCCCCCCAGGGGCATTGGGAACATACAAGGGAGCGATAAGGGAAAAGAGGGGCGATTGGGGTGTTCAGTAGTAAGGGGTTGGTTGAGGATTAGCCAGGCTAAATTCAACAATATTACTTAATATAATGCTTACGTGTAAAAGCAGTTTGATTATACAGGCCCTGACGTGAGCGCTTAAAAAGAGAACGTAGCCTGAACAAACCCTAACCCACCACTCCTCCCTAACGTCGCTCGTCCCGGTTTTTCATACACCCAATAGCAGAGATACCCAACCTGGGAAGGGTAGTAGTGGGAATATTTGGTAATTAACTGCATTATCCTATTAAAATATTGCATAACAGTGTTAGCTGAGGCTACGTTTCCCAGCTATAGAATCATGGCACTGTGCATCAGCAAAAACATTCTTGGCTCTTCTTTTTAAGAGGGATGTCAAAAAAAGCGTGTACTGCTTCAATCAATACCCTTTAGCTCCCCAAGGAGCATAGGCCTTCAACAAACACATGCCAAGTCTTCCTGTCCTGTGCCATCCGCTCAAGTTCTTTCTGCTTACTCAAACTATTTCATCCTGTTGATTTGATAAGTTTTCATAATTTTATTTTCTGTGGAGCTTGCATTACTAATAGTAATTATTAAATAAGCAGCATACATTTTGATGCAGTTTTGCCATATATTGAATATGGTTGTTCAGTCCGTTACATTACCTCCTTTTAATTTGTGCCAGGGGACTCCTCACAGTGTAGTTACGCCACTCTGTCTCAATCTATAAAGATAAAAGCATATCTAAAAAAATTTATTATTATAAATTATTTCATATAAAATAACTATTAATATACATTATGAAAACATTATTGGGTTAATTCAATGTTGTTGAATTAACAGTTGCTCTTATCTTCTACTCTTCATAGTTTTTTTATGTAATGCAGGGAAATGTGGGGTGGGGGTGGCCACTGTGGGAGCCAAGAGGGCGGTGATCCAAAAAAGTTTGGGAAACTTTGATCTATATGAGCTTCCAGTTTAATAATTAACTCTTAAACCAGCAACCTGTTGAAGTAGTGCTATACTGCAGTAGTTGAGACATACTCTCAGACACTGCAACTTTACACAAATCTATGTCTTTTTCTCCACTCTTTGTTTGTTTGTTGCTAGACACTCCAGTTATGTGACACAATATGATGACATTGATAACATGTCTTCTCCCTGAGATGGTTAGATTTTGGTATAACAAGAAAGGTCCTTTTTTTTTTAAAGCAGTTATGAAAAAAATATTTAAAAGTATACTCAAGTTTACTGTGTGGTATGTTAAAATACTGACACTCTTCTTTTGTCTGAGCTACTATTTGAGCAAGTCAGGGTAATATGATTATTAGTGTTTATTCAATGTGGATTTAACTCAGTTATTTGTTGTGATGCTCTTTTCTTTGAGCCTTTCAAGAGTAGAGTGTGAGTGTAATAATGTTTCCCTTCCGAGTAAACAACTGCTAACTACCCAGAACCTGGTAGAAATCACTGCTTATGCACCCCTAGTTTTGATTAAAAGCTTTAGAGACTGTTAAACAATAATATTTGTTCTTTTTAGACAGATGTGCATTGTAAATTCTCACTAAGTATAGTTTACAGCTAACAGTTTAAGAAATTTAATTAACTACTAAGAGTTTCAGGCTTATATACTCGTTTATGTGCCTCTATTTGTTTTCTGTTCTGCCATTCATCCTAGTGGTCTTTGTAAAAGGAAAAAAAGGATCCCGTTACACGCCCATTGAGGCATATTGGGAATATGGAGTTAGGCCCATATTTTCTTGACCATTGGCACACTAGGGGTGATGTGGTCAGCATCACGCCGGCCGCCTTAACCTTCCCAGAGTTGCTCTGGTACCCATTTGGGGGTGGGTCGACCCAGGAGCCGTTTGCGGCCTAAAAAAATCCCACCTCATCTGGGGATCGAACCATAGACCACTGAGCTAGGAAGCCAATGCACTAACCACTATGCTACCGCGGCTCCCAGTGCTCTTTGTGCATGTCAAAAATAAAATAGAAACAAAGAAAACGTTACGTTTTCACACATCAAACATCCAACCAGATGAGGCTAGCTCAATTTTTTTTTTTTTTAAACTTTACTTCATTTATGAGTACCTGAAACACTGTAAGGTTGTTAGTCTGTAGTTAAAGCTGAGTGCCTTAGAGAGAAGGCTTAAACACATGCCCCACAATAAACACATTTAATATTATTATTCTTCAGCATTCCAAGTCCATTGATGTATTTTCTGGAAATAAATCTTTCTCAGTTAATCAGTGTTGTTGATCATGGCTGGTTATCCATTTCAAAATATTGTTTTTCCAGTTTATACTTTTATCTCTTCTTGTTCTACCTGATGAACATCTTTTTTAACATCTTCAGTTTGTTATGTATAAACTTTAACATCTTCAGTATGTTATGTATAAACTTTTACATCTTCAGTTTGTTATGTATATACTTTTATTTGCTCTTGGTTTCCATCATTTCCCCATGGCCACGCCATCTAATAAGTTTATTTTTTTTTTGGAGCTGTTATTTTTAGGGGGATTATATTTATTTATAATTTGTACAGTTCTTTGCTTGTTCATATTCTTTATTGTACAATGATGTTATTTATGAAGGAACAGCAGATTGTTATGAATATGCTGGTCTACAAATATTGTAGTACACAACTTTGTGATCCTTTTGCATTATATTTACTCAGAATGACTTGAAACAGCACATTGTGCAGATGTGTAAATGTATGTGGTTTTGTTTAATTAAATTGTGAAAGTCTGCATTCAGTGTTTCGCTAGAAATATGAATAAAGTATACATTCATGGTAGACAGCGAGCATTCAGCAAATGCATTTTTTTTTTAAATAAAAAGTTTTTTTCCTCAGGCTATTAATGTTTTATGCTGATGTCCTTCATAAGGTGCTGTGCACAGTTTACATTACATGAGACACCAACAGCTGCATTTTGTCTGTAAATGTGTAAAATGTCTAATATCCTTAAAGTCTAAATTAATGGTGGATAAAGAACCTGAAAGCCCAATGGGCTGATCACCCGTTGGCTTGTCACACCGATTACGGAAACAACGGCAGATGGATCTATTTGTTGTTACCCTAAAGACGCCACTAGGCGTGATGGGAAACTACAACAGAGAAAATCAATCTGCTGTTGCCCTTAAGACGCCACAAGGCGTGATGGCCTCTGACTGCTTGGTCGGTCTTTGGCTAAGGACGGAAGAAGAAGAAGAAGAAAGAACCTGAAAAGCTAATGAGCAAAATGAAAACGTGTAAAGTTTGCTCATGATATACACCAGTATGCTGAAATGTAGATGCCTAGCAATGCTGCATGCAGCATTCCAAATCATTGTGAAGAGCGCATGAAATTAGGCATGCAGCTCTCTTGCTATTTTTTTTAAATTTTTATTTAATACGTCTGTTGATTGACACTGCGCACAGTCATCGTCTGGCCATCTGTGCCAGCAATCATCTATATATTAATATATTCATGTATTAATATACATAGTAATATGCGGAGGCAGGCAATGGAAAATCAATAAAAAAAACTGTGACATTTGTGGCTGTGAGTTTACAAATAACTTGATGCAATGCATTGACTAAGAAAGAACTAAAGAGTAATCTTTTTGAAGTGAAATAAATTAAAAGTATTTAATAAGCACAATTTTAAAAATATGTGCATGTCTTTGATTCCTACTGAAGATTCATTATTTAATCACTAACAAAATAGATAATACTCTCTTCTTAAATAACACTAGTCAACAACCAAAATGTACCAGAAATGAAAATAGCTGATCTTAACTAATTTTGGTGCGCTGAAAGCGAAAATGACATTAAAACATGTTGATTGGCTCTAGTTTTCAAGATATATGCTACTAGTTTATTTAATTATGGTCAATTTATATATATGACGCAACTGTTGTGGGCGATTGCATAATTTTTTCTAATGACCAATAAAAATGTAACTAGAAGTTGATGATGCAATCCTACCTATGATTACATCACCTTTGTGTATAAATATCTATGCCTTTTGCAGTCTCAATGATTTGGAGAGAGCCCACTGATCATCTCAACAACTGTTACTTTTGCATGGTCCGTCCAATTGGGAAAGGCATATCAAAGAAGAAAAAAAATGGACTCTGGAATATCCAAACATCCCCTCTGCAATACGTCCGGTACCACATGGCGATGACCTACCAGTTCCCAAGGTGCCAGAATCATTTTCAGCTGCTTCCACTGATGAAGAAGAGGACATTGGTGGTCCTGAACCATCAACCTCAAGCGACCCAGATTTTGAGCAAACTACATCTACTAAACCACACTTAATAACCCAAGGTGAACTGAATGATCTTGTAAGAGATCTGAATTTACCGAAGAACAAGGCGGAGCTTTTGGGTTCCAGATTGCAACAGTGGAATCTCCTGGCAGAAGATGTTACAATTTCTGTGTATAGGAACCGCCAGAAGCCGCTTATTACATTCTTTTTCAAAGAGGGTGACCTTTCTGCGTGCCACAACATTTCTGGTTTAATGGCAGCCCTCAAAATCAATTACATACCGGAAGAGTGGAGGTTTTTCATTGATTCATCCAAGACGAGTCTTTAAGCTGTTTTGTTGAATAATGGTAATGTGTTACCGTCAATTCCAGTTGGTCACGCAGTTCATATGAAAGAAACTTATGAAAACATTAAGCAGCTTTTGAAGTGTATAAACTATGATCATCATCATTGGTCACTTTGTGGTGACTTAAAAGTGGTCGCTCTTTTGCTTGGACTACAGGGTGGATACACCAAGTACTGTTGCTTTCTCTGTGAGTGGGATAGCCGTGCACGAAGTGACCATTACATCAGAAGACATTGGCCAATCAGACAGTCATTGCAGCCTGGCAGTAAGAACGTTGAGAACACAGCACTTGTCGACACCAGCAAGATTTTGTTGCCACCCTTGCACATTAAGCTGGGTCTCATGAAAAACTTTGTTAAGGCAATGGAGAAAACAGATGAGGCTTTCAAATACCTCATCAGAAAATTTCCAAGACTGAGTGAAGCTAAAATAAGAGAGGGAGTATTTGTTGGTCCGAAAATTCGAAAACTTCTTCATGATGATGAGTTTCTTTGCGTGTTGCATGGCAAGGAAAAAGCAGCATGGCTAGCATTTAAGTCAGTGGTGGACAATTTTCTTGGAAACAACAGATCTGATAATTACAATGAAATTGTAGAAAATCTCCTTCTGAAGTATAAGAGTCTTGGCTGCAACATGTCTTTGAAAATTCATTTTCTGGATTCTCATCTGGATTTCTTTACGTCAAACTGTGGAGCGATCAGTGATTAGCATGGTGAACGATTTCACCAGGACATTGCTGCTATGGAGACAAGGTATCAAGGCAATTGGAGCCCTTCAATGCTTGCTGATTACTGTGGACTGTGACAAGAGACACCTCATCGATTGACTACAAGAAGCAAGCAAAGAGAGCTCGAACAGCGACTGAATAATGACGGAATGGGTTCAAATATGCCTTTTTAAAACATGATATGTGAACTTTAAATAATGTTTTTATTCTTTCTATCATTTTATGTTGAAATATCAATTAATTGAGTATGTAACCACATTTTGTATAATGCTAAAGTAGAAAGACTAGCTGTTCACCCCAGAGAATTAAACAAGCATACATTATTTGTATTACTGTAATGTAAATTCATCATTTTTTTTTAAACCAGAGCCAATTGGTGAATTTCATTATGATATTTGAAATCAGCATGTCAAAATCAATAAGAAATGGTATATTTAATTTCTGGTACAAATAACTTTTGAAAATTTGTTGACTAGTGTAATTATTCAGTTCGGTTAAAGATGAGCAAAACTACTGCTAATGCTGTTTTTAGTACTGCTGGTGTTTTTATTATTACAGTATTTGCTACCAATATTACTTCTATCACCTCTTCTTCTAACATCCTCAAATACCAACTTGAGTATACTTGAAGAAATCAATACAGGTCCTGCATCATTTTATCCTAAATCATCGGGTACAGTTTAGTTTGGGAAACTGGATGTTTTTTGGTTTTCAGACTCGTCTAAATCACGTTCGAAAAGTAGCCCAAAGTCACTAAAAATGTTTTATAAAATATCGCCCAAAGTCACCCATAGAAATTTTTGATTTTCAGAATATTTTGGTTTTCGGGTGTTCAGATAAAAGAATATGAACCTGTAGTTGGTGTCAGGTTGCTAAAATCTACAAAGATACTGACTTGGTACTGGTGAAAGTAATCTGCACTTTCTCTGTTCCTCATGTGCGGGCACTCGTGCAGCATATGTTGGGCATTCATTTCATCAGTGTCATAAATACGCTTATAAGAAGTTCTTATCTTTTAGCTTATTGAATAGATTATTATCTCAGTTTGTTGTGATCTGTATGGAGTGTGAAGTTTATTGCTTGTTCTCTTTTGTCGAGCTAGTGATAAGCATTGTTTTTATTGTGGCCCGGATGCTCTTGTCTCCCTTTTGTTCCAATATCAGCTATTGATAAGTCTATTGGTCTCCTCATGTTGTGCTTGTATCAGTTAGGTTTTCCTGCACTCTATCAGCATTTAATTTCCAGGGATATTGCAATGAAATGAGACCCACTGTACAGCAGTTCTTTGGAATAGCCAGCATAGTCTGTAGAGTTCTGTTTTTACGACATTTAGATCTTTATTTATTCAGCTACCGAATGCAGTTATTACCAACTACATATGAGATAAAAATTACTTGTCTGTCAATGCTTTCCTGTCATAAGAACTTCTGTTGCAGTTTTCATTGCATCTGTCTCTACTCTGTGTTGCTTGAAAATGTCTCAGCTTCTACCAAACTTTTTTTCTGCATACTTTCGCTTTGTATTAAAGAATCCCTACCATCATATTCAGTTGCATTAGCCGCTGATCTGTTTGTGCATGAATAGATCCAACATCTGCTTGGTTAGTGTGACTGCGTATATTTTATGATTATGGTTTTTTTTTAGCTTCTGTCTGGTTGTTCTTTTTCCCCAATCCCAGGAATATTCTGTGTTGTCTTTCATCTCATGAATGTTCTGTTTTCTCCACCCAGGCAACACGTTGTCATTGTGGATGGTCTTGGAGTTGTTAAAGCATTGTTGAGATCCTCTCACCTTTGTTTTTGTTTATTCTACATTCCTCTTTGCAGCCTATTTATTCTCTGATACATGGGATAATCTGTTAACCTTCTAAATTTTTCAGCTTGCTGCTGGGCTCATCTGTTGTAAGCAAGTAATAGTTGTCTTCATGACCCCTTGGTTTGGAGTACACGTACTTTATCAAAATTTGAATTGACTGCCATTGCCCTTGCTGCTATGCCATATTCTAGGACTAGTCTCAGGTGTCTTTAGTATGTTCTGCTTTCCAGGTTGTGCCAGCAAATATTTTCATAACTGCCATTCTTAGCCTTGCTTGCTGTTTTTTTTTATTTTAAATTTTCACTTTCTATGTTAGTAAGCATGCAAAAGTAATACTTGGTAGTTTTTGTTTTTTTTCAGGTGTAGGTAATTGTCATTGAACACTAGTTTGGAGTTCTATGTTTTTTTGGGTTTTTTTTTAAGAGGGACCACTGTGCATTGTGTTTTTTTTTCCTCATTTATCTTGACTAATCATGTTTTGGACCAAGCTGTAATGATAGTAAGAGCTGCTGCATCCAGAAATTTGAGGCATGTTTGTCACATACTGCACCACTTGTATTCTGTTAAACAGAAAGCTGTATCACTTAATGCATGGAAATATCATATGCACCCATATAAAGTGAGCTCCACCCATTATTTGGGCCCTGTCACTTATCGCTTGCCTTATGAATAATTTGACTTTCACATTTTAAAAAGAAATACAAGATTAATGTTACTTTAAATCAAGATTTTAATAAACTTGCTGGTCATGAATGCTTATAGCTTGCATATGTACGATGACATTTTATGTTTAATAAGCCATTTGTTGATTAAGAAAAGAAATGCAACAACAGACACAAACAATTTTTATCAGCATTTAGAAAACACAGTGCACACCTTTTATGTTAAGTGCTTCTAAGCGTGTTGTGTGCCTTCAGAAATTTGCTAATTTACGTCTTCTGATTCACAATCATGAGTTTCATATTAACTACACCTCGTTGATTCAGAATGTGGCCATCCAGGTGTTGCAAGATAGATAGTAAATTGATTTTGACGTCTGGTATATCAAAAGATTATTTGTTGATGTTTGTGACCCATGAACTTGTTTTGATTAAATCACTCAAGCACACAGTTAACAGTGTCAAATTTTACTCTGTTATGGGTACCAGTAGAATGGTTAAAATGGTTTTCACTTTATAGTTTCATTTTTCCAGCATTAGCTAGCATAGGCATAACTGTTCAAAGGTTGAACTAGAAAGAAAATTTTCTTTCATGGATTTTGACGTGAATAATCTCAGTTAAAACATTGTCATAGTACTTACGGTGTACCATCACCAACTAAGAGCTTCCTGACCTCACAACAGCCAAATTTGGTTTGCTGGTATATTTGAAAAAATATTAGATTCTTGTAAAAAAAAAAAACCGTGTATTTTAATTGCATGCAAATTCTTCAGGTGAAATAATTTGTGTGTTTTATTTTTTATGACAATATTTAAACCAAGAACCAACATTTGAATATCTAGATAATGCATCCTGGGCCAGTTGCTAAATTAATTTGATTTGAAATGCATTTTTACATGTAGCATGGCCTGTTGACCATTGCCTTATTTTTTTGTTTGTTTTTTGTGTCTTGTTTATTTGGGTTTTTTTCTTATACTTTAGAATTGTTGTTTCCAAATTTACTTCTAAAGTGTACTACCACAGTTTTCACATGGGAGCACTGCAGATACAACTTTAGTTGTGTTGTAGTCCTTCTTATAATCTACAGCAGTAACTATTGTGTTTTCTAAAAGCAGAAACAATTTTTTTATTTGAATAGTTTAGCCATCGTGAAATTTAAAAGCTTTTCCACGTGAAAACTGCTGTTTCTGTTACTAGCTTTGAGTATCCATTCACAGAGGAATTGAAAGAAAGGTATTGAGTTGCCAGTGCAGACAATTTATTAATGTTATGAATTTTTAATCCAGGCAAAAACATAAGTATATCATATTAATTGGGAGTCTTGACCCTAGTTGGGGTCAGCCCCCCCCTTAGAGTGTAAAGGAGATTAAGGGGTCGAAACACTTGATCGACGGGGGGGGGGCCGCTTCTGATGATCAGATCGCCTCCTGTTGTATCGCTCTGTATAGAGTTTCCTATCATATCTTATTAATTAAACATACACTTACATATTTATTTGTAGTTTTCATTTTATTTTCATTTTAATAATTTTATAGTAAAATTCCAAATGAGAAAAAAATCATTATATCTACATTTTATAGATTTCAATATGATCAGTCATGTTTCAGTATTTTGGTCATTAGTTACCACAAGGATATAAAGACTTATTGAAAAAGGACTACCGTAAAATCTCGCGTATAATACGCACAATTTTTACTCATTTTTGCCCGCTAAAACTCGGGTGCGTATTATACGCGAGTACTAAAAAATGCGTCATGTTCGATTTCGAAAGTAACCTACATTGGAAAGTCTGTCAAGTTTTTGTCACAATTTAACAGTGAAAATGGTGCGAAATTGAATGTGCCCTGTGTTTTCGTATGTGTCAGACATCGTCGCAAAACGCATTTAGCACTCTTGGTCTTCAATCTGTTTTGATATTAAGCTTGGTTGTGAAATTTGTCGTTTTATTATTTTGAGCCCTAAAAATGAATTCGAGAAAATGTTATACTGCAGCAGAAAAGCTCTTAGTGGTAAAATATGCAGAATCTAACGGCAATCGGGCAGCAAGTCGACATTTTTCCATTAACGAGTGTAACATTCGATTATGGCGAAAAAACAAAGAGGTGCTGCAAGTGTTGTAAGAAAAAGGCAAATCGTGGGTCACCACCAGATCTTCCAGACCTAGAAAAAACATTATTGGAGTGGGTAGTGGATAGAAGACAACAAGGCATCGGTGTTTCATGCATTGAAATACGACTTTAGCTCTGGAACTTACAAAATCTCGTACAGGCCACAACATTTAAAGCGTCATATGGATGGGCAGTTCGTTTTATGAAGCGACATGGTCTTTCAGTCCAAAGTACCTAAAATGTAGGTGTTGCGTACCTATTTCTGTTTGTTATTATACTTTCAGTTTTTTAACAAATGTTTCATAAAATAAAATCTTGAAAAATTATGGTGCGTATTATACACGAATTTCCATTTTACCAGAAAATGTTGGGCTAAATCAAACATGCGTATTATACACGAGTGCGTATTATACGCGAGATTTTACGGTACATTAATAGTTGCTCCTGATTTCAGTGGCCTATGCACAGCTTTCTGAATAGGCTTCTGTGAATTTTTTCTGTAAGTTTCAACCTGCAAATGCCACATATTTTTTTAATACTGTCTGATGGCAGCTCAAACTAATGAGGGAGGTCAAAGTTCGACAGCTAAAATACTTTGGCCACATAAAAAGGCATAACACCTTGCAGAAGACCATAACAGAAGGGAGAGTTGAAGGCAAACGTGCAAGGGGAAGACAGCGCTATAAGTGGGAAGACAACATCAAGAGATGGACAGGAAAGAGTCTATCAGAGTGCACCACCAAGACAAGAGACAGAAGACGTTGGAGATCCATTACAGCCAACCTTCGTTGTGGAGATGGCAACTGATGATAATGATGGTAGCTCAAAGGTAAATAATTGTTTAATTGTATTTTAAATGTATAGAATCTGCATATGTATATGCATATTTTAATGCTTGAAGTGTGTTAGAAAGCAAGAAGTTTCCTTTCAAAATGTATGGTAAAAAAAATACATGCAAGAGAATTTAGATTTGAGCACAATAATTAAGATGTGCGTTGGAGACTAATTTCCTTGTTTGGTTTTTTTTTAAACACCACATTCTATATATTGAGTGGTATTGATAGTGATACATATGGTAAATGCACAGTGCATAACTCTAAATTTCTTAGAACTGAATGGATATTGTAATATAATAATGAGAAAAAGAAAATAACAGCAATATGAAAATGGTCTATCACTGGTGAACACAGCAGATTCACAATGTGGTTAATCTTGTACATATTCTTCTTGGTGCTTTCAGGAAAAAAAATTGCACAGAAAAAGCAATATATGTTTTTTTAAGATTGTAATAAAATAATTGCATCTTCATTGTTTGATGTATATTTCAATAGGCCATGTTATACTCATTAATTTGGAATGTAATTCATATAAATAGATGAAACTGAGTGTTTCTAATTTATTTCTTTAATGAAGATTTATTTATTATTAATCATTTTGAATTTTCAGTAGGGAAGATTGTTTAGTGAAAATCAAGTTTCTGAATTTTAGTAATGTAGATTAATTCATGAAATACTGTGATGCTGAACTAAGTAATATAGGTTAGTTGATGAAATAATTGTTCGGTTACATTTTTAGTAAATTATTTTAATGGATTTTGTGTTATGAATTTTTTTCAGTCCGGTAATGTAATTTACATATTTGTTGGGCTATGTTTAGGTGGTTTGATTTAGGCTTCAATTGAACTAATTTGCTAATGCAAGCCAGGTAACTTTCCCTACAGTAAACATGTGCTTCTTCTTCTTTGATCCTTAGCCGCCGACTGTCAAAGCAGTCATAGGCCATCACTCCTGGTGGTGTCTTGAACATTTGCTTAATCAGATATTTTATTATATAACTTGTGTTTGTTTTTGGCTCTGCAAGACTAAGTTGTTCATTATCAAAGCAAAGCATTAAAAGAATATAGTTTGTGTGACAGATATACAAAATCTTGCATGGCTGCTGTGTTGATGTCATAAGCTGTCCTTTGTCCATTTACAACCACTTTTGAGCTTCCACATCTTACCAAACAAAAACCAAACAAACAAATTTTGATCTCTCTGTTTTTTTTAAACCAGCTAACATTTTCAGCTTTATGTACTATGTTGCACAGGTATTGTGCATGAAATAAAAAGGTAATACGTTTGACATGCTTAAGGGGAGGAGCGGGAGGCAATTTTCAGTCAAAACAGCAGAAACATGAACATTGGGATTAGTCTATACTCGATTATTTATAGATATATTCCCCTGAATCTAAATCTGTGAAAATTATTTGTCAGGACACATTCTAAGTAGGTATATTTTGATTTTGTAAATAGTATTTTCTTCAGAAATGATGGTTTTCCTATGAAAATCTAGATTTTCTCAGAACCTTTTTTACGCTACTAATATTCTTATTTGCATTTTTTTGTAAATCAATATCAGATTTGGCACAAATACTTTCAATAGGATAATAAAACCTTTGTCAGATCCAATTTATATCTTATCAACATTTTGATTTATTGCAAATAATGTAAAATTTTGAAAAAATGGTGATTATTTATAGATACAAACTTTAAAATTATATATCTCAAAATCTACTTATGGTATCAAAAGTCCAATCTGACAAAAGTTTTAAAATATAATGATAAACATTTTGTTTAAATTTGGTAATGGTAGATTGATAAATAGAAAAGCCTTAGAAAATTGAAATAGAACAATGAAATTCAATATGGTGGCCTTTTCCATGACAACCGATGATGTAATACCATCAAACTCTTCATTATGCGTATCTATGATTGATGTAGGTTAAGTATGTGCATTTTCATTGAAATCCTGTGATTAATAACGAAAATAGCATTTCAATGTAGCTCCTCCCCTGATATAAGACATTCACTGTTTAGGATTTTTGTTTACAAACATTAAGTAAGCAGAACCCAGCAAGTTTTCAATTACTCACATGGCACCAACTTGGCATTGTATTTCCACTTTTTTTTTTTGAAGATTGTATGCTCAAATTGCCTTGGATATGTAGAATTTTTATAATTATCAACAAAACAATTACCACCATGTTTTTCTAGTGAGAGAGAATGATGCATTTTTTAATGCTCTGATCTGCACGAAAACAAGATAGTGATTATCGAAACTGCCAGCTGGTTTATCAGTGTCCATATATGTTTATGACCCTGTGTAGTTCCTGGGATGTCTTTGATGAGACAAAGAAAGAATAAGACTACTGATCTTTCTGGCATGTCATTCACGTCAACTAATATGAGGATCTGCATGGGGCTGTCAACCTCATAATGTAAAACAAGTTGTTACATAGACCACCACTGCTAGTGGATGTGAATGTTTGGTGCAGGCTTCATGTAAGGGGACCAGCTACAGTAGTGGCTCCATGTTCCATGATTAGCACAAAGGAATTTGATGACGACATATGTTTATGAATGTTTTGTACTGTGTTAATGTTCTTTGAAAGTTAATACTCATTTTAGCAGGATTGACACTTTATTATTATAGAATACTGTAGGACTTTATTATCTGTGATAAGCTCAAAGAAAAACACTTTCTTCATCTCAGGATGAAAGGCTAAGAGATGATATACGTCTGCCTTGTCTTCACATACCATGCCCACTGGCATAGATGATCATGTCTGTTCACTAATCTCCTATCCTAAGTGATGTTTATCATTTTTTTCTTTACCTTTATCTTCTCTCTTTGTTATTCATGCATCTTTTTCATTTTTTTGTTTTAAGAAGTTGTTAAAACAATCTTGTTTTTATTTGTGACATACATCTTCAGTCAAATGTTAGTGGGCCTAGTAATTTAAACCTATAGACCTGTGATTTTCAACCTTTTTCAATTGACGGTACACTGAACAAGGTGCTAAAATTGTCAAGGCATACCATCAGTTTTTTAAAGGAAAGATTTTATCATAAAAAATACAAGTATTAAGATTGCATTTAAAAGTTTAATAGCTGATAATATTATCATTGTTTTATTTTTTTAAATAACATTGAATTGGATTTCAGAAGATTTATATTTTAAATACATGTTCATAGTACATTGCAGAGTTATTTAGGGACCAATAGGGGGCTGAGGTTCTTGGAATTTTACTATAATAACTTTTTTTTATTAAACTGTTCTTGTTTTCATTCTCATCAGCCTTTTATGAAAAATATACGGTTCGACTGTACTTCTAAAATTTACCTAGATGATTTTTTTAATTCCTCAATTTTTTCCTCACTTCATTTTGACTTTCCAAACTCCAGCAGGACGTATGCGGACCCTTCGCGGCACACCGGTTGAAAATCGCTGCTATAGACAGTTAGGTTTAGAAATGTCTCATTTACTTAACTGTTGTGGAGAATACAAGGTTTAAAATGGTATGACAGGGTCACCAATATGGAGCTAATGTAAAGAACCAAATACCAGTGAAACAAAAGGTGAGGAAAAGTGTCTGACACATAGGACACATATTGAGGAAACCAATTGATAGCATTACAAGGCAATCATTGTTCTGGAATCCACAGGTTAGGAGAAATATATAAACACATAGAGAAGGGACAAGAAAGGCATGGAAAGACCTTCAGTGGAAGGTATAGGAAGGCTTGCCTTGAACTTGCTCAGAGCCTGTTCTCCACCAGGAATTGAGTGATGATTGAACAATCAAAACTCATTTCCAGTAATGCATTTTCACTTTCCACAATTAAATCTGCATTGTCAGCATATCACAATTTGTTCATATTCTGTTTGCTGTCTGACAGTCCTGGCATATCCCCTGTGAATATGTTATATTTTCACAATGCAGAGAGAACAGATCCTGTGATAGTAACATACATTGTTTTTTTTTAATGTATTTTTCAAGTATTTAATTCATTGGTATTGTGGTAACAGCTTTGATTTGGGGAAGAAGGAAAATGTCTACTGCCTACCTTTCTAACATGTTCATTAGAGGCAGTTAATGGAAGGTTACACATATGCTAAACCACCTAGCTTTGTTAAATAAGATAGTTACAGAAATAGTGAATAAATAAAGCATTGCATCACTGGAAATGCCCCTAAAGGAATCTAGTAACTGATTTGCTAAATGTAATTGATGAATTCATCATCATTTTTCTTTGCGGTCCTTACGGAGCATGTAGCCGCCACTGTAACCAGTTCCCTTACAGGAAGCCTGCACCAAGCAGTCACATGCTCTTGTAGCGATGGTTTCTGTGGCAGTTTGTTTTACATGATGAGGTTGCCAGCCTCATGAAAACCTCATATTATTTGTCTGCCAGCCTCATGAAAACCTCATATTATTTGTCTGCCTGCCTCATGAAAACCTCATATTATTTGTCTGTATAACACACCAGAGGTTGCAGCAGTCCTATTTTGTCTTTGTCTCTTCAGAAACCCCAGGGAACTACACAGAGTAGTTGATAGAATACCAAGAGCTTATATATATATATATATATATATACATTTGTTTGTGTGTGTAATGTAATATTTTATCACAGTAAGTCATAATATATGGTGTCTGTGGCCTAATGGATATGAATGCAGTTTCATAATCCAGATATACCAGGTTCGAAACCTGCTGCAGGCAGTTTAGTAGCAGATCGCTTTGTGTGGATTTTTAACAATGGTATAAGTGCCGTACCATTCAGAAAGCAATGGCAAACTACTGAATGAGGAAAGTTGCCTAGAAAAATCACAAACAGCCAATAAAAGCTGAGGTTGATTGCCACGTCCTGTAAAGGATAAGCAACTAACTTTTTTTTAAAGTCATAATATGATCATATATTTTGAGACAAAAATGTTATATGTAATAGTTGCGCAACTGAAAAACAGTTTATGGCACAGGAAGTTTTAAAAAAACCCTTTCATCAGCTTTAACAACTAACAACAAATTATACATGTGGTTTAAAATACAAGAAATATACATACATACATACATACATACATGTACAAATGAGAAGGGAGAGAAAAGAAATGAAAATATAGAACAGCTAAATCATAACATAGAAGCTTAAATACAACTCAAAGCATAAATAACCCTCCCATTTCCATCAGAGGATAAAGTGAAGACAATCTGAAAGTCTGTATGAAACTGGCAAGATTGTATGAATGAATGTCGTGTACAAAATCTGTAATATTTGACTGAAATAAATTCTGTGTTGTCTTAATCAGCTGCTTTCATTCAGTGCTTTCTGTAAAATGACAAAGCTATATATGTTTTGATTGTCGTACTTATTCTGTAGCATATTGAAAATCATCAAGGTAACTTTGGTACGCCAGTGAGGTAAAGAGTGGAATGTATAAGCTCTCTCAAGATAAGTTTGCTCTCCTCTCAGCAAAAAATTACATAGTGCTTGCATTTATATTTATTTATGTATATGCACATTTGCATATGTACGTTATCTGCCGACTAACATCATTTTAGACAGGTGCTGAGTTTCTAGATGTTGCCAATAACCTGGCTATTCATAATCAAAACCCGATTCAAGACAGAGTGAGAATAGTTGATTAGAGGTCACAAATAACTGATTTGAAAGTAAAAAAGTTAAAGGAAGTCCCATAGCAGAAACTATCATAGGGGAGTGAAGTGTTAAAGACGTCACTATACTATGTCCAGCTTTATGAGGTAAGGTGACATGATGCCTTCCCTTACTTGAGCAGAATCAGGTACCCATTTACTGCTGGGTAGACTGGAGCACGACACTACCAAGTTTTGATCCCGGAACCCGGGAACTTTGCCGCCAGAGGCAAGCACTGACTGTTTAGACAATCGATTGCTTGGTTTGAAAATATGTGGGAAAAGACAAAGATTATGAGAATAAATGTGAGAAATGATCAAGTGCACTTGGAGATAATCCCTACACAAGATGTGGACCCATACACATATCTTGGCAGCCAGATAGACAAAGTTGGCGGAACAGATAATGATATCAAAATAAGAATGCAAAAGGCCAGAAGAGCCTTCTTTGCTTTGGGAAATTTATAGAAACCAGAAGAAATGAAATCCAACACTTACTTACTTAGTCGTTCCCCTTCTACCGTGAGGTGTAGAGGTTTGGAAGAGAGAGCGCCAGACCATTCTATCAGCTGTCTTCTTCCTGGCCTGGTTCCATTCTAGTCCTCGGTCCTTCAAAGATTGTCTAATGTTGTCCTCCCAGCGGACTCTGGGTCGTCCTGGAGGTCTGGATCCCTGGCTCTTTGTTTCCCATGCTTGTCGTGGTAGCCGATCTTCTCCATTCTGCAGACATGGCCAAACCATCTTAGTTGGGACTGTTCTATTTGGGTCTGCAGCGGATGGGATTTTAGGCCTTGACGGATCGTCTGGTTGCGGACCATGTCTCTTCTTGTTACTTCAACCACTTTCCTCAGATACCTCATTTCTGAGGTTTGGATCTGGCTTTTGTGGGTTGTAGTCATTGCCCACGACTCGCATCCATATGTCAAGACTGGGACATAGGTGGAGCGGTATACAGCCATCTTCGTTTTCTTACCAACCTCTTTCTTGCTGAGGAATCCATGATTTATGGCCTGAAAAAGTCTCCCAGCCGCTGCTTTTCGAGTGGCCAACTCTTCTTTGATGCCTCCCTTTCTGTCTATAATAGCTCCGAGATATTTAAAGTGGTCGACCTGCTCCAGGACCTGTTCTCCCAACTTAATCTGATGTTTTCTTTCTTCTCGTGATATCACCATGGATTTTGTTTTAGAGCTGCTTATGACCATCCCTCTCTTCTCCAGCTCTTCCTTCCAGACTTGCAGGTTGGATTGGAGATGTGCCTCTGATTTAGCAATCAGGGCAACATCATCAGCAAATGCCAGCTCCGAAATATAGACCTGTCTCATCTTCCAGTACCCCACTGAATACTTTCTTGTTCTCTCCTTACATGCCTTGATGACATCGTCCATAAGGAGTATGAAGAGGTAAGGTGATAGGATATCACCTTGTCTTACACCAGTGGTGGTCCTGAACTCTTCTGACTTATGGTTTGCTGTCCTCACATAATTTCTGCAAGACTTGTAGAAGCTCTGTATAGCATGAATCAGAGGTGCTGGAATATTCTTCCTTGCCAAACAGTCCCAAAGTTTGCTCCAGGGGACCCTGTCAAACGCCTTTTCCAGATCTATGAAACAAAGATGGATCTCACTCTTATACTCAAGGGCCTTTTCACTCAGCTGTCTGAGTGTGAAGATTAGGTCTTGAGTACTTCGGTTTGCTCGGAATCCGCACTGGACCTCATCCAATTGTGGCTCAGCTAGGCGTCGGAGTCTCTGCTCTAGGATTCTAGAGTAGATTTTACCAGGGACACTGAGAAGGGATATGCCTCTATGGTTTCCACATTGTCGATTGTCACCCTTTTTGAAAATTGGTGTTATGATGGCAATCTCCCAATCCTTTGGTATGGTCTTGTTGCACCATGCTGCCTGTAGGACCTTTAAGAGTAATAGGTCACCTGATGCTCCCATGTACTTAACCATTTCTGGTGTTATACCATCATGCCCTGCTGCTTTGCCCATCTTGATTTTCTCTAGTGCTGCCCTCAGTTCTTCCATCTTTATGTCTGTGCTAGTGGTTATCATTTCTGATGCTTCACCATGCTCACCATCCAGGAGTTCTGAGAAATATTCTTTCCATCTTTCCATTACTTCCTTCGGGGCAGTAAACAATTTGCCTTGCTTGTCCTTTATAAATTTGAGAGGGCATTGTTTTTCTTTCCTCATGTTCTTTAGGGTCTTATAGAACAATTTCTGGTTTTCTTGTGCATCTTTTTCTAGCTTTTCTCCAAATTCTTCCCAGGACTTCTGTTTTGCTGCTAGCACTTTGTTCTTTGCTTCTGTTCTGAGTGTCACATATTCTCTATATTTTTCCATTTGTCCTGTTGTGTTTTTAGCTCCTAAGTATTGTTTCCATGCCATTTTCTTCTCTCTTATTTTCTCTTTGACTTCCTCTGTCCACCAAGGTGTCCTCTTTCTCTGGTTCCCAAGTCGGACTTCACCGCATGCTTCTGCAGCAGCTGTCTTTATGATATCCTTGAATTTATTCCAGAGGGTTTCCAAGTCATCAGGTCGTTCTTCTGTGTTGCTCACTGCTGTAGCAATAAGCCCCTGATATCTGGTCTTAATTTCTGGCTCTCTCAGCTTGTAGGTCCTAATGCTCATTTCTCCTGCTTGTTTACTTGGTTTCTTGCGTGATGTTGGGCAGTTCCTAGGCTGAGCAACTCTTTCAGTTGTTCGTTTGATTGTTAGCAGGTAGTGATCACTTCCAATCTCTGGCCCCCTCCAGACTCTTGCATCTCGGACATATCTGAATGAGCTTCTCCGAACAATGGCATAGTCGATCACTGACTTCTCATTCTTGGTTGGTTCACATCTAGTGTATGCATGTATGCGCTTATGGGGGAACTTTGTGTTTGTAATGATCAGATTCTGCTCACTGCAGAATCTAAGGAGTCGCTTTCCATTGTCATTGAGAGTATCTTCTCCATATCTTCCGATAACTCCACCCCATCTAGCATGGTCATTTCCAACTCTGGCATTAAAATCTCCGAGCATAATAACTTCATCTAGGCAGTCATCCACTGTCCTTTGAAGCAGCTCGAAGAATTCCTCCTTGACCTCTGCTCTCTCATCCTCATTTGGCCCATACACTATGACCAGGTTGACTATGGTTTCTCCTTCTTTTAGTTTTACAACCATAATGCGCTCCGAGACAAAGTTCCATCCCTTGATACTATCTTTTTGATTTTGGGCCACAATGCAACCCACGCCCCCTTTAGCTCTTTCAGATATGGGTACACCACTGTAGAGCAACGTGTTGCCATCGAGATCCATGACTCCTTGTCCTTTTTTCTTCGTTTCCGTTATAGCCAGGATTTCTAGTTTTGCTTTCCTCATCTCTTCCACCAGCTCCTCTTCCTTCCCATTTATACTTCTTGTGTTCCAAGTTCCATAAGTCGTAGTCCGTAGTCCGTTCCAGTTCGTCGCCTTTAGAATCAGTCCGGTTTTCTCTCTTGTAGTTCACGTAATCATGATTTAAAGCAAACAGGTGATTGGCCTGTTGTGCCTTTGCATGGTGGAGGGGCTGCCTCCTTACGGCCTCCATGCAGGCCGCCCTCCTCCTTTTTCATCCGGGCTTGGGACCGGCATAGGCGGAGTTGAAATCCAACACAAATATAAGAATCTTCAACTGAGATGCCAAGGCTGTCTTATTGTGTGGCTCTAAAACATGGAGAACAAACAAATGTTTTTAATCAGAAAGACCTAAATTTTCATAAATGGAGGCTTGTGCAGAATAGAATGCTTGAAGCTGTACAACAAGATCATCAATGTGGAACAAATTGAAAGAACTGGACAAACTCAGTGGAACAAGATGAAAAACACAATGAGAAGAGAATAGATATAGACACAAAGGGAATAAAGACCTGAAATGGACAGCATAGGGCAAGAAAGCTTAACCTGTATTTGTTGAAGGCCTATGCTCCATAAGGACCTAAAAGATAATAATGAATAGATGAAAGGATGAGAAAGATGGCAACAGAGAAGATTCTTGACAGTTTGACAGAAGTGATCAGTAATACTGTAGATAGGAAGTTGTGGAGAGACATGATCTCCTACACCACCAGGCACGGTACTTGAAGAAGAAGAAAGGATGAAATGTGTGCACTAAAAACCACCAGGCACGGTACTTGAAGAAGAAGAAAGGATGAAATGTGTGCACTAAAATGCATCTTATATGGTTCCTAAAATAGGAACACTGCAATGGGCTAGAAACGCTTAGATACATCAATCAGTCAATACCCTTTATCTCCTCAAGGAGCATAGGCCTTCAACATAGAAATAAAAAGAAAGATGGCAAGTCGCCTTCAACAAAGAAATAAAAAGAAGTATGGCAAGTCGTCCAGCCACATGTTATCATCTCAATGTCTTTCTATGTCTTCCTCACACTTTTATCTATATCTGTAGCTCTCATCTCTGTGTGTTCTTCAGCCTGCCTCTGTTTCTCTTGCCCTGGGAATTCCAGACCAAGGAGTACCTGGTAATACTATCCTCATTGTGTGTCCAATCCATCACCAGCACCTTCTTCTCATCTCTTGTGAGATAGGCACACCTCTACTTTATTGACTAAAGAGAGTATATCATTAGAGAAGATGAAGACCGAACAGAACCACGACTTCTCTCATTCATGCGGTAAGATGTAATAAGTAAAAGTGCCTAATAGATGTTCCATAGTCATTTCTTAGCAGTTACTGAGATAACTCTTTAATTGTAGTCTGTGTAATTCGCATTTCCTGCAAATCTAGTAAATAGTCTTTTATGGTAGTTTGTTCCTTACATTTTTCACAGATAAATTATTCTTTCCAAAAATATGTTTCTAGGCAAGACAGAAAATTCTTAATAACTTATATTTTTAGTTCGTCATTGGTTTTGAAAATTTTTTTTTAAACAATAACTTGTAAGCACGCCTTCGGTTCTTGTACAGATCCTATGATGTTGTTTTCTCCTTATTTATGATCTGTACAGTTACTCTCACTAATTTCTGAACACCCCAGACTCAACTTCTGCTGTGCTGTAGCTACTTTCTCCCTGCTTGACTACCTGTCTGCTAATTTATTTTTTTGCTGTGTCTACTGGTATTGTTGCTGTGGCTGCACCCTTTAGTGTAAATTTATGTTTACTTGCTGTGTTCCCTGCCCTAAACACAAGGAAAAGATAACTGGAGACAGAAATGAAAGTGATAAATATGGCATGACAAGACCCTGAATGGATGGCACATGACAGGAAGACTTGCAACGCATTTGTTGAAGATTAAACTTTTTTTTTTTAATTTATGAAGAGAAAATATTATGTTCAGCCTCTGATGGTTAAAAGTAGGATATATAGTGTGTCTATTGCTGGCACATGTTGGCCTTCAGTGTATGCGTAGACTGCTTAGATGCAGCAGATTACGTTGGCTTGACCATGTCCGCCGCATAGAAGATGCATCCCCAAGAATATTTTAAACGGACAAATAGCAGATGGCAAAAGAACAGCTTGGCGACCGCAGTTGAGGTTCAAAGATGTATGCAAGAGAGACACGAAGGAACGGGACATAAATCCAGCAACCTGACAGGACAAAGCTTCCGACCGCACCAATTGGCGATACTACCTACGGCACCACTTCAGATTGGGTGGGGAAAAAAGCTCTCACAGCAAGCAAGAGGGAAAAAGAAAACATCGAAAGAAACACCAGTCAAAAAAGGGTAGCTGAGATTATCACCCCACAATCATAGGCTCATCAACCACATAATCAGTTGTGACTGAAGAGGCTACTAAACGTGTCTCACTGTTGGTAATCTCCAAAAGAACGTTGCAATTCGTTCCTCACAGAATATGAGTCTCTTAGAGTTATTTCTAAGAGACTCATAGTCTGTGCGGAACTAATTGCAACGTTCTTTTAGATATAATATTTTCAAATACCGATACCAAAACATAGCAGCATACCTCCTGTCCACTTCTTGTATAAGAAAAAAAAAAAATCGTCCACGTTGAAGTTGTTGGCCTAACTATTGCAGATAAAGGTAGATTTTGAAAGTCGATGTTAGAAAATCTATTTTGCTCCGACATAATTTATGTAAGAAGCGATCCTCGTATGTTTGTGTGACGTCATACTAAAACCCCCCTCCCCCTTCCTCAGATCTCATCGTCACAAAATTTTCATCCTCATCCCCTATCACTGCGAGACGTCATTATTATGTAGACCAGCGGTTCCCAACCTGTGGTTCGCGTCCCCCGGGGGGGGGGGGGGGGGGGGGGTACGCGAAAAAATTGAGTAATGGCGGAAAAAAGATACATATGTCAGCAGTGTAAAAGACAAGTCAAAAGTTGTGAAATTAATTCAACGCTATACTATACAACAAGAACTGTGTGAGACAATCTCCGCCGTTTTTCTTGCGCGCCACTGGTGTGCTGTCTGCTTGGACTGGCGTGTGTGAAAATCTATGGCGTTTCGTGTGACCACAATTCAATATTTTTACACAATAGTCTTCATTATGATGACTATGGGATTATAGTTGTGCCGTTGAATATTTCATCAAAAATATTTTTTTCAGCGCCTATCGAAACAACAGAATGTGACATCGTACTTGTCGTCAGCTAACAAAGATAACGAAAATGCGGTTGAAGCCTCCTACCGTATTAGTTATCGTATTGCTAAATGTGGTAAAAATCATACTATAGCTGAGAATTTAATTTCTCCTTGTATAAAAGATGCCGTTCTGTGCATGCTCGGAGAGGAACATGTTCGCAAAATGAACGCTATCCCTCTTTCGAACAATACAATTTCTCGAAGAATGCAGGATATGTCTGACGATGTTGAAGCGACAATAATAAGTAGAATTAAAAATAGTAAATTCTTTGCTATTCAAGTTGACGAAAGCGCAGATATTGCTAATTTCGCTGTTTTGCTTGTTATTGTGAGGTATTTGAAAAGCAATGAAGTTGAAGAAAACCTTTTGCTTTGTCATCCTCTGTCAGGGCTTACAAGAGGTGAGGATATATTTCATGCTATTGATTCTTGTTTCAAAGAAAAGGACATTAATTGGTCTAATTGTTGTGGACTATGCACTGACGGAGCCAAGTCTATGTCAGGTTGCTACTCCGGTCTTCGCGCTCGTGTCACGAAGGTAGCCCCCAATATAACCTGGAGCCACTGCTGCATCCACAGGCAAAGCCTTGCATCTAACCGCCTCCCTGGTGAATTAAAAGTCGTTCTTGATGAAGCTGTGAAAGTGGTTAATTTTATAAAGTCAAAGTCCACAAACTCGAGGCTTTTCAAAGCACTGTATGAAGAGATGAATAGTCTTCAGTCTACCCTGCTCCTTCATACATAAATAAGGTGGCTCTCTCGTGGTAAAGTCCTTACCCGGCTGTTCGAACTTAGACATGAAGTCCAACTTTTATTGGAAGACCACCCTTTCCAACTTACTTCAAAGTTACACGACTGTGATTGGCTTCAGAGTCTTGCATACTTATCGGATATTTTCCTACAAATAAACAAACTAAATTTGGCACTTCAGAATAGCTCGGTAACGATCTTCAATGTTTCAGACAAAATTGAATCTATGATTAAAAAATTAGATTTTTGGAGGTCGTGTATTGAAAAACACAGTGGGCTGATCACCCGCTTGCCAACCACTCTGATTACGGAAACAACAACTAATTTTTTGTTGTACCAATAAACGCCATTAGGCGTAACGGGACAACAATTAATTTCTTGTTGCCCTAAGACGCCCCTAGGCGTATTGGCCACGCACTGCTTTGCTGGTCAGCGGCTAAGGATGGAAGAAGAAGAAGTATTGAAAAAGGCCAGCCTGAGGTATTTGAAACTCTGCACAATTTCCTATCTGAGAACGAGCTGCACCTCTCCCAGGAAATGAGCGAGAAAATAATTGAACACTTGAAAGGGCTAAAATCATCTTTCGAGAAGTACTTTCCGAAACCTGGAAAAGAGAACTACTGGATTGTAAATCCCTTTGAAGAAGAATATTTCCAAGCAGATACATTATCAATCAACGAAAAAGAGAAGTTGATAGAACTTTCAACTGATACTACTTTAATAGCTGAATTCAAAGGAAAATTCCTTATTAACTTTTGGGGAGACATCAGCAGAGAATATGAACAGCTGACCGACAAGGCGCTTAAGTTTCTGTTGCCATTTACAAATACTGAGCTGGTGGAGAGGGCTTTCTCTTCTTATACCTTTATAAAAAATAAATACCGTAGTAAACTGAATGCAGGTCCAGAATTGAGACTGTATCTTACATCACTTGATCCTGATTTAAAAAAAAACTAGGCCTATGTGCCT
This sequence comes from Oreohelix idahoensis, assembly GCA_024509875.1. Taxonomy (NCBI): domain Eukaryota; kingdom Metazoa; phylum Mollusca; class Gastropoda; order Stylommatophora; family Oreohelicidae; genus Oreohelix; species Oreohelix idahoensis. The sequence goes on from JAMPIV010001137.1 coordinate 401,181, forward strand.
CAAAACAAGCTCAAGGATCGCACTGAACATTTGTCATAGTCACGTGACATGTGTGTTATAAAAAGGGATTTCAACTTTTAACAATAACAACGTTTTTATAATTATTATTATTAATAAATTAAATGTGTTAATTTTTATTGTAACTTCTGATTTTTTAAATGTAAAAATATATGCACTGTTTGTTCACCTTTTTATTACATTGTTTTTTAATCCCGTGGTTGGCCCCTTTATTTCTGGTTATAATATATAAATTTTGAATAACAGCAACTATATTAATTTCAAATATTTTGCTAATATTAGGGGTACAATTTATAGAAATGGGCTGCCAAGGGGTACGCAAGTAAAAAAAGGTTGGGAACCGCTGATGTAGACGATCCCTATTGTTTTCTCTGGTTGTGTCTCTCTAGCCAAGTCATTACTATTGGTCCTTTGTGGCTTCTTTTACCTTTATTTTTGATGGCCCCTGAGTCTGGACATTCTGGAATTATGGTTTTGCACTACGTCCACCTTCCTGTGTTACTCAGTATGAAAAGCATGGGGTAGGGGGGATTGGGGGGGGGGGGGGAGAAACTGTCAGCAATGGTAAACTTAGCTGGGCGAAGGGGGGGGGCAGTCAATGATGGTGATAGTTTTACACTGATAAGTAGGGCGCGCGGGCCGGGCCTGCATTACTTTATGCTGGCAAAGCGAATAAAACACCGCCAGGCGTAATATCAGATGCAGTTGATGCAAGAAGATGAAAACTACCATGATATACTGGTAGCATGTTATGGGAAAGAAACGGAAACAAAATGTTAAAAGCGTCAATGGCAAATTAAAAAAAAAAAAAAAAAATTAGCAGAGCGTGGTTTCGATCCACGGACCTCTGGGTTATGGGCCCAGCACGCTTCCACTGCGCCACTCTGCTTGTTACTGAAATAGGAACTTTAATCTTTATATAAATAAAATATTTGCTTACACTAATAATAGCTCATTGGATATAATAGTTGTTTTCACTTCATTATACTTTCAATTTAAAAACCATCTTCATAACAATAACACCCATTATTTTCTAATTAAAAACTTAATTTCGTAACCGAATACAAATCTAAGGATTTATTTTAATTTCACTAAATTCCCCCCTCAAAAATAAGGAGTCGAAAAAGCACACGGCATGCACCTAATTTATGTGTTTACAAACTCTTACGTTCCACTAAACTGATTAGTGTAGGCATATCTAGGCTATATATTACAAGCAGAATTCGTGAATTGACATGAAACTTTATTTATTTAATACAATGTATATTTTCCTATTGCTTGATATTGTATAGATGATGAGTCACTCGAGCTAGAGCAGTTTTTCGAAAATGGGTAGGGTAGGCTAATCTTTTGAGTGTAGGCTAAGTGACAATTTGATAAATAATGGCACAAGGCAGTTAGGCTAGTTATCCATTTATATCATTTTGCATTCACGCTATAAATATAATTCATCAGTAAATGTTTACTTCATACTAATTTATATTACTTTGTGCGTTATTTAAATTGAGCGAAATTTGACACTATCGATGACATGCGAAAACATGACATTTTTGCGATCTCAATTTAAAGACCACTACCAACCCGTACTTCAGTTAGTGAACACATTTAAAATGAAAATATTGAAGACAAAAAACAAGACTAGCTAGTGATCGAGACTGGAAAGTTATTAGGTCAGTACACTGTCACTATTCTGCTGACGTGCTAACATGGAGGGTCACTAAAACAGACAATTTTTTTTGGAGGTAAGGAAAGATGTCTGCAATAGGCCTATTCTGTTAAGAACTACTAAGTGCATGGCATTTATCATACTGTGGATTTCTGGTGGCCTACTTGTAATTGGTATATTTCATACTGGATACAAGTTCCCAAACTAGTGAGGATGCAGAATTGCAGGGGATTGCTGTGAATATAGGCGGTCAGGAGTGGCGAGTCTACAATTTATATGCCCATGTTGACCATCTTACGGAAGAGAGTAGTTGGAATTTTCTGGCAGAATTATCTGAAAATTCTAACATAAGGTGTTTAATTGCTGGTGATTTCAGTGCTAGATCCAAGGAGTGGGGGAACATCACGGAAAACAGGCAGGGTATAGCTTTGAACCAGGCATTACTTAACATGAACCTTGCCATCCTGAATGATGGACGCCAAACTAGACTGGCATCTAAACCTGGGGATACAAATGGTGTCATAGATCTGGCATTCATCTCTAGTGCTGCCACCACCATGGCACGTTGGGATGTATTAGGTGCACAGGAAAGTGATCACCTACCTTGCGTCATACTCATTGCAAAGGTAGGACCACTAGACACAGGAAACCTAAACAAACCTTCAAGTATCCTACAGGCCCACTTGACTGTAACAACCCTTTACACACATTGCGTCAAAATGCAAAGCAAAAGACAGCGAGAACACCTTTCACCCAACCTCCCTGGTGGAATAAGACAGTGGAGGAAGCATGGATAGAAAAGGAAAAAGCAACAAAAGAATGGCATAAAGCACGAAACAGAAGAATGATGAATGAGGGAGAGGTTGAAGAGATGATGGAGAAAAAGCAAAGAGCCTTTAATAGATTCAAGAGCTTGGCAAGGGAGGCCAAGGATATGTATGGGAGGACTTTGCAAATGACACAAGTGGGTACGGAAAAAACCCTACAGAAATTCTGGTCCTTACATCGAAGAATGAAAAGGAAAAGTGCAAGCCAACCCATCCCTAATATCAAAAGCTCTACAGAAATAAGCCTGAAGATGGACGAAGAGAAGGGAAGAGCATTATTCAGTCAATATGTGGAGCAAACAGATAAAGGTGACAAAAATGCCCGCCTGAAAATAAAGGACAGTGTTCTGGAAAATGCCCTAAGTGGCGAGAAAAACTTCGATCTCATTTCTGAAGAGGACGTGGTGTACACATTGAGAACCAGCAGAAACACTGCTCTGGGTCCTGATGATGTACAATACCATCACATTAAACAGCTCGATGACACAACCATTATAAATATAGTGAGCGATTTCAACACCAGCACACAGAATGCTGAGGTGTCGGAAGACTGGCTACACAGTTACCTTCAGCCACTTCCTAAACCTGGCAAAGACCCCACACTGCTCAGCAGCTATCGAATTATCACACTACAGAATATCTATGGTAAATTACTTGAAAAGATAGTTGCAAGACAAGTAATGAGCCACCTCGAAAATGCACACATCCTTCCTGATACTCTGGGTAGCTATAGGCCAATGACAACAACATGGGGTAACGCTGGAACATTTGCGTATGATGTGTACAAGGGATTCCAAGGTAAAATAGAAACGGTGGCTGTCGCAATAGACCTAGAGGATGCTTATAACAGTGTGGACTTTGCAACCCTAATAGGCTGTATAATGACATGTGGTGTAAACTCTTGGATAACAAGGTGGATAGCAGCTGCCTTAATGGAGAGATCAGTTGCATTTCGCTTGGGAACTTGGACATCAGAACCAATACGCATTTGCCTGGGACGACCCCAGGGTTCTCCACTATCATCAGTACTGTTTAACATCTACACAGCAAAAGTAGCAACCTTTCAACCAACAGGACTGGGATGAACATTAACTTTTGCAGATGACATACTCATGTACAGAACTGGCTCAAACAGACAGGAAATAGTCCAAAGCATACAAGAGACACTACAGGCGGTTCCTAAACGGTGTGAGGAAAGCAGATCAAAGGTCAATCCCATCAAGGCCTGTGTGATGTGGTGCTCTTTGAACAACTCCATAGTGAAAGCAGACCTTCCAGATATCACTTTCAATGTGCAGAACATTGAAAGGCAAGACAGGCTGTAGTATCTGGGAGTAACGTTTGATCATGGGCTATCATTCAAGTATCATGTCAAACTGACCATACAGAAGTGCGTATTGAAGACAAAAAAGTGAGGACTGACAGCCTTAAAAACAATGGCTGCTGCGCGCTTGGAACAGAGACTATTGTTTCTCCTGTATCATCAGCTCGTGATTTCAGTAATTGAGTACGGGCTAGGAATACTCACGCAGTCAGTATCACAATGGGAATGACTGGAACACATTCAGAATGAAGGAATGTGACTAGTTTTGGGCTGTATGCGTGATACCCCCATTGTGACAATGAGATACATGCTCGGTTTGCTGTCAATTAGATCTAGATATGCGATGGCCCAGGCAGAAGCCTATATGCTGGTAACCACCGACAAAAGACACCCCCTACATGAGAACGTAGCTGACATCAAAGGAGCAAGAATCAAGAGGGGGATGTCATGGATGGCACAGGCAGAGGCTATGATTGGTCAGGTGACCAGTGTTGAAAATGTATCCAGAGGGGAAGAGTGGAGTAAGTCAGGGGAGAACTTGATAAACTACCAGCAGGTCATCATTAGCCTTGGCAGAGAGTGCAGATCTTGGGGCAGTGGAAAAGCAGAGCTGGAGATTAATCAGCTGATAAGTGATCATGCTGGGGATGATGGCGCTATTGTGTACACTGATGGGCCTGTAGTGCATGGTGAGAAATCGGGATGGGGCTTCTCTGCGAGAATAAAGGGCAGGGTCATCACTGAACAGAGTGGAGCCTACATGACAACAACCTCCAGCATGAGAATGGAGGTAGAGGCAGTTACTGCAGCACTAAGGTGGCTGTCTGAAACTCCATCCACCAGGGCAGTTATATTGTCAGACTCTCAAGCCATACTTCAGAAAGTTCAGAACGGATGGCTGCGGCAGGAATGGAAAACATCAATAGAATCCTCAAGTCTTGAATAACTGGTGTGGATCTACTGTCCTGGTCATGCAGGGGTACGTGGCAATGAGAGGGCCGACAAACTGGCCTCGAGAGCTCCCATAGTGTTGACACTGGACATGGATAAGGGAGAGATACCAAGGGCAATTAATGATTGCCTGCTGGATAATGACACTGCAATGGATGAATCAACAAGACTGAGACTGTTGGAGTTTGGCATCAAATGTGGGACTATCAGAAATGGACGTGAGAGAGGATGTATCCGTCATATGTACAACCAGCATGCTACAGGTACAATTAGCATTCTTACTCTTCGACAATTGCTGAGGGAGACTGAGCACCTATGGGTTTGCCCGGAGTGCAGTAAGGTTGATTCTGAATAACAATAACAGTATCATTTCATCATCATTTTCCTTAGTGCCACTGTAGCTGATCCACTTGCAGGAAGACTGTACCAAGAATTTAAGTGCTCTTGTAGTGTAGTTTCTGTGGCAATTTGTTTTATATAATGAGGTTGCCTGCCTCATGTCCAACCTCGTATTTGTCGCCTTGTATGACATGCCTGAGGGTTCACTAGTCCTATTCTTTCATTTTTTCTTCAAAGCCCCCCGCCCCCACCCCAGAGCTACACGGGGCAGTTAGAATCATTTGGGATTTAGATAATATTTTTCCAACTAACTTCTTTATTCCACATCCTCTGCACTTAGGCGCTGGTACATATAGCTCTGTTCAGGTCATCCTGTTATCCAGGACAGCACTTTTAAACTGGTCATACTTGTCCCCTACCACTGGTGGTAGAAGAATAGTCTTCTTATGGTACATGAAAACACTTTTACTAAGACTCATTGTACGAAACTATTGTCACTATGACAAAACCATCATTTTAAAAGAAAATTTCAAAATTATAACAAGTATATAGGATTCATTTTCATAGTGTTTCTTTACTTCTATACTTCTTATTTCAGCAACACGAACCAGAGGAAAATCATGGTAGCAGAATTTTCCCTTGTCAGCGTTGTTTTATTCATTGCAACTGGAGTTTTGGTAAGCATATAAAATGGACCCTTTAACTATTATTTTTAGATAAATAGATAGTTCATTTAATAAAATCACAAGATTAAAAGATATATTTTGTAGTCCCTAATTACAAACAGTTAGAAGAAAGAATTGAAGCTTATGAGATATGGATATATAGATGGGTGGGGTGCATGACATTGCAAGAGAAGGAAACAAACACAGAGATCCTTGAAAAGCTAGGAATGAAAATAATGAAGGGGATCAAAGTTAGCTAAATATTTTGGTCATAAAAAAATGCCATAACACTTTGCTGAAATTGATATTGCAAGGAATAATTGAAGCAAACATACAAGCAGGAGACAGTGCTATGATTGGGAAGATAACATCAAGAAATGGACAGGAAAGAGTTTTATCAGAGTGCACCCCTAAGAAAAGAGTCAGAAGGTGTTGGGAATCCATTGTAACTGACCTTTGATGTGAAGATGGCTGTTAAGGGTCTTTTTGCACACCATATAGGTCGATATCTTTTGAGACCATATGCTGCACAATAGGACATGATTGGAATTTATGCGTGGCACTGCAAGTGAAGTGCGAATATTTTGAGTAGCAACTGGATTCTTTTGTGTTTACATGTGTCCGCAGTACGGCTGTATATCGAGTTTGAGGATTGTGTCTAAGCAGAATTATAAGACAATGGATCTTAGTCATGGATCATGTCTCAATGGAATTGTACTGTGATGTTGAGGAATCATAAGCAGTCAGAAGACTATAATATTATGTGGCATAATGAGATTGTTCATTGTAATAGGACTATAAATAACTAGAATGCCGTCAAGACTATGCAATAATGGATGTCTCATAGGAATTGATATGATGTTATAAATTTGATTATGTTCGACAATTAAATTACAAATGATAATGATGAGACGAGGAAAATTGTGCTATGTGCAATAAATTTATAAAGGACAAGCAAGGCAAATTGCAGCCTTCTTTAGCCTAAATAACATCTGGAAGTCCTCCCAATACAGCACAAGCACAAAATTAAGATTATACCAGAGTTGCGTGCTTTCTGTGCTTCTCTATGGTGCGGAATGCTGGAGAGTCACAGAGAAGGAAATGTCAAAATTGTCCTCTTTTCACACAACATGCCTAAGAAAAATTCACCGAATCTTTGGCCGAATACCATCACCAACCAAGATCTGCTTACTCGTAGCAAGCAAGAGGACATGCATACCATCATAGCTGGCAGACGCTGGAGCTGGGTTGGTCATGTCCTCAGAAGAGACCCCGATGCCATCACAAGAACAGCTATGCTTTGGACCCCTGAAGGAAAGCGAAAGAGAGGCCGACCAAAAACAACTTGGCGGAGGACTGTGGAGGCTGAGATGCAAAGAATGAACAAGAGTTGGGGCACTGTACAAAGGATGGCCACCGACCGTGCAAAGTGGAATCAATTTGTTGTTGCCTTACAAGACGCCACTAGGCGTGATGGCCACTGACTGCTTTGACGGTCGGTGGTTAAGGATCGAAGAAGAAGAAGAAGGCAAATTGCTTACTGCCCTGAAAGAAGTAATGGAAAGAATATTTCTCAGAACTCCTTGATGATGAGCAAGGTCAAGCATCAGAAATGATAACCACTAGCAAAGAAGAGGAAACCAATGGTGATGAAGATGACATAAATATGGAAGAACTAAAGGCAGCAATGGAGAAAATCAAGATGGGCAAAGCAGCAGGGCATGATAGTACAACACCAGAAATGGTTAAGTACATGGGAGCAGCAGGCAACCTATTACTCTTAAGGGTCCTACAGGCAGCATGGTGCAACAAGACCATACCAAAGGATTGGGAGATTGCCATCATAACACCAATTTTCAAAAAGGGTGACAATCGACAATGTGAAAACCATAGAGGCATATCACTTCTCAGTGTCCCTGGTAAAATCTACTCTAGAATCCTAGAGCAGAGACTCCGATGCCTAGCTGAGCCACAATTGGATGAGGTCCAGTGCGGATTCCGAGCAAACCGAAGTACTCAAGACCTAATCTTCACACTCAGACAGCTGAGTGAAAAGGCTCTTGAGTATAAGAGTGAGATCCATCTTTGTTTCATAGATCTGGAAAAAGCATTTGACAGGGTCCCCTGGAGCAAACTTTGGGACTGTTTGGCAAGGAAGAACATTCCAGTACCTCTGATTCATGCTATACAGAGCTTCTAGAAGTCTTGCAGAAATTATGTGAGGACTGCAAACCATAAGTCAGAAGAGTTCAGGACCACCACTGGTGTAAGACAAGGTGATATCCTGTCACCTTATCTTTTCATACTCCTCATGGACGATGTTATCAAGGCATGTAAGGAGAGAACAAGAAAGTATTCAGTGGGGTACTGGAAGATGAGACAGGTATGTATTTCAGAGCTGGCATTTGCTGATGATGTTGCCCTGATTGCTAAATCAGAGGCACATCTCCAATCCAACCTGCAAGTCTGGAAGGAAGAGCTGGAGAAGAGAGGGATGGTCATAAGCAGCTCTAAAACAAAATTCATGATGATATCACGAGAAGAAAGAAGACATCAGGGTACTTGTGTGATATTTCACCGCTAAAATAAAATTTTCCAAATTTATTACCAAAACTGACAACCGTACTCTTTCCTTACAATTTTTTTCTTTTTTTTTTCCGCTGCGCGGCTTTTTTTTCCCGCCTGCGCGGGATTAGTCCATTTAACAGGTAGGGGTTATTATTATGTATTTATTTTTTTTAATGTAAAATTTTTCCTCGTCTTGGCGGGGCGCGTCCCGTTCAACCTAGTCATCATCATCATCATCAGCTTTCAAGTCCCTCAGGAGCATTTGCTTTATACCAAGTCTTCCTGTCCTGTGCCATCAGCTCAAGGTCGTTCCATAATTTCTTCATCCTCTTCTTGTCTGTCATCAGTTCTCTTCTCCGTGTATTCCTCGTCTTGGCGGGGCGCGTCCCGTTCAACCTAGTCATCATCATCATCATCAGCTTTCAAGTCCCTAAGGAGCATTTGCTTTATACCAAGTCTTCCTGTCCTGTGCCATCAGCTCAAGGTCGTTCCATAATTTCTTTATCCTCTTCTTGTCTGTCATCAGTTCTCTTCTCCGTGTATTCCTTGGTCTTCCTCTGCCTCTCTTACCCTGGGGGTTCCAGACCAAGGACTGCCTGGTAAATCGATAAGCAAGTTTGCTCAGTGTGTATCCTATCCATCTTCAGCGTCTTCTTCTCATGTCTCGTTCTTCTGGCACTTGCCTGGTTCGTGTCATCAGTTGCACATTAGTGATCTTGTCATACCACTACAATCCTTCTATTTTAGACAAGCAACCATTTATGAGGGCGTCCGTGGTTTCAGCGCAGGCTTCTCTCGACAAAGGTAGTGGGCTGGAGACATGGTGGCGTCACGCTACAATCTACCCAGCTGTAAGTGGATGGATACCTGACTCTGCTCTGAAAGGTAAAGGCAGCCAGGAGGGGAGCTGGTTATAGCACTACTCTGAGATCATCCAGGTCTGTATTATTTTGGCTTTTCAATGCCGCAATTACTGACTGTGCATCAGAAAAGAAAGCAACCCTTCTCTCTGCGCTTTCTTCTGTCAATATAACCTCTGCTACAGTTTTCAGGGCCTCTGCCTCTGCTCTGAAGTTGTTGGAGAATCGTCCTGTCGCCACTGACAGCATTTTTTCTGCACCAGTGCTTAAGGTCAGAAAGACGCCCCCCACCTCCATTTTCTGTTGCATTTGTTTCTGATCCATCTGTGTATGCATGGGTCCAGGTGTTGCGTGGATAATGTTTCTCTATGTATTTTGTAAACGACTGTGACTGACGAAGGAATCCAAATACATCATTCAACTTTTGATAAGCTTTCTGGCGTTTTGACAAGGTAGCAAGCTATCAATAAGGACAAGAAATGTTCGGCTTTTAAACTGCTGAGAAGGCGTTTGAGATTCATCAATTGTGCTGGAACCACTGAAATCATCATACTCTCGATTTCGTTTGTGTTTCCTTCGAGTTTGTTCTTGATAATGTTCACACTCAGTCACATCCTTGGCCTTTTTGCTCTATGTCTGCAAAAGTAGACCGCATAGCTTGAATATACCCCCGCAGGGATTCATAGAGTGCACAAGCCGTATTCAAATCTTGGTCAGAAGATTGCAAAGAAGCACTGGTCATTTGAAAACGGTGCAATACTTGATCCCACAGTATGATCATTATTCCTGTTTCTAACTTCATCATGGTTGAAAGTAGACAACGAGCCTGTTGACGACACTCTGCCTTCTGATCATTGTTATCTGAAATATCATCCAAGACTTGTTTTATTGCTGAAAAGCTGTGTAAAAGTGCTTTTGTCGCATCTGCCCAAGCGGACCATTTCACAAAGGGCAAACGCGACTTATTATGACTCCCGAATCCCCCTAATGCAGTAGAAAGGAGACCCCACCGGTAGGTAGAAGCAGAAAAGAAGGTGTACAGACTTTCAACAAAAATCCAAAGATAATGACTGCTTCTGTCCGCAAACAGTTAAGATAAAAGTAATAAAGAGTCACACTAAGTCACCCTGTTATGCTCTTTCTCTCACAATTTCGTGACATCAAATGAAAAGGCGCTAAAGATGGCATACATCACAAGATCATTGGTTTAACGCTCGTATTAGAAAATGACCAAAAAATGACGTACATATTTATTGGCGCGGGGCCCTAAAAGCGCGGGACTCGTAGCAAATGCTACTTTTGCTACTACGTTAATCCAGCTCTGATTAGGTAAATATTTGACAAGGATCAGTGCATAGTGAGGGAGGGGGACCAACTTCCCACCCAGCCCTCTCCACCCATCCCTCCACACCCAGCGATGAGGTTTTTTTTTTTTTAAGTTTTGTCTCGTTTTGGCGAGGCGCGTCCCGTTCAATCTAGTCGGTTATATTAGGGCGCATGTCCAAATATAAAATACCCTTAAGTCTAGGGAATTGCTAGTCATCGTAATCATCATCATCATCAGCTTTCAAGTCCATATCAGAGTCAGGTACCCATTTACAGCTGGTTAGACTGATGCGTGACACCTGTTCCCGTCCTCGTTGCTGTTGCCTTCTCTAACTCAAGATCAGAGTCAGGTACCCATTTACAGCTGGTTAGACTCTACCAAGCTTTGAACCAGAAACCCTGTAACTTATCGCGGTAGTGGATCACTGTTGACGCATCTAAGGTCCCAATTCAATACCGTTTTATTGCTTATAAACTTAAAATGCGGGGGGGGGGGGGGGGTTGGTTGGGGGCGGGGCTGTCGTAAGCATGTCAACTATGAATGCATGTGGAACGTTTTTTTTTTTTTAACTTGCCCTCCCAAATCACAATGTGAAATCAACCTTTTCCAGTCAAGAAAAAGTACGGTTGTCAGTTTTGGTCATAAATTTGGAAAATTTTATTTTAGCGGTGAAATATCACACAAGTACCGACATCAGATTAAGCTGGGAGAACAGGTCCTGGAGCAGGTCGACCACTTTAAATATCTCGGAGCTATTATAGACCGAAAGGGAGGCATCAAAGAAGAGTTGACCACTCGAAAAGCTGCAGCTGGGAGACTTTTTCAGGCCATAAACCGAGGATTCCTCAGCAAGAGAGAGGTTGGTAAGAAAACGAAGATGGCTGTATACCGCTCCACCTATGTCCCAGTCTTGACATATGGATGCGAGTCATGGGCAATGACTACAACCCACAAAAGCCAGATCCAAACCTCAGAAATGAGGTATCTGAGGAAGGTGGTTGAAGTAACAAAAAGAGACATGGTCCGCAACCAGACGATACGTCAAGGCCTAAAATCCCACCCCCTGCAGACCCAAGTAAAACAGTCCCAACTAAGATGGTTTGGCCATGTCTGCAGAATGGGAGAAGATCAGCTACCACGACAAGCATGGGAAACAAAGAGCCAGGGATCCAGATCCTGAGGATGACCCAGAGTTCGCTGGGAGGACAACATTAGACAATCTTTGAAGGACCGAGGACTAGAATGGAACCAGGCCAGGAGGAAGACAGCCGATAGGATAGTCTGGCGCTCTCTCTTCCAAACCTCTACACCTCACGGTAGAAGGGGAACGACTAAGTAAGTAAGTAAGTAAGCAATAAATTGACTGACGTTTAAATGATACCCACGTGCCTGGAAATTATGCTATTCATTCATTTATCGAGTTGGCCATTCTGACTTTTGATATTTGTGTTCTACACCCCTAGCCGAGGGCATGGTGGTCCTAATGATAGAAGATACCTACGTATCATTTATTGGGGGGCTATGCCCAAAACTACAAGCAAACAAGCTGTCAACAACGTTGTAAGAAATAATAAAGATTTATCGTACCCAGCCTAGCACGGATTTAATGATGGATTGTGCATCTCATGCACCATAAGTGGAAGTTTTGCCAACATATAACCTGATCACTGAGATCAGGTACTCAAGAGAAAGCAGCCATATACTGAATACCAAGCATGATATATCCTCACCAACATCACTGTCTAGTCAAAATGGTCAACTCGATAAATGAATGAATAGCATAATTTCCAGGCACGTGGGTATCATTTAAACGACAGTCAATTTATTGCACATAGCACAATTCTCCTTGTCTCCTCATTATCATTTGCAATTCCATTGTTGAACTTGATCAAATTTATAACATCATATCAATTCCTATGAATAGACATCCATTATTGCATAGTCCCAATGGCATTCTAGTTATTCATAATCCTCGTACAATTAACAATCTCATTCTTCCACATAATATTCTAGTCTTCTGATGATTCCTTGACATCATAGTACAATTCCATTGAGACATGATCCATGACTAAGATCCATAGTCTTATAATTCTGCTTAGACACAATCCTCAAACTCGATATACAGCCATACTGTGTACACATGTAAACACAAAAGAATACAGTTGCTACTCAAAACATTCGCACGTCACTTGTGTTGCCACACATAAAATTAGAACTCAATCATGTCTTTTTGTGCAGCATATGGTCTCAAAAGATATTGACCTATATAGTGCGCAAAAAGACCCTTAACAATGGCAGTTGATAATGAGTCCCTGATTGTTTTGTTATATGTGGCAACATGCCAGTGTTTGGAGCCAAGGACTTGAGTTGTTGTCTGTGCTAGGCAACTTTAATAGTATGAAATGTTAATTTTTGAGTACCATATACTATTTATTATCCAGCACCCCAGTTTATAAAACACTTCAGAAACTGGAAATCTTAAGAGAAATTTAAAATTGACTAATCAATTTCGGGGTCATCGTTTTCTCATGATGCACAAACTAACTTTCCACCACATTTTTTTTTCTGCACTTTTTTTTAAACGTGTGCCATCAGAGTTTGTATTGGGCATGTTCTGTCATATGTTTTCATAAGTTTGTGCTTTAGATTCAGAATTTATATTTTTATTCAGTATTGTTAGACAATAAGTCAAGAATGTTTCACTTTAATTCATCTTACATTTAACAAATTTATCACTAATGATTAACTTTTCAGCATTGCTTTCAATTCCACTATTATTCTCAAAAAGCTACAGACTTTCATAAATGGATGCTTGCATAGAATAGAAGGATTGAAGTGATATGACAAGATCACTAATGTGGAACTAATGACAAGAACTAGACAAGCATCAGTGTAACAAGAAATGAGAAGAAGATGCTGGAGATGTCTAGGACACACATTGAAAAAACCTCTTGATAGCATTACCCGATAATCCCTGTTCTGAAATCCTCAGGGTAAGAGAGGTAGAGGAAGACAAAATAATAAAAAAAACACATGGTAAAGAGAACTGGAGACAGGCATGAAGGGGATGAAGAAGACAGGGATAGACCTTGAGCAGACGGCACGGGACAGGAAGACTTGACATAAGTTTGTTGAAGGCCTATGCTCCTATGGGAGTTGAAAGGTGAAAGAAAAATTGTTTTTCAAATTAAAAAAAAAAAAAATTTTCAAACTTCTACAGTCAGTAATTCATTATTATCATGATACTCATCTTGCAATTTGAAACAAGTAAGGACAGTTAAGTTTATCTCAGATGCATGGTCATATTTGTTTCCTTTTTCCTCAGTGTTTTATTCTCCTATTTCTTCTTGCAAAACGACAAATTATGAGAATTGCTTTAAGATCAGCTCGCAAACCTCATGTGAACATTGGGTCAGATGCACCTAAGGTATATCAACATGAATGTGTGGTTATACATATTTAGTTCGTCAGATTTAATCATTTAGATTCTTTGTTTATTACTGTTTGGGTTAAAATGTCTGTAGCAAAGTTGATTTTGCTGGGGAGGTTATGATGGTATCCTAAAAGAATGAAAAGGTGTCTGCTTTAACCGTGTGAGGTCAAGCATATGTAGGCCCCTGACTCTATAAATGATGATGATGAATTATGTGCAGGGAACCTAACGCTACCTCCCTAGGTCTCACACGGTCACTGTTCTGGCTCTAGTGTATGGTGTACCTAGTGTCTAGGGGAGAAATGTAATGATGGTACACAACAGTCAAACACTTTAAGTTTCTATAAAGAAGATAATAAAACCAGCAGTTAAGTTTTTCTTTGAAACAAATCTTCTTTACAATTTATTTTGCCTGTCCAGTCATAGCTTTTGGACAGGTCTTTGAAAATAAGGACAAGATAGTTTACAGAAAAGAACAATTAAAATTTTGGGACAATTTGCCCAATAACTAAAAAGTTAATATGTATTTATATATGTCTTTCCTGTAGGAAATATTAAAAGAGTTCACTTTATTCATCTAAAGGGAGAGTCACTGTATATGAGGGCTGTGGTTTCATCCTACCCCCATAAACGTCCTGTGTATTGTTTTGAAACACAAGAAAATGTCAGAGATGCCCCAGATGTTTAACTCATCACCTGGGAGTCCTTGTTGAAAGATATTTCAATGTGTAGTTGCAGAAAGTTTCAATTTCACCACTCGCCAAAGCTCCTACTGTTATCTTTGACAGCATATAAGTCTAGTTGGAGACTGGTTGGCGTTTATTAGTACTCAGCAGGTTTCCTGTCACCAGCCGGCAACAGGAACATAGACCCTCTGCAACAAAAGGACACCCTGGCCTTTTACATCTGATCACCTATAATAATAATAATAATAAATTCTTTAAGCGCCAAACACGGCGCATAAGGCAGAAACCAGTGCTCTCCAGGTTGTTCGTTGTGACGCCACTCCTCTTAGCTCTTGCACATTATTTAGGCCCAACGTTCTTCCTTCTCTTATTATTGTTCTTCTGAGTGTTTCTTTTGGTCTTCCTTTTTTCCGCTTACCCTCAGGAACCCAAGTGAGCGCCTGTAGTGGTATTCTGTTGTTTTGCATTCGTAGGACATGACCGATATATGACCATCGTCTTTTCCTTATATAGTCGGAGACATATTTCTGCCTAGAGTCTTCTCTTATTTGTCGATTAGTCTTGAATTCTTTCCAACTGATGTTCATGAGTTTTCTAAGACATTTGTTCTCGAATGTATTCAGCTTGTTCTCCAATGATTTTGTTATTTTCCAACTCTCACAGCCGTATGTTAAACACTGAGATAACATTTGAATTAAACAGACGAAGCTTGGTATGTATATTCAATGATCGTAATTTCCAAATGTTAGATAATCTATTGAAGGCGCTAGCTGCCAAAGCAATTCTAGTATGGATTTCTCTTGTTGTGTCACCATCCTGAGTCATTTTACTGCCTAAATAATTGAAACTTTCAACTTTCTGTAGTTTTTCCCCGTTCAAGATGATATCAAAGGTCTCGTTAGAAAAGTTCATAGCTTTAGTTTTAGAGGCATTTATTTGGAGACCAATTTTAACCGAGAGATGACACAAATTATTTATTGCTTCTTGGGATTGTCTTGGTGTTGAACTTAAGAATGCTACATCATCTGCGAAATCCAGGTCCCCCAGGAATTTTCCATTTGTCCATTTTATACCCAATTGTTCATTGTGGGTATAGTTTCTCATAACCCAATCAATAGCTATTCCAAAAAGTAGTGGTGACATAATACAGCCTTGTTTCACCCCTGTTTCTACTGTAAACCATTCTGTATTCCCTTTATTTGTTCTAACACAACATCTTGCATTGTCATATAGCGCTTTGATTATATTCACATATTTTGTTGGAAAACCATAGATTGTAAGTATCTTCCACAATGATGGGCGGTGTAGACTATCAAAGGCTTTTTGAAAATCGACGAAGGTGATAATAAGTGGCGATTGCCTTTCCACTGATTCTTCTATAATTGTTCTTAGTGTGAATATTTGATCAATACATGATCGTTTCGGCCTGAAACCCGCTTGTTCTTCTCTGATCTTTTCGTCAGCATGCAATTTAAGTCTTTCTAACATCATGCAACATAATAATTTTCCAGGTACTGATAATAGAGATATACCACGCCAGTTATTACAGTCTGATAGATCACCTTTCTTCGGTAACTTTACAATAATACTGTCTTTCCATTGTTGTGGTGGTTGTTCTTCTCTCCATACTTCATTTATAATATCTAAAATTCTCAAGAGGTTGTTGTCATTAACTGCTTTAATCATTTCCCCTGAAATTTCGTCAACTCCAGCAGCTTTAAAATTTTTAAATCTTTTAACGGCTTGTTTGATCTCGTCCAGCGTGAATTCATCGCAAGTTATTGGCAAGGTGGTTGTGGATGTTTCATTATTAAAATCAGGTGTTACTGTTGGTGGTGGTCTGTTTAGCACCTCCATGAAGTGCTCAGCCCATCTCTTCATTTGTTCTTTATCTGTTGGTATTGCATTCCCTAATTTACCTTTAACAGGTGTTTCCATAGCAGTAGGCTGGTGACATAGTTGTTTTGTAATTTGATAAAGGCACCTACTATTACCAGTTCTTGCAGCATTTTCAGCTTCTACGGCCAGTTCATTGATGAAATGTCTTTTATCTCTTCGAGTTTTTGTCTTCACTTCTTTATTTAACAAGTTATAAGTTAGTTTGCAAGATTCAACTGCATTATGTGTACTTGCCGCTAGTAGTTTAAGTTTTGCTGTTTTCCTTTCTTGTATTTTATCCCAAGTATCTTCTCTCATCCATTTTTTCTTTTTATGTACTAGGTATCCGGTGGTCGCTACAGCTGCTTCTGTCATTGCTGTTCTCAGTTGTTCCCATTTAGTATCGATTGTCTTGGTGGTGATATCGTTGTCAATTTTGCCTAAAGCATCGAAATAGTTGTTCATTTTGACATTATATTCCTTCTTTATATCATTTGATTGCAGTCTGTGTACATCTATTCTTCTATTTTTATTCGGTTGGTATAACTTCTTCAGTTTAATTCTCATTTTAGCTATGCAGAGGTTATGATCGCTTCCGATCTCTGCACCTCTGTATGCTCTGACGTCTTGAACTGATGAGCGAAATTTAGCGCTTATGCAGAAGTGATCTATCTGGTTCTTAGTTCTGCCATCAGGTGAATTCCATGTTATCTTGTGGATATTCTTATGTGGAAAGATGGTTTGAATATAGAGTTATCTACCCTTCCAAGATGGAGGTGAAATTCGTTTCTCACCTTAGACGCCGAAAGAAAAACATCAGGAATGTGTATATTTCGATGGATATCACCATGTTATGTTAAATTATAGAATAAAAGATACACCAGAGTATCTAGTGGTGTAGATATTTTCCTATAACTGACCTCGAAACCCTCGAATCGGTCGGTTGGATCGGAGGGTTGATCAGTGAGTTAACAATTCACTATCGTAAAACAAGCTATTGTTACCGAAACAGAACCAGGCTCGACAGTAAACATGACTCACTCTAATATCTTGGGGGGCTAAGGAGATTTCTAAAATTGGATACTGGAATGTAAGAACTATGTATCAAGACGGAAAATTGGAAGAAGTAATTAAAGAAATGGATAATTATAAGTTGGACTTATTGGGTGTCAGCGAGTGTAGATGGACGGGGAAGGGCATAAAATATATTTCAGAAGAAAAAAAGCAAATTATATACTCTGGTAGTAATGATAATCGTCACACAGAGGGAGTAGCCATCCTAATGACACAGAAAGCAGCAGCATCGCTTATCAGCTGGGTACCTATCAATGAGAGGCTAATATTAGCTAGATTTCAGACACGATTTTTCAAGCTCTCAATTGTACAATGTTATGCACCAACTAACGACGCTCTTGATACCACAAAAGATGACTTCTATGAAGCACTTCTAAGTACCATCAACACAATACCCAAGCATGACATAATAGCAGTCATGGGTGATTTTAACGCCAAAGTAGGTGACAACAACGATGGAGTACAAAGATATCTCGGTACTCATGGCATAGGCTGTTTGAATCAAAATGGCGAAAGACTTCTAGAACTTTGTGATCACCTATTCTAACACTTAATTTCCTACGTGGGTATGGGGTCAGCCTCGCGTGCCTTACAAGTGCACTCGCCCCGAATTGTACAGGACTCCCACCTGGCTGTGACCACACCTCAGGTCCTTATAGCAGATACGCCACTGTACGTTTACATACTTTTCATCAATACAATAATGTGGAGTAACCACATTTCCTTTGATATGATCTTCTCTTCTTTTCTTTTCAAATATATTTGCTTCAGGCATGTTAAACAGTGTTCATTGAACACAGAGGTTTACTAATCTATTCTAATACAATAATATGACAACATAATCATGACAACATACATCAGTTAGATACCGTTTAATGTGAGGACTCAACAATGTCT
Organism: Oreohelix idahoensis; assembly: GCA_024509875.1. Lineage (NCBI taxonomy): Eukaryota > Metazoa > Mollusca > Gastropoda > Stylommatophora > Oreohelicidae > Oreohelix > Oreohelix idahoensis. The sequence continues at coordinate 419,694 of JAMPIV010001137.1, forward strand.
GCTCCCAGCATGTCCTTCACTTTTTCCCAATAGCAGTATCTAACTTTGTAGTTGGACCAAACATATTAAATTTCATAAAATATCCTTACCACAATCAAGAAATATATAAACAAATGACGCTGACTTTGTGAAGAAATGGCCTCAGCTTCCTCCGAACTGCACAGACTGTGAATTTATTCTTTATTTAAGTTTAGAATTAACACAGCTGTTTCTCAGCGTATCTGAATAAAATTTTTAGTTCAACTGGCAATGAATAGTCAAAGCCTTTTGCTAATATTTACTAGCACTGGCCAATCGAAACGTTCGACTACTTGAATTCAAAAGCAGTTTGAATGAAAAACCAAAATAATTTCGAATAATTGCTGTGTCTGGTGGTCGATTGGCCAGTCTGCTTTTGTCATGCCCAATACAAAAAGATGTTTCGTTTAGGATTACATTTTTCCTACCGCTCCCCTTTTCAGTCATACTCTTTTTCCCCAAGTGAATTTGAATGTACCTCCCTGCCTCTTTTCCAAGCTCGCGTCCCCCTAACGTTACAAAAAAACATAAGCAGGAACGCCAGTCTGTCTGGTCGAGCGTTCGTAGATATTAGTATTTCTTCAATAACTTATCTAATACTGGGACTATCATATTATTTAAAGTACATTCTTGTTCAGCGAACTCTACGTCATACTACCATATAATTTTTATGGGGAACTTCATAATGGTTTAAAATTTCCAATTTTTGTTATAGTCAATCGTCAAATAAAATTTTGCTTAAGTCCGCCATCTTTCCTCTCCTTCATCTCGCTAGCATGTATTTTTCAAATAACTAACTTGTTTTAGTTACGTCAGAAATGCTACCACTAGGAGGAAAATAAAATTGTCTGCGTGTTTTTGCCTTGGCTGGCTTTTCTGCAGCGTGTGTATATGCGTTGCAGACTGTGTCAGCGAAGCGGGGTGTACACGGGGCGGGTTAAGAATAGGCGTTAATAATTCGTATTGTATCGTGTAATACTACCAAACAATGTAAGGATTACTACTAAATTTTGCGTTAAAGTTGACAGAAAGCGTTAATTCAGATAGTTATTTTGCGGCACGCTTCCGCCAATCGTTAATTATAAGGCTAGACTACAAAGTGTATGCAGCAGATCGAGCAAATGTTAAATATTAGTAGTGTTTCTCGAAAACGAAACTAAAAGCGTGTCAGACTTTTACCGTGAAATCGTTCTATAGGCTTAGCACTGTACAAAAAGCAGCGCTGCTGGCGTCGAAGATGCCAACCGTCAGACACATGCACGCTAATGTATTTATTATCATTTTATGCCTAAATCGTACTGAATTGAGTGTTTATTCTCGCAGATTTTGCTACAATGTCCATAAATGCTCAACATGTTAATGAGTCACAAATCTTTTAGTGTCTTGCCACTTTCTGACTGTTTTCACACTAATTTAATGGAATTATTAGTACATAATATTATATTTTTTATCATTATGTACTTCCTGAGCATTTGACTGGCGAAGCAGTTACAGTGCTTTCCTCTTGAGGTACACTTACCAGGTTCCGTGTTCAAAACCTAGAAGCATCACAATCCAGTCCCGTATGGCATTTCCTGCTGTGGGACTACTTATACCGTTTTATAATTCCCACATTTAATCATTCAAGTAAGATAATTATTATTATGGCAAAAATAAAAATCAGTTCGTATGGTGCGACAGATAGAAGTGCTTGAGTAAAACATATGCTCTTAGTTCTTTGGGGGTATAACCCAGTAATAATTGAATTGCATTTATTTTATCTCTCTGTCACACACTCAAACACAGTTAGAAATTTTCATTTACCGTATTCACAATAATTGGCCAGAAGGAATAATGCCGTAGGTAGATGGTGGCAATCAAACATACACTATATATCCTATTTATAACCAATAGGGGGTTGAAGGGAATATTTTTCTTCATTAATTTGAAAAAGAAAAAAATCCCTTCACATTTTCCTCCTTTCCAGATGTCTCATTCATCCTTCATTTCTCTTGGTCTCTCCTACTTGTGTTTCTTGGTTTTTCCCTCTTCTTCTTTCATTGGGAGTTCTACATCAGTGCCTGACAAATGAAACTAGAGGTTGGTTTCCTTCTTTACTGTCCAGTTTATAGTCACATTTTCTTGTCTGCTACTCTGTACGCTCATTTGTTTGCTTCCCCTCAGAGTGTCTTTAAGTGTGCTTAAAAAGGCTAATTTAGAGAAAAAGAAAAACTTCAAATGGAATACCATCTAATGTCAGTATAGTCGTCTGTAAAAGTGAGTCATGCTGTCTATAGGCAGCTCACTTTCTCTTTCTGATTAAATTGATTTATGGAGTACTAATTCTTCTGTGCATGTTATCTCTGCTTAATGGTTTCTGGTATATGTACGGAAGGTTGGCTATCGTCATCACCATAATTTTCCTTTGCACTCCTTATGGAGCATGGTGCCACCACTGTAGTAGATCCCGCAGGTAGCCTGCACGAAGCAGTTACATGCTCATGTAGCTGTGGTTTTTGTATTAATCACGTAAATTGGGGGGAGGAAACTACATATCAGTTACATAAAGAGACAAAATAAACTGTTTTAGACACCAAGTCAGAATGCAGCCAAGTCAGCTATCATCACAAGACTTCTGCAGCAAAAGATGTGGCAACAGAGTACAACTGAGAGGAAGGGGGATAAACTGTGTTAAATAAGTAATGAGGAAGATAATTATGATACTGGACAAAGTAACGCATCTTGCACTAAAACAAGAACTGCTTCTCCCCATGATGCTTAACAGCACAATTGGATAGAAGACGTCCGCAGCCAAATCAGCTACCATCATGAGCCTTCAGCAGCAGAAGATCTGACGACAGGACAAGGGACACCTGACTGTTAAAGAAATGCTAGAAAAACATGGTATAATGCTGGCCAAAACACACCTCTCACAAGAATAAAAACTGCTTTTCCCCATGGTGCTAAAGGCACAAGTGGACAGAGAAAGTAAAAAGTGAGTCTGTTGGGAAATTTTTACATTTCTATTATTAAGTTCTGAGCTCCCTTTTGTTACAAAAGTTCCATTTTTTGAATGTTTATAAAACACTTGACAAAATTTTCTGCAGCTGAAAACCACTATTACTATCGCATGAAAGCCTTGGACACATTTACAAATGCAGGTAAGACTTTTTGGCAATAACTTGCAGTTGCTTACAATATATGGTATAATTATTCTATAGTCCGTTCGGAAATTCGTGCCCACACATTGAACGTTGTAACTTTGCAACCCCTTGACGGATGTTATTGAAATTTGCTACGTGCCCTACTGATATCAATGCAGTTATTAATATATTTTTTGCCCTTTCAAAACTCATGTCATGTTCGAATTTTCTTCTTTAAGTTATATAAAAAACTCTTACCGTTGTCTGGGTTAATTTTTATTAGTTCTACAGGAAAGTTACAAGATCCGTTCAAAAATTGCGCACTTAATTTTTGTTACAGCACAGCACAAGCGATGATATGTGCTATTCAATATTTTTTTGGTTTGAATTAGTGTAGTGACTACATGTCCGCACGTGTGCGCACCTATTGTACACAGTCGCGAGTAATTATTTCAGCGGCGTATGCTAATTGCAATGAGTTGGCTGCAACGAAACAAAACGACACCAGCGTATAATATATTAATAAACTAAACTGCATAATTATGAAAAGCGCAATGAATCTGAAATGCAAATTTATCACTTTGCAGAAGGTAACTGTTATATTGTACAGGCATTTTCGCAGAGAGGCTAAGATGGGTTGTTTATACCACGACATCCAAGAACCAGATAGGAGAACACGAAAAGCCCTGGGTGTGGATAGAAGATCTTTTCGACGTTGGATACAACAGGACGGTGATTGTACAGAGGCTGCGGTTAAGCAAGGAAGGAAGAAAAAAATTGATGATTTTGACAAGGATGTCATTAGACGTTTGATTTTGAAGATGTTTAATGCCAATCAACTTGTTACTCTCCGCATGCTGAAAAGTCGGCTGCAAGCAGAATGCGATATTAACATCTCAGAAACAACTCTTTGGCAACTTGTCAGAAGTGTCTGCTTCACTTTTAGAAAAACGTCTGGCGGAAGGAATTTTTTATGTGAAAAACCACATCTGGTTGCAGCCCGAACAAATACCTTAGGCAGATTCATGAGAGAAGGCAAGACGGCTATGATATAGTGTATTTGGACGAATCTTGGGCTAATGCTCATCATACGAACGAGAAAGAATGGCAGTCTGTTGAAGGAGACCATAGAAGGAAAATTCCCAGCAGCAAAGGTCAACGCATTATATTAGCACATGCTGGCAGCAGACAGAATGGTTTTGTCCGTGATGCAGAGCTTATTTTTCAATCAAAGTCTGTAGATGGTAGGGACTACCACAGTGAAATGAAGGCAAATTTTTCGAGATTGGATAGTGAATACACTCCTCCCGACTCTAGATAGGCCGTCTTGCCTGGTGATGGATAATGCGTCCTATCATAATGTTCTAGCGCAGGAGGATAAAGCTCCCACTTCGGCAAGCACGAAAGATGAAATCAGGAGGTGGCTTGTGAATGAAAATATCTTCGCTGACAACAGCTATTTAAAACCAGAGTTGTTGCAGCTTGTGAGACAGAGGAATAAGACAAAAGTGTATCTGATTGATAAAATCATCCAAGAGCAGGGTCATGTTTCTCTTCGACTCCCACCTTACCATTCTCACCTTAACCCAATAGAGCTGGTTTGATCTAGAGTTAAAGGGCAAGTGGCCACCCAGAACACCACTTTTAAAATGTGCGATGTTAAAGACATGACTCGTGAGGCCCTTTCACGAATAGACACAGAGTACTGGGCTAATTGTGAAGAACACGTGCTACATGAAGAAGAAGATTACTGGCAGCGAGATGGCTTGCAGTTTATCCAACCAATAACTGTTGTGAACTTATTGGAGTCGTCCGATTCGGAATGAGGCACGTCGATCGCATTCCTTCGTTTATGATAAACTAATTTCATATGCCAATCTATAATAACACATAAACAGTTACAATTTGTCATAGCTTCCTGATGATTTACTGCTATCATGGTTCATTATCAGAACATCATTCCTCATATCAAAATCACGTGAACAACCAATCACACATTTAGGACATGCCTTTGAACCGTCTTGTCGCACAAATGTTGTGATTTACTGTAAGAATTAATGTTACGGGCAGATTTAGGCAAATGTTCCAAGAAGATCAAAGAAAATCGCCGTTTTGCAAATTTCGTGACAGCTGTGGATGTAATGATCGCAAAATCTTAACTGCATGGTAAATCTAAGACTGCATGCAAAAATTCATGTCCATACAACAAACAGTTTTGGAGAAAATTGACGCTTTCTGTGGGCACGAATTTCTGAACGGACTATAGTCGTTTTTATTGTGTTGTAATAACTATTCCATTACATTTTATAGCATTTACTGATCCAGCCAGTCGCATTATGTTGCAGTAAATATTCCAGTTAGTGATGACAAGATTAGGACAAGTCCCAGTGGAGCAAGAGATAAGAGATGAGAAGACACTGGCGATGGATAGAACACGCTTTAAAGAAACCTGTTAATAGCATCACAAGGCAGTCTTTTTCTGGAACCCCCAAAGTAAGAGGTAGAGGGATACCAAAAAGCAGACGGAGAAGAAAACTGAAGACAGAAATGAAAGGGATCAGGAAGACATGGAAAGACCTTGAGCGGATGGAACGGGACAGGAGGACTTGGCATAAGTTTGTTGAAGGCCTATGCTCCTTAGAGACGTGAAGGGAATCATAAAATTCTAGTCAGTTACATAATGTAGCAGTAACTGTTCCAGTCACTTGGGCATATAACGTCAATATGGAAATAACCAGGATGATGACAGCCATTTTAACCTTTAAAATTAGTATTTTTTTCTGTCTGTGGGTGTAACCTGCCTAGGTACTTTTTTTCCTAGGTGAGTAATCTCCTCTGGATATTTTTAAAAATACATTTTAAATTTTAATAATTGTATACAGGACGGGTTCTATTTAAATATTTACATTTAACAGACAGAAACCATAAAGTAGGAATGCAAACAGGACACTCCAAATGCTACAAAAGTTACTAATTTGTGCAATAATATGTGTGGTCCACCCGGAATGAATACTTATGTCGCGCCCACAATCTGTGCTTTATTGTAATTATCGCTTTTATCTTTGTTTCTGACGTTCTGCTACTTACTCTCATTCTGTTTTCAACCCTTATGCTCGCTATCATCTCCAAGAACAAACACAGCCGTCTCTTCATTGAGAATAGTTGCACATTCACCTGAACTAACAATGCTGCTGTCATGTTTTTGCTCAGAACTGGATGCAGACATTTTTATACACTGCTTCACTTTAATGGTCGTGACCAATGAGAACCATGAAAGCAACTACCTTCTACACAGATGGGCTTTGTCTATCAATAAATTTTACATTACTGCTTGCCAACGTCTCATTCTCTGGATAAATATGCATGTGGAACTCAACGATGGATTAGTATTTCAAACCCAGGGAAATAAAAGTGACAATCTATTAAATTAAATTGATTTGATCAAATAGCAAACAGATCCATTGGTATCACTAGAACACCAGGTTTTAAGAGCAGAAGAAAACTCAGGAAAGTAAATTGATGGAGTGGCTGAAGTATATAAAATCTTTCACACAGTGTTTGGTGGCAACAATGGAAAGAGGAGAAGAATTCTATCTCCCAGAAACATATCCAAAGCCAGACAAGGTAGGCAGACAAGTTATCGTTGCATGCTCCAGATTGGAGGTATGAATGAAACTAATACTTTCATCATGTAAAAATATAAGTTAGTGATGGAATGTCATAAAGCGAATAATGGATAAAGGACAAATGGGAAAATATTAGCCACAGACGATGTTAGTGATCTCACAATGATCAAAAGAAAGCAAAATTTCTTTACATTGAACGCAGTTTGTAGGGTTCTTTAAACACGCACATATTACAAAGAGAAATGATTGGGTATTCAAAGGAAACAATAATAAATAAAAGGATCCAATGATTCAGCAGCTCCAAAGCCACAACCATGGTGATATCATGAGAGAGAAGATTATTCTGGGAGAACAGGTCCTGTAGCAGGTTTTACTTACTTACTACTTACTTAGTCATTCCTCTTCTACCGTGAGGTGTAGAGGTTTGGAAGAGAGAGCGCCAGACTATCCTATCGGCTGTCTTCCTCCTGGCCTGGTTCCATTCTAGTCCTCGGTCCTTCAAAGATTGTCTAATGTTGTCCTCCCAGCGGACTCTGGGGGTCTGGATCCCTGGCTCTTTGTTTCCTATGCTCCTGTAGCAGGTCAATCACTTTAAATACCTTGGAGCTGTCATAGACTGGAAGGGAGGCATCAAAGAACAGTTGGTTACCCGAAGAGCAGCAACTGGAAGATTTTTTCAGGCCATAAATTGAGGATTCCTCAGTAAAAGGGAAGTTGGCGAGAAGACGAATATTACTTTTTTTACCGCTCCACCTATGTTCCAGTCTTGACCTATGAATGCGAGTCATGGGCAATGACTACAACCCACAAAAGCCAGCTCCAAACCTCAGAAAAGAGGTATCTGAGGAAGGTAGTTGAAGTAACAAGAAGAGACATGGTCCGCAACCAAATGTTATGGCAAGGCCTCAAAACCCAACCCCTGCAGACCCTAGTAGAACAGCTCCAACTACAATGGTTCGGCCATGTCAACTAAGAGCCAGGGCTTCAGGACGACCCAGAGTCCGCAGGGAGGACAACATTAGACAATCTCTGAAGGACCGAGGACTAGATTGGAACCAGGCCAAGAGGAAGACAGCCAATAGGATAGTATGGAGCTCTCTCTGGCACACCTCTACATCTCAGGATAGAAGAGGAAGGACTAAGTAAGTAAGTAAGGCTTCAATGATTCTCATAACAGAACAGAGAAATTTAAAAAAAAAACACACACACATATGAAAGAGTGCGGTGAATAGTGAAATAATCATAAAAGAAGGTATGCATCTACAGTAAACAAATACTAAAAGAACCCCTGATTGAAATACTGAAGTAATATAGGAGAAAGGAAGAATATTGTCTTAATTGTAATGTGTATTTCATTTGAAATCCATTTCTTTTGTCAAGTTTGTAATTGATGCATAATTTTGCATTTCTTAACTTTTCAGTGACGACACTTCATTGGAGTGACTCATCTGTGCCTCGTCGCGAGGCCAAGCAAACCATTCAACGATACCTCTTCTGTTTATGCCCATCAGCAGTAGGAGGGAAGGATGCCATTATCATAGAAAAGTTTGCAAGATCATATACACATGCTAGACATAGTCCAGCTGTAAGTTTGGGTGATTTATCTTTATTTCATATATAGTTAATAAAAGAGAATATTCTTGGGTTTGAGAGGAAAAAAAGAATAGCCAGACTGAAACACAAAGAGAAGACTTAATCTTTAAAAGAAATGCACAGAAGAACATCAAGCAGTTTCTGGGCTCTTGCATGCACAGATGAGTCCACAGTTAATGCAACAGAACTCCTCTAAAACTGCCCAACCCATGATGACCCACGGCATCTGACCTGGCCAGAGAGTGCTGAGCTCAAGCAGAAGCTATGGTGCTGCCGCGCTGACCAGGAAAAGACTGTGGACTTTGTCCTTGGGACAGGCCTGCAGATTTAGCATGACTACATACTGAACGCAGAAGAAGAAGAATGCAACAGAAATTGGAGATGGAGGAATTTTTCAGATACTGGGCAAGAAGGTACAGGGAAAAAAAAAGAAATTTGCAGGCTACTTTACAGCAGAGGCAAATGCTTCAGAAAACTGCAGCAGAAGTCCTAGTGACAGCACAACGCATGGCGAGTCATATAGTGTTTTTCACAGACATACTGTTAATGACAGTACTCAGAAGTAAAAGAAACAGAGACCTAAATGCCCTAAGAGCAACAATGCAAACTGTGTTCGTTGTTAAAAAAAGAATTGTGACACAGCATATCCTACCTCACTGCCATATCCCTGGGAATGAAGAGGCTAACGGACTAGCTAAGGTGGGTGGAAAACTAGTTTAAACCAAAACAAGTGTGACATATGAAGAGGCTAAGAGGTTTATCAAGAGCAGGTATAGTAACAAGTGGAAGACAGCTTCCATGCAACCAGAAAAAAATTATAGCTATGGCCAGCACAACAGAAAAAAACAATAATGCTCAGGTTCTACACAGTCCATATCAGACTGAGATGCCATTTGTTCAGTAAGCTAAAGATAGAAACTGCCAGTGAGTATTTTTATTGCACTGATAACATTATTGCAAATCTTTGTGCCAAATCTTTTTCCATGTAAGTGAAAAAGAGAATTTTTCATAGAGCCAGTCCTGACGTACCAGAATTCATAAACAGCACTAAGACAGGTTCAGTTTGGTTTTATGGGCCATCTTCGTTGTACACAGAATAATCCATCAGTGCTCCGATCTCCTCCATTAGATCACACAAGGAGGATCTCAGCACAGTGCACAAACTCCATAGCACTGGCGAGGATCCCAATGTGTGTATACAGGAATCACACATTCTACACAAAATTTATGAGGTGGGTAGGTTTCCTAATTTTTAAATTTTGCCAGGGCAGCACCCTACTCTTTATAATTTCCAACTGCGAGGGATTTTTAATGTGCGCAACTTGCACATGGGACCTCCAGTTTTTTCTTTTGCCCTTATCCGAGAAGGCTAGACATCCGATCTCACTAGCCAGGAGATCGGGGGGGGGGGGGGGGGGGGGGGAAAAACACCATTAGGAACCACTGGTTCTGAAAAACATTTCTCGCAATTATATTCCCTGTACTGCAAGCGAACCCAGTACTTTTCGAATTAGAGGCGTACACTCTACCTCTTAGCTACTCCGACCCCTAATAAGGACAGAAAAATATGAATAGACTGATCACCTATGACATCTGGAATGACTTAAAGAAGGAAAAAAAATGATTGCTGAACATCTACTGTAGGAATGCCTGCTGTATGGGGAACAGTGAAGGTGCAGTTAGCCACCAATAGTACGAGTCCAGGACAAGCTTTGTGGAGATGACAGCAATCTTCTTTTTCCATCATCATTATTCACTGTCATATCATCACATCTATTTCTGTCATAAAGTTGACAGACTGTCTCAGACTTCGTTCAGCCCCACAGTTTCTCCCTCAAATGGGTTGGTATGACCATGCTGTCTGTCTGCTCCCCTTCTGAAGTTGACAGACTTGGACGACACATTCTGCTCTTTATTTGTCTTCCTCACTGTCTGTCCAATTTTTAATTTGTTGAACAGATGGTATTTGAGTGTTGTGGCCGGTCTTCAGTCTGAAAATGATCACTTCCTCTCTTCTTGATAAGAATTGGTATACCTCAGTTACATCTGTTGCCTTGCACGTAGGATGGGGACAACCAAAGGCTAAGGAAAGTAAACCCAAACAAAAATGCTTGTTGAAATCAGACATGTCTGACCAAAAGACAAGATATCGCAGCCCAGCTATAAACTATTCAGTTATGCTCCAAAAAATGTCAATATTCTGAGGCTGACTACTGCTTTTGAAGCATATTCAAGTGTATGTATCTTCTTGGTCGTACACTCTCAGAATCTACTTGAATGGCTTCAAAGAAAGTACTAGTCAGTTTGAGGCTATTTGAATCTCCGTAGAGCTTTTCCATGAATGGTACTGGTGTCGTCCGTATGAGAAGTATAACGTATGAGTGTTCAAAGAAGTATAGGTTTTATTTGCAATGTTTTAAGGTTTATGTAGTAACATAGTATGAGCTACTCATTGTGTTGACGTATGATGTATATAATGGATCGATGTAAGAGTTTATCCTATGAAATAATACAGTTCTCATTAAAATAACATTTTTTTCACTGAAATGTTTTAGAGGTTTAGTCTATACTATGTGCAATTAATACGGACATAATTCTGTGTCCTTCATTTGATCCCCATAAATTTGTTGGTCAGTCTTACAGTATATTTTTTTATTTGTCATCATTCCTGTCTACTACATCTTACCAGTAATAAAAAAAATCTCATAAGTATTAATTGCTGCATCTCTCCTTACCATTCAATAAATTTTCCGTAATAATTGTTAAAAATCCATAACAAAACAGGAAAAAGATAACATAGCAGAGGGTAGAAAGATTTAAAAAAAAAAAAAATAATAATTCTCAAAATAGCAGATCATTTAAGCAGATTTGCTGAGTTTAACCTCTAAGCTTTGTACTTGGATCTTATGGATTTTTTTTTTTTTTTTGAACATTCTTTTCTTCCCCAGCTTTTTGGTGAAAATGAATTTATTAAATACATGGAACTGCTGGACAAAATGATAAGACTGTAAGTTTAATGTACATCTGTTGTAAATATCCAATCATAGTCTGCTTCTCCATTCTTATGCCTTTACTTTTTCAGAAAATCAATCTTTTTTTTATTATTATTCAGATTAATTTTGAAGAAATTGATCTTATTCATAGAATCAAGTATGACGAGATCACTAATGTGGAAGTGATGACAAGAATCCGTGGAACAAGAGATGAGAAGATGAAGCTGGAGATGGATAGGGCACACATTGAAAAAAAAAACTTGTTGATAGCATTACCAGACAGTCCTTGTTCTGGAGTCCCCGGGGTAAGAGAGATAGAGGGAGAACAAAAAACACATGGAGATGAGAACTGGAGACAGACATTTAGGGAATGAAGAAAATGTTGAAAGATCTTGAACTGATGGCACAGGACAGGAAGACTTGGTATAAGTTTGTTGAAGGCTTATGCTCCTTGGGGAGCTGAAGGGTGATGATGATGATGATATTGTGTAAATAACATTTCCTGACGATACACTTTTGTCTCTTAATGCATTTCTGGCATATTTTGTGAGCTAGAAGATAATGGGGTACGAGTCTTCTTAAGATGCTGTAAAGGGGTGCTAGGCTTCTTAAGATGCTGTAAAGGGGTGCAAGGCTTCTTAAGATGCTGTAAAGGGGTGCGAAGCTTCTTAAGATTCTGTCAAGGGGTGCTAGGCTTTTTAAGATGCTGTAAAGGAGTGCGAGGCTGCTAAAAGGTTTAGAAGCACTGATTTAGAGCATTACATTCAGAAGAGAAAATGGCATAACAGTGCATGCATCTAGTTATATTTCCATGGGCCTCTTGACTGATAAGAAAGACAGTACTCGACCTCTGGCCCTGAGTACCTGTCCCCGAGATAAAATTACTGACAGACTAATCCTTTAAGTGTACTTTAGTGAGCTTAGAGATATTCACATGTTCAAATTTTTGTTTTAGCTATAATCATCTTTTCTCATTGCATTTGAACATCCAGTTTTAATTTTTTTGTACAAGGAAAATATTGGTGTAGCAAATTCAGTTAACTTGGTCAAATGGTTGGGCTGCCAGTAGTTATAAAACACATTTTCTATAACATTTTGCTAATTCAAGTTTATAATAACTGTTGAAACAAAATTTATAATATATGTACTTTTATTATGTATTTTCACCTTGTTTTAAATTTGATGTGCACAGGATTAAAATGGACCAAAGACGACGAAGCAAGAACATTCAGACTGTTGATCTAGAAGTTCAAGTGAGAAAAGGTTCCAAAGGAGTTGAAACTGTTACACATGCTAAGAAATGTGAACACATTCCCCTAGAGGAAATAGTCAGACACAGAGGGGCACATGCTGAGGTGGGAGAACAGCAACATACTATGAGGGAAATTTCAAGTGGATACAGCAGCACAGACAGATCGAGCAGTCAGGGTAGTGTGGAGAGACTAATATTGTGCGAAGATAAAAAACTCTGACTCAGCTGTGAAATAGTTATTATATGTACATAGTATGTTTGGTGTCAAAGGCATGTCAAAAATATTTGGCTTCCATGGGTGTATAGGCTTGGGATCACATCTTCTATTCGTCTCATTTTTTTGGGCTGCCTTCTCCATCTCTTCCCAGGTAGTATCTTCCATCCGTTCTTTCTGTGGTAGTTTCTTTTACACAGATTTTTTAGTCATCTTTTCTTCCCCCACCCCAGTGAGTTCTATGTTAGTCGCCACATGAGTTGTGCTAGTGCTAGAAGTCAGCTTCCTAGGTTTATGTGCAGAACATCTCGTTACTTACATTTTCAGTTCACTCTTTGTATGAAGCTTAGTTGGGGAGCTGAAGCTTCTGCTCCTGAGCCAAGTGTATCACATTGGCTGATGTAAGCCGTGTTGTTGTAGGTTTTATGTAATATTGTCTATCCATCTGCCTTTTATTTACTTTTAACCTTCCTCATGCTCTAAAATCAGAGCTACTATCAAAGCCGTGATGGTAACTTATCTGCCTCTCCTCACGAGGTGGTCAAACCACTTATTTTCTATGTTTATATATTTGTTGCAGGATGTAGATCCTACATTTTTGCTGATGTCATAATTTCTCATTCTCTCTCTTGTGGTAACTTTACTTGCTCTTCTCAAGCATCTCACCTCACATGATGTGATTTTCCGTCTTGTACCTTGGACAGGGACCATGTTTGACACTGATAGCAAAGAGTTGGCAAGAATTTACTTGTTATCAGTTGTCATTTTGGCTTCCTATCTCAGTGGTTTATGGTTCGATTCCCAGATGAGGTGGGATTTTTTTAGGCCACAAACGGCTCCAGGGTCGACCCAGCCCCAATTGGGTACCAGAGCAACTCTGGGAAGGTTAAGGCGGCCGTCGTGATGCTGACCACATCACCCCTAGTGTGCCGATGGTCAAGAAAATATGGGCCTCAACACTGTATTTCCATTATGCCTCAATGGGCGTGTAACGGGATCCTTTTTTTTTCTGTTGTCATTTAGTTTCCATACTGATATTTGTATTTTTGAGTTGTGGGACCAGTTGGTAAGTCACTGCACTAGCACACATCTTCAGTCAAATCTTCTCATCTACTGCCTGGGAAGGAAGGTGCTGGGAGGGCGCTTCTGGTTTTGTTTTGTTTTAAACATAAAGCATCCAAGGCTGTGACTATATTTTAAAATGTTACTTGACTAGGGCAGGAATCAAGTTAAAATTATGTAATACAAGTGTTGAAGATTACATTTGATAATCAAGGTGTAGGATAACTTGTGATTGTTTTCAGGCACATTTTTACTGACGGGAAAAAAAAAGGTACTTATTCTCTGAGTTATAACAACATAATCAGATGTTCATAAATGAACATCTCAGAAAGAAGGTATTGACAAGAGGTAGAGCATTTCTGTATTGGATTAGTTTCATAATGATAGGAATGGTTCACATATTTTTTTATCACTAATTGTAAATGAAATGCGGCATCATGCCATTGTATGTTCTTATAATAATTTGTAATTCAATTTTGATTATTGTTGTTTTTTTTAAAATTGTTTCCAACATAAAACTTTTTAATGTTTATTTCATAAAATATTCTTGTATCATAACAACTATTTTTGTAAGTAATAATTGAATTTGGGTGTACTGAAGCTTCTAGTTCTAAAGAACAATCATTTTTATTCTCCTGCCTGGAAAGCTCTGCTCTTCTGTCTTACCCTATTAGAGTGCTGTTCCGTTTTTTAATTTTAACATTATTTGTCTACGACTTTTACAGTTTACATCTAATTTTTTAAATTTTATTTCTTAGAAAGCAGGAAAAATCCCTGTAGTCTTTTTTTTTTCAAATTAAACCTTAGTAGTGTTGTAGATAATAAAAAGTAATTTATTTTCCACATTTTGCCATTTATAATTGTGAGATATCCTGTGTTTTACTGTAGCCATATTACACTGCTGACTGCCCAGGTCCGTGGAAGCCAGGTTTCTTGTGGGCTGTGAACTCTAGTTCCTGCATGGAAAGTGTTAACAACTTTCACGTCCTTCAGTGTGCATGATGTCTTCATAATATCATATGCGCTGTTAGCTTTTCTGGAAATTACCTACTGCCATATTTTCTGCTTCATGAATATGGCAATTTAGCAATATGTAAATAAATTGTAAGTTTTATGATATGCTGTCTTATTATTTTCATTCTGTTATTGTCAACATTACAAACATAAGAGGTTACATCTTGTGTGACACTTGCATGATGCGTAAAGCGTGGCATACATAAAAAAGAAAAAAAAAACAATTCACTCTTTCATGTTTATTCAAAAGACAGACATCCCTCTTTCAGCCAAGAAATCTCAAACTTTATACACCAGCATAAGTGAATGCTTTTACTGGCATAACAGTCTTCTGACTCGTACACAGCAGTTTCATGCATTTCTATTGGATTTATAATCTAGGAAAACAAAGCAAATTTCTGCTAGCTTCACACCTTGGAAAATA
Organism: Oreohelix idahoensis; assembly: GCA_024509875.1. Lineage (NCBI taxonomy): Eukaryota > Metazoa > Mollusca > Gastropoda > Stylommatophora > Oreohelicidae > Oreohelix > Oreohelix idahoensis. Next base: position 435,012 of record JAMPIV010001137.1, read on the forward strand.
AATATGATATCCTGTTATGATGATGTTAACACACTATAAACTTGGTTACCCATTAAGTTTATGAGCTACTAGGTTACTGGTAATGCATGAGCAAACATTTTAGCAGTGGCAAAACAACTTTGACAATTTCAAGAAACCTGAATATTTGAAACAGACGTGTCCTGAATATCATTTCTTGAGACCATTCATCATTATCTTTCAGCTTCTTGTGGAGTGTAGGCTGTAATCAACAAACCAAACTCTTTTGTCTTGTACCATCTGTTCTAGTTTTGTCCATGTCTTCTTTATCCTTTTTTTAAGTCTGTGAAATCCTCCTTTATGGGGTTTTTTTTTGTGGGTCTCCCTTTGTTGTTTTTGCACTGGGGATTCCAGAACAAAGACTGCCGTGTAATACTCTAAGTTGATTTCCTCTGTGTGTGTCCTATCCAATGCCAACTTCTTTTCTTCATGATTTGTTTCACTTGTATTTGTCAGATTCTTTCCATCAGTTCCACGCTGATAATCCTGAGAGGACTGTAGAGAGTGCCTCATATGTTTCCTAAGTGATTTTCTGTCTAAAATGTCAAAGGCCAATTGTTAGTTCATAAATTCCACACATGTTTTGTGTTGAAGAATATGAAAATATGAAAGTGCTAGCAACACATACAAAATCAAGACTGGAGCCCGAATTTGACATACTGGTTGCCATCTTCAATTTGCTTCAGACCACTGAAGCTGGTAGTTTAAAACAAAGTGAGAGGGTCACAAACTTTTGGCAGAGTTAAATGAATGCCACTTATTGGCAAATCTTAAGTTTTGTTCTTGAACTGTTGATGTAAAATGAACAGATAAGTAGAATGGTAGTCCTCCTTTATCTGTAGTCATAGTATTAACATATTCAGGATCTAGAAATACATATTTTGCATGAAAGCATTCTTCTGAAAATGGAAATAAATAAACTGTGTATTATTTATTTCTTCTGACAATTTGCAAGTATCAATCAGTGAAAAAGTTGACTCTTTTACAGAAAGAAAACAGCCAAACAAAGAAATAAACACTGGAAAAATGTAGAACTGCATTTATCAAGCATTACAAGAGAACTTTCCACATTAAATTATTCACATGAGCTTAGTTTCCCCTTGCCTCCATGCAGTTCACCACTCCAAACCTCTTTCTGTGTGTTTGTAAAAGCACACATACAGTGAAGCCAGATTTCTTTTCAGATGTCTCTTCAAAGGCGATATCAGTATACATCTCTGTAGAAAACATGCCACATTCTGGCAAAAGGAGTAACTTATCATCATACCTGTACTCAATAAAAATGCCAAAAACTGTAATGTAGGTTTCAGATATTGATTTTCATATGTTTATACTTAATTAAATTTAAGATTCTCTGGTGTCAAATGGTGCAGGTTTCACGTCACAAATTTTCTTAGTCACATTTATTAAGCATTTAAAAGTACTGACCCTTTCACACTAAAAAAATAATACGGCCAAGAGTAAGACCTCAGCCAACAGTAACTGAAATAAACCGCAGACAAAACACAAGATGGCAATAGGCTACAGCAGTTTTAAGATCCTATGAATATCTCAGCAAAACAGCAAGAAAGACAGCAACAATAATTTTTCAGAGAAATGCCTGACGCATTGCATAATGTACTATGCGCTATAGTATATTGTCATTAAGTAATTATAAGTAAAATTTAAATACTCCTTGACCGTAAGAAAAGGGAAAATCTTGACAAAGAAATATATGTAAAGAATTAAGTGGAATTAATTTATTAGGATTATATCAAATTAGATGGCTTTGACTGTTAAATTTTGACAAATATAAAATAACATACTGAAGAAGAAATAAACATGAAGCAGGAGATGGTATAATACAAGATGAAGAAAGAGCAAAAACAATGAATTGTATTAAACCGTTCACATCTGAGCAAATGTGAATAACGGAAAAGAATAATTTCACTTCAGAAAGGTTACTAATACAGCGCAGCCCACCTAACTCAAACTCACTTCAGTCGATTTTCACTTAACTCAAAACAACTCTGGCAGTCCCAGCCAACTGCCTTCTTTGGCTATGTTACAGTGATCCAGTTAAATTAATTTATGTTCACTAGAATTGTTGGATAAGCTGTAATTTTCTGTCCTAATTCACATTTGAATTCTCTTAATCAGAAGTTCTGTCTTCATGTCTCCTCAGAAGACCAAGTTAGAAAAGTGTGTAGCCATGTTTAATTTTTGTGTGTACAGGCAGTACAATACTGATAACTATCTGATGATCGGGTAGCAGACTTCACATGTGCGGTAATGGAAATAAATCGGCCAGACTCAGGGAAGATGCCAAGAACAAGATCAATGTACAGAGATCAAATGGTGACCTCATTACAACCAGTCTGGTCAGAGGAACTTTTAAAGGAAAGCCCCTGGGTCATGGGCATATAGCTCTTACTAACAACTTATTAATACTGCAATAAAAGATAAAATGTTCACTCTCACAGCATGGAGATGGCACCATTCAGGTGGTCCCTAGTTCGATTCTCCTGAGTGCCTATTACTTCTGTTACTTTTCTGTTGTCTAGTGTCCTCCTTTGTTCTTTCTTTCTTTCGAGCGCCTGCCATTTACCTATTTTCATTTATTGTTGACAGGCTTTGGGTTTCCCTCTGAGTTTATACCTGTGCTCTAAGTAGTACCTGGTTATAAAGTCCATGTAGTAACTACTAAGTAAACAAGTACAAAACCAAAATCATAATGTTGAATTCTCAGAATGCCATCTGTGGAATGATCCAGAGGTAAAGACTCTTCACTTCATTTCACATATGACCATTTAATCGTCAAACTGAATGTACAGCATCGCTTGTGATGCAGTTTTCTATTAATCATGTTATATTCTGATAAAACGGTACAGGATTTGAAATCTGTCAGTTAAGACATTTATAATGTTTTAGTACTTGCAACTATTGTACTAAGAAATAAGACACTATACTTCATGCTTTTTGTTAATTTGCTTTTGAAAAGTGGAAGAGATGCAAAAATATTAAATAAACAATGAAACAGTTGCATAATAATGGTTGGGGTGAACAAAAATTATAGCATGTCTTGCAAAGGACAAAAACAAATAACCAGCTTCTTTGTCCTAGGGAGACATACAGTACCTAATTTTGTTAAGCCCCTTAGTTTATCGTAGTCTTACTGCAGTCCTCATTTGCTCATAACAGGGGTTAAAATAATTACTTTCCGATTCCACCCACAAAATGTCCATCTTTGAGCAAACTTCTGATAGCAGAAATATTTCAGCTAGCCCCAGTGACTTCTACTTATCCAGACTGCACTGTAATAAACACTGGGAAATCAGAATCCCTGGTTTTCATATATTAAATAACATTTCAGTTCAAACGTGAGCGGCAAGGCAGATAAAAACTTAAGTCAAAGAAAAATATAACAATTTATCTCCCAAGAAACTAACCCCAAGGGAAGAAGCTTAATAATAAATACATAAGACCAACATTTTACTCCTGGATAAATGTAGATTCAGGGTACTTGCTAATAACACATGGGAGGAACTAAAAGTGACACTAAAAATATATCCAGTGAAATTAATGTATGATTTATGAGCTAGAACATTTCAAAGTAAGCAAGTTATGTCCATTTCCAAATGAAATACTGGCTAAAGAATAAACAAATGTTGTGTTAATAATATGCTGCATCACATAATGCTTAAGAACTTAACATAACGTGATAATTTTAATTGCAGTTCAAACACATCAAACAAAAATCAACTTATTCATCATCTTTTCCCTTCAATTTTTAACAGAAACAGTAAGTGCCTGCTGCACGAAACTGTTTTGTAAAGATGATAATTATAACTACAATTTTAAAAAATCACCCAGTAAAGATCATACTAATGACAAAAATCACATAAAATATAAAAACCAGTATCAAAAAATAAAGAAACAAAAATTGCTATGCTGCAGCTACTTCTGTTTTCGTAATTATGTAACTTATTCACTATAATTTTGTGTCATATGCTACCATTGTTAGGCGGGCACGCAGGCCTGTCTGACATTCTGCCCTTCCTCTCTCTCTCATCATGTATACTGTATCCTTTCATCCTCACATTTACTTTAAGCATTATTAAGGCATTTATCATTATAAAAGTAATATAACTTCATACATTTGCAATAATCATCATAATTAAAGTATGTTTTTAAAATAAATTAAAGAAAAAAAAAATGAAAAATAAAGAATTAAAAAAAAAAAAAAATTTTTAATGAAAATAAAAAAACAAACAAACAAACAACAAGACTAATAAAAATCGAATTCCTCATACAGTAAATTAGTGATTTGAGACATATTCAGAGGTGTGTTATAAGAACTCGTGAAATATTCAAACGGTCTGCTACTGAATGACTAGGGACTCTGTATTTTTTCCAGTGCACGTGAAAAACTTTACGAGAGGTGAGCAGCTTTGAGTCTCATAGCAGATACTGCTGCAATGATACTAGGTTCATCAAGATGAGGTGGGGTAAATAGTTACTTTCCTCGCTGTCTTTGCCGTCCCAAACTCAAGACCAGAATCAGACTAGGTAGATAGTTAGATAGACATATACAAAAGCGATTAATTTGCCAAGGGTTGAAAATCGGGCACAGTCCCCTCTAGCATTCTTCCTTCCTCTTGCTCATCTTTTATTACTGTTACTCAAACATTCTCCAGCATACTTAAAGTATTAATTTAAGGGCAATACAACATTACAAGGTAGTATAACAGCATTCATTAACAGTACCTGAACACAAAATTAGAATAAGTATATTGTAATGAAAAACTAGATCATCAGAGCCTCCATACAGTATATTAGATAAAAGTAACACCAAATATAGACATCTAATTATGTGAACTTAGCGAAAATATTGATTTCCTCTGTTACTCTTGTTTTTATCTCATCAGACAGGCAGACTTATGATGCTCTGTTGAAAATAATTTCATTCAAACTGTTCTAAATTTCAAATTATTATTACTTACATTATTTTTAAAATGTGTATATTTAAAATGGAAAGAATATTTTTCAGAACTCCTGGATGGTGAGCAAGGTCAAGCATCAGAAATGATAACCATTGGCACAGAAGAGGAAACCAATGGTGATGAAGATGACATAAAGATGGAAGAACTGAAGGCAGCACTGGAGAAAATCAAGATAGGCAAAGCAGCAGGACATGATGGCATAACACCAGAAATGGGAGCAGCAGGCGACCTATTTCTCCTAAGGGTCCTACAGACAGCTTGGTGCAACAAGACTATACCAAAGGATTGGGAGATTGCCATAATAACACCAGATTTTCAAAAAGGATGACAACCGACAATGTGGAGGCATATCCCTTCTCAGTGTCCCTGGTAAAATCTACTCTAGAATCCTGGAGCAAAGATTCAGACGCTTGGCCGAGCCACAAATGGATGAGGTCCAGTGTAGCTTCCGAGCAAATCGAAATACTCGAGACCTAATCTTCACACTCAGACAGTTGAGTGAAAAGGCTCTTGAGTATAAGAGTGAGATCCATCTTTGCTTCTTAGATCTGGAAAAGGCATTTGACAAGGTCCCCTGAAACAAACTCTGGGACTGTTTGGCAAGGAAGAACATCCCATCACCTCTTATTCAGGCTATACAGAGCTTCTACAAGTCTTGCAGAAATTATGTGAGGACGGCAAACCATAAGTCAGAAGAATTCAGGACCACCACTGGTGTAAGAAGGGAGCCGCGATAGCGCAGTGGTTAGCGCACTGGCTTCCTAGCTCAGTGGTCCATGGTTCAATCCCCAGTTGAGGTGGGATTTTTTTAGACCGCAAATGGCTCCAGGGTCAACCCAGCCTCATGAATTGGGTACCAGAGCAACTCTGGGAAGGTTAAGGCGGCCGGTGTGATGCTGACCACATCACCCATAGTGTGCCGATGGTCAAGACAATATGGGCCTAACACCATATTCCCAACATGCCTCAATGGGCGTATAAACGGGTTCCTTTAGCTCCCCTTTACTGGTGTAAAGTGATATCCTGTCACCTTATCTTTTCATACTCCTCATGGACAAATCTTCAATATTAGATTACTTATCGAAAAACATCTCCAACATCAACACGATATATACCATAACTTCATCGATTTCACAAAAGCCTTCGATCGAGTCTGGCATGAAGGCTTATGGCAAGTAATGAGAAAATTCAATTTTGATACTAACATCATAGATATCATTGAAGCACTATACAAGGACGCAAGCAGTGCTGTTTTTGCAAGCAACGACATTGGAGAATTTTTCAAAACAACTGTAGGAGTTCGCCAAGGATGTATCCTGTCACCAGTGCTCTTTAATATATATCTAGAACATATGCAGGAGGCTCTCTACGAGTATAAATCAACCATATCGATTGGAGGCCGACCTCTGTGCAACCTACGTTTTGCTGATGATATTGATCTGATAGCTGGATCAGAATCAGAACTTCAAGACCTTACCTCTAGACTGGAGAAAGTAACAAGAACGTATGGGATGGAAATTAATATAGAAAAAAGCAAGATATTGGTGAATAGCCATAAGAAACATGTTCCGACCAACATTACGTTAAATGGGCAAACGTTAGAAGAAGTTAACACCTTTAAATATCTCGGGTCCACTATATGTAGTGATGGAAGATCAAGTAAAGAAATCAAGACAAGACTTGAGATGGCCTCAGCTGCCATGACAAGGTTGAATGTGATCTGGAAAAGTAACATCAGTTTTCCTGTGAAGATCAAATTATACAAATCACTTGTATTATCTATTCTCTTGTATGGGTGTGAGGGCTGGACACTCACTGCAGATACGGAGCGAAGGATTCAGGCTTTCGAGCATAAATGTTATAGAAGAATTCTGCGCATTTGCTATAAAGAGCACAAAACAAATGTCTATGTTAGAGAGAAGATAAACACCTATGCAGGCCACCAAGAACCACTTTTGTCAATAGTGAAACATCAAAAGCTTGCCTGGTTTGGGCATAGGCACATCTTCAATTCAACCTGCAAGTCTGGAAGGAAGAGCTGGAGAAGAGAGGGATGATTATAAGCAGCTCGAAAACAAAAACCATGGTCATATCACGAAAGGAAAGAAGACATCAGATTAAGCTGGGAGAACAGGTCTTGGAGTAGGTCGACCACTTTAAATACCTTGGAGCTGTCATAAACTGAAAGGGAGGCATAAAAAAAGAGTTGGCTACCCGAAGAGCAGCAGCTGGGAGACTTTTTCAAACCATAAATCGAGGATTCCTCAGCAAAAGAGAAGTTGGTAAGAAGACGAAGATGGCTGTATACCGCTCTACCTATGTCCCAGTCTTGACGTATGGATGCGAGTCATGGGCAATGACTACAACCCACAAAAGCCAGATCCAAACCTCAGAAATGAGGAAGGTGGTTGAAGTAACAAGAGACATGGTCCACAACTAGACGATACGTCAAGGCCTAAAAACCCAACCCCTGCAGACCCAAGTAGAACAGTCCCAACTGAGATGGTTTGGCCATGTCTGCAGAATGGGAGAAGATCGGCTACCATGGCAAGCATGGGAAACTAAGAGCCAGGGATCCAGACCTCCAGGACGACCCAAAGTCTGCTGGGAGGAGAACATTAGACAATCTTTGAAGGACTAGAATGGAACCAAGCCAGGAGGAAGACAGCCGATAGAATAGTATGGCACTCTCTCTTACAAACCTCTACACCTCACGGTAGAAGAGGAACGACTAAGTAAGTAAGTATATTTAAAATTATTTATTATTACTACCCCACGTAAAAGGCATTGTGGACAATCCTGTTATTCATTAATACAGAAGTAAGAAGGCACGGTTAGCAACAGATATAACAGCAGACTTATTTCATAACAATTCTGATCACAAAAGATGCAGTTCAGGTTTTACTAGTTCTTCATAACTCTCAAAAGTCCACCAAACACAATTTCCATGCTGTCCCATATAAAAACCAAACTCATGGGCCACTCAGTAAACATGTCAGCAGACTATAACTTCCTAAAACTTTATGCACTGGAGACCACTGACTTCTACCCTAAAGACTGGATCCATGTGTACACAGTTGGGACAACTTTCAAGACCACTCTCAATACAGGGCATGGCTTTCTCATAATATTCTCAGAAATGACAAGCCAGCAGTCTGTACCTTGTGGATCATACTGCTCAAATTATAAGGCTGAGATTCAGGTCATGTCAGAAGCCTATCATTCATCATTGCAAAATACAAAAACAAACAGCACATCCAAAAAGCCATGTCCTCTTCTCTGACCCTGTATCTGCACTACAAGCCCTTAAAAACTGGATCCTGACAGCTGAAAAAAGCTCAACAAAATTACTTAAGAAATAGATGTACATGCCTTCTATGGCATCAGAGGAAATGAAAGTGCCGACAAACTGGCAAAAACATGAGCAAACATGCCACAACCAAACATTCCCACCAATGTAAGAACCACAAAATACATGATACATAATAACTGCAAACAGCAGTAGATTGACTGCTGGGCTACTGGCATAACTGCAACAGCACTTTATGCAGAAAAGTCTCAACCAAACCTGAAACAGCATCAACAACTTAAGCTGCAGAGACCAGAGAACAATTTTTAGGTTGCGAACAAAACATGCACCCCTCAAGAAATATTTGCACAGTGACCTCACACCATACTGCAACAGACAGGAGGAAGAAACAGTTGAAGGCCACCTCCTGAAATGCCTGGCACTAGCAAATCTGCCAAAGCAATTGCTACCACCAAACTCCTCCATCACCAACACTCTGTATGGAGAAACAAAGCCATTGAAAAATACATGTACATTTCATTTCCAAGCACAAGAAAAAAAGAGAGAAAACTCATAACCTAGGGGATGGAGAAAAGTCATCATGATGCTCAGGTCCTTTGTGATACTGAAAAAATGTGCAACAAAGATGTAGGAACTAGAGCTACGACTAGAAATCACTGCTTTAGTTTCAACAATAGATCAAAGAATCACATCTGTCTGTAAGAGATTTTACGACAGAAAATAAGTAAACTGAGTCAATACTATCAGAAATCTGTAATGACAAAATGGAGAAACTAGGGGATGATATAGTCCAAATCATTGAAACAAACAGAATGTTAAGTCTTTAATTTGTAAGGACATCTCTATAACCACTAATCAAATACACTAACAACAGTTCTGATGTTTCACTGACTCTTTATTATCCATTTTTAAGATGAGGGAAACAGTTATTAACAGATAACAAGTGGCAGTCTACACCTCAACCTCCTTCAAGATTTATGACTCCAAGACCTGTCTCTTCTCAATCCTCTGTATGTGGAATGGAAGGAAGTACTTAGCATTACAATAGCTTATTCAAACACATTTTCTGTTGATTCTTGATTAAAAATACCAGACTGCAACTCGGGCTGACTGAAAAGTGTTGCAACTAATGCATTATTTGAACAACAAAAATAATGACTACATTATTTTTCTAGTTTCCAATAATCAAATCTTAACCTCAATTATCCAGACACCTTTTCCTCCTAAATCATCAAAATACTGAGTTTATAGCAATGCTGGAAAGTGAGAAATAAGTATGAACAGTTATAAAAACTGTTCATTTGAAGCAAGTTTTCAAACTATACTAGCTTGACAGATGTTTTAACACATTAACTACCGCAAGCCGGTGTGACCGGCTTTTGAAATCCTATCATTTGGACCGCAAGCCGCTCAGAGCGTCGATCTAATTTTAGTAATAAAACGAATGAAAAATGTACTGAAACACTTTCTGATGTGGTTCGAAATTTTAAGTTGCTACCGGAAAACAAATTACCAAAGCATGGTTGTTGTAGAATACTGAAAAATTGATATTATGTTTGTTTTTCAGCATTTTGGGTTAGTTACCAAATCGTGTAAAACTGTTTACCGTAGCAACTAGTGATAGGACCACAAAAAATGCTTGTACATCTCGTCTAATGGCTGAATAGGCTAGAAACAATTACGAAAATCCTTACTTTGTGCAAACACTGCAGTCTCTGCCTTGATTACTATCTTGGTAATTCTTAAATCTGTATCTACACCAAATATAAAAAAAGAAAAACTTTGGTGAATCTGACACATCTACTCATATTCATGTTTACTCCTACAGAAAACAATGGCTGATTTTATAGCGGTTTTTTTTTTAATGCAGCACTGGAAGAAGCTTTTCAACCATAGCATAAATAAAGATAAGGGAAGGGACAGCACCAGTCAACTTCTCATTTTTATTCCAGATTTGTGGATAAATACAACTTTCTTTTGATGTCATGTCAAAATATATGGTTGGCCATTTAAGTTCTTGATGCCCATGCATTATAAGACATTATGTGGCAGAATCAAATAACCAACAGTTTAAACTATTTTACACTGACAATCATGCTATATTGAGATGTCACTGCCTGCATTCCTGACGTAGATTTTAGTTTCAACAGAAATTAGAGGTACAATTAGACTAGTCTCCAACTTACCACTGAGATCAAATTTCCATACAACTTCAGCAGAAGTTGAGCCTTCTTCCTTTGCTATATAAACCATCTTCCAATCAAGTTCTTCTTTGCGAAAGACATGATCAGCAGAGTAAACACAAGACTCCCAACCTTGATATTCCTCATCTTTTGCTGAGCGGCGTATGTATTTGTCTGCGGCACAACTGTAAACAACATGAATCAGCTCACATTCTCTTTCAGCTTCTGTTGGGCAAAACACAAAATTCTTTTGTTTAACAGACTTGGCTGTAGCATTGCTTCCAAGTTCCCTACGAGCTTGTCTCCAAGCTAATGAACCTGTTGTGCGGCCAGGCAAACTTTCTGAACTACTGTTTTTAACAGTGACAAATTCTGTGAGTTCACAAATGAGTCTGTGCCATAACTGTTGCTGCCTTTCCTGTGTTAGTGTAGATAATTTCTCACGCCAGAGATGATGGATTGTTCTACGAAGCCAGGTCTCTCTACAGAGAATTCGTCTTGCTAACACTTCATTAAGTTTTGCAGAATAACGCCATGTCACATCTTGTATTTCATCACGTGAAACAGCAATGACATAAGTCAGTTTCTTACCCCAACCAGATTCGTAAAGAAGGGGCTTGTCACAGATGTTTTCACATGGATCACAATGAAGCCACCTCGCTCTGGATTCTGAATATACCTCCGTCCAAACATGGTCTGTCCAGTCCATGACATATCTAGCCTCAAAATCTAAAGCTCTGCAACAAAGAGTAAAGCAATCTGCCCACTCACCACATCTTCCACGCCGGGTTTCTAATAGTTTTTCAGCATTTGTATAGCGAGGAAATCTGTTCATGTGGCCACAGGTATTGCATGTGTGTGCCTCCACTCTGCTAGCACCCCATCTTAAATCATCAGGAGATGGGGGAAGACTGCCAGTATTTCTAGTTGCCCCTTTGCATAAGGAACATGGAAGTGTGTCAACCCAATGAAAGAAGGACTTCTTAAACCAGCTAAGCAAAGCTAGGAGTAAATAATCTCTTACATCCAACGCGGGGTGTGCACTAACATTAGATTCCAAATTTTTTTTTGCCTCTGACTCTAGACTATCTACTGGTATGACACTTCGTGCTTTCTGCTTTGCAGAAGGATTTTCGTAATGCAGAACTCGTCTCATTCCATCTTTCATACGGGCAAGAAATACAGCTTCTGATTCCTGATACAGATGGAAAATCATATTGAAATAATTATGAGTGAAGAAATATGGGCATTAACACAAACAGATATTACTACTGCAAATTTAAAGAAAACTACACATGTCCTCAGTAGTGGAGTAATTAACACACCTGTTTTTCACTTGAAAGACCGAGGTTTGCACCCCATGTGTATACAGATGTAACAGACCTGGCCAGTTGGCAGTATAAAACGGCTAATGTAAAATGACAATTTTCAAATGACTTCACAGGTTTTGCAGACTCAGCAACCATTTTGCATGAGAAACAAACCACTGTCAAACTATGCTGATAGGGAACTTTTTGGTTTACACTAATAACAAACTTTTGGTTTACACTTTCAATAGATATATGTGCATGTGTGATTAATAGATGCAGCAATACCATTGCCCTTTAACTAAAACATCGTGGAGAATATTACATTTTATCATATCCATAAACCTTGAAAGATGAGAACAAGGTTTTCATGGCAGAATATGCCTTTGAAAGGCCACAATAAATCATTAGGATATCACAGCTAAGGGAACAATTCTTTAAAATAATATTAATTTACATTCACAACTTACTACTTTTAAAACAGTTAACACACTTTGTTTATATTTTTGACTGTGAAAGATATGCAGAATTACTGATTCATGGTTTGGTTTTAAGGATCATCTTTATTGCACACGGACAACTCCATAAGTGCTCCAATCTCCTCCCTTATATCACACAAGGAGGATCTCAGCACAGTGCACAAACTCTGTAGCACTGGCGATGATCCCAATTCAAGAAGGCTAGGCATCCGATCTCACTACCTAGGAGATGTATGACATCATTAGGAACCACTGGTTCTGAAAAATATTTCCATCAATTATATTCCCTGTACTGGGAGCAAACCTGGTATCTTTAGAATTAGAGGCGGACACCATACCTCTTAGCCACTCTGACTCTCTTACTGATTAATGATAACTGGTCAACCACTTTTATTCTGTGCAACAGAATGTTTGGAACATTCATTTTCTGTTTTTAGGGCATTTATTATTCTTTTTCTTCTTCAAGTACCATGCCTAGTGGCATAGGAGATCAAGTCTCTCCACAACTTCCAGTCTCCAGTACAATTTATCAATTCTGCTGTTGACTTCTTTCCATGCCACAATGTCAGACTGCCCAATGTCAAATATGCTCTCTTTGTCTTCCACTATCTCTTTTTCTTTCAATCTTACCTGTTGTTACGATATATTCCAGCTTTCCTTGTCTCATAACATGCCCAAAAAAAGTGGATTGCTTTTTTCCAACTTGTGAAATAAGTTTCTTTTGCGCACTGGCCTCTTTCAGGATATTCTGATTGTTCTTTTTGAGAAAATACGAAGCAGTTTTTGAGGCCTATTGACTTCTTCAAACTGCATTTCACTGCTGACATTGTTGGTTACCTGTGTCAGTTTACAAATGAATATGCACAGCAGCATGGACCTGAACAAGCCTACTGTCTATGCTGAATGGTATGATGTTACTCCAGAGGAGTTTTATACCTTTTGTGCTTTGCTAATGTATATTGGTCTTGTACCAGCCCCAAGTACTGATCGCCTCTGGTCAAGAAAAAGTCTTTACAATGGACTGTGAGCCAGGGCATTTATGTTTAGAAACAGATTCAAAGCAATAATGAGTTTTTTAAAAGTTTCAGACCTAAAGACCCTCAAGATAAGCTATGTAAAGTGAGAATGTTGTTAACATATATTAGAATGAAGTGCAAAAAGCTATACTAACCTGATAAAAATGTTTCTGTTGATGAAAGAATGGTTAGAAATAAAGGGTGTTTTTTTTTTCAACAGTATATTAGAGACAAGCCAACAAAATGGGTGATGAAGTTATGGGTTCTTGCTGATGCTGTTAGTGGATATACTTATGACTTTGATGTTTATTTAGGTAGGAACACCGCAAACGGACCATTTGGTTTAGCTTATACTGTAGTTATGAATCTTATGAAATCTTTGGTGAGACAAGGATATAGGGTTTATTTTGATAATTTTTATACATCCATTCAGTTACTGAAGGACTTGTGGAAGTTAGGGATTGGAGCTTGTGGCACATCTTTGAAACAGAAAGGGGTTTCCAGCTGCACTTTCAAATATAAAGGAATTTGAAAAAAATAGTATCAGAGGTGTAATGAGGTGGGTTAGAGATGAAGAATTACTAGCAAGTGGAGAGATAACAAAACTATAAAACTGGTTTCAAGCATTCACAATGCAAATGGCCATTGGTTTGCTAAGCGTAGAACTAAGATTAATGGGAATTTTCGAGAACTTAATGTCAGACAGCCAAATCATGCAAGGGATTACAATATAAACATGAAAGGAGTGGACAAGAGTGACCAGCTGATTAACAAGTACAATGTTTTGAGAAAGACCAATAAATATTGGAAAACTTTTTTTTTCACTTTCTGGATATTGCTAGGGTAAATGCTTACATTTTATTTCAAGACCGGCAGAAAAAAACACCCAGATGTAGAAGAACTGAATAGACCAGCTAGATATGGTCAGCTAGATTTTACAGAAGAACTAATCAGGGAATTGGGGAACATATGTTTGTATGATGATGTACCACTTGCTTCAAAGCCACCAGTTGTTTCTCGGCACACCATGGACCCTGAGTTTACAAAGACAAAAAGAAATTGTAAGCTTTGCTATCAGACTGTAAAGATTGAAAGAAAAACAAAAGTTAAATGTAAAGTTTGTGATACTTTTTTATGTTTTCATGCAGGTAGGAATTGTCTGTCAGAATACCGCACGCCTTAGTAGGAAATATATAAACACGTGTTGAGTCTTTATTATGTCACCCTCATAACTGATTTTACTTACGTGCTAGTGATCATACAGTGTTACACTAGAAATATGTCTTCTGAAGTCATATTTCATTAATTTAGCTAAGATGTTGCAGCTACTTATAATAACTGATGGAAGATTTTTTATTTTTTTAAAAGCCTAGTTATGTAACATTTCAAACATTTGGGACCCAAAGATGCAGCAATAGAAAACGCAGTCAGCGATTCATAGCTTGACTGCCTGCGTCAGGACCAGCGAATCAGAGCTGGTCAAGACCACACTCCACCTCCACGTGGTGGTCCTGGAAACAGTCTGCAGCAGTGCAGTCTGGCTGAGCGAGTGTGGATCGCAATGGGAAGGCAAACCCGGTCCTAAAAAATGCTGTGCAGAAGTCGGATGTGTCGACCGAAAGGTGCAGATATCACAGCTTAGGCGTAAACAGACACAATGCAACCACTGTCCTTTTCAGGACGAACGAGGAAGAAGAAGAAGAAACATTTGCATAATTTTATTATTTAATGTTGAATTGTTTTGGAAATGTAACACATGATGCAGAAATGGTCATACTACAATAAAATATGACTGTTGTTAATTGTTCTGATAATACTTTTTTTGGTCTTCTTTGTGAAATATCATGTTTATAATTTTTGTGTATTTTTCCTGTTTCTTCAATATTTTAAAACTCACATCAATATAAATTTAAAAAATATTAATTTTACATCTAAATATGGTAGTCTGTTCAATTACAAACAATTTGATGTATAACACTCTTGGTTAGACTTCAAATTAAAATGTATCAAGGAACATTAGAAGTCAGATATGTCAGAGTATGAGAAAATGATACAAAATATCAGGTCTGAAAAGAGTTAAAATCAGACAAAAGAGGAAAATCTATTCACGATAACCAAAGCAGTTTTTCATTACACAGAATGCCAGGTGTATTTGTGCATTAAGCATGACACCATTTGCTAGAAAGATTACCACTTGAAGACAGAATATTGGGGATAGAATAGCTTACAGGTAGATTTGAAAACTGCCTTCTTAGCAATGTGTAATTTGTCAGATGTTGTACAGCACTAGAGATTGGTATTCTGGTGTGAAACAACTGCCTATCACACTCTGAATGGCATAACATGATGATGGTGAATATGAACTTGGTATGACAGTGTAAATAAATCATTGTCTTTCCTCATTGATAAAAACACTTTTTAAGGTCAAATGAGTGTTAACTGATGTTCAAGCATGGGCTCACAAAAACAGCCCAGGGGCAGCAAGGAGTGGGTTTGGATGATAAAGGAGCATGGGGATCAAAGGGTTAACTTTTTAAACAGAGGGGATATGTGTATTTCTTCAATATGCACAACAGCAAAATATGGAAGATATGTGTAGAGCCCTTTTCGTAGACCTCTGCACTCCTTTATAGATGAAGGTAGTCTTATATTTTATTAATATGTTGTCCTACCAGTAAATAACTTTACGCACCGACTTACATGAGAGTAAGTCTTATTGGTGAGTTTGATTTCCTTAGCGCACGGTTGTGCACTAAGGCGTATAGGGGGTTATCCTGTCCGCACGTGTATCTAGACAGTCAGTTGACGTCATCTGTGGGTTTGAGAAGCAAGAATCCCAAGTCCTACAAAGGAAGCTTTGGGAGTTCGAAACCCGTGTTTTTGAGTAAAGTATTGATGTTTTAGACCCGGTCCTGCGGATTAGCAGTCGTAGCCGGTAGTCGTCCACGTGAGTGTTCATTCGTTGGAAGAACCACGTATGTATTTATTATAATAATAATGATTGTTCTGCAAAGTCGTGAGCATCTAGTCGATATCAGGTAACTAGCCTGTACCGAAATGGATTCACAGCTGAAGATGTATTTTTATATGCCAGTAAATGCCTATCAAAGAGATCATCGGTAACTACCGTGGATCTACGATATATATATATTATTAGGAAGCCGTTGGGGTCAGTCACGGCTAATACAAGAGGTAATTCAAGTATCGATGCCTAAGTAACTTTACATGCCTTGAAGGTATTTAGTAGGAACCTGCACCTACGTTCTATTATGATTCGTTGATGAGGACTTCTTTATATATGAAAATACTAAAGAGCGGGATCTTAGATACTACCAAGTATAATGAGAACCTCCTGTCCTTGAGGAAAGGTCAACCTTGATCAATATAACATTGTACTTAATCTACTTCATGACCTTTATGACTATTGATGTATTCACTCAGAGACCTGGTCAGAATTTACTTGAGGATTCTTCTGAGATTATTTATTTGAACTTTTATTGAGGACATGCGTCCACTATCACCATGTTTGAATCACCTATTAACCGTCCACGTTGAATGTATCGTCCCGTATGATGTGATGTTAATAAACCATGTATGAACTTTTCAAGTAACGAGTTTGACTATCACAGTATTGGCACCTGTTGATGTGCCTCATGGGAGCCGCGCTGGTGTAATGGCTTCGGCGTTGTACTGGCGACCAGGTGTTCATGGTTCAAACCCGGGCGTCGGCGTTTGAAGAAATGTTTACGGCCGGAAATTTGACTGAATAGCCTGAACGGCTCCTGTGATAAACCCTCTGTGGATGGGAAGGAGCGAAGCTCCTGACCGGGTTGGAAGGAAAGTCCTCAGGTTCCCCAGCCTCGCAATGACATGTCATTGGGCCGAAGGGGCTGAAAGCCCAAGTGCCGCTGGTTAAGGAAGTAAGTAAGTAAGTAAGTAAGTTGATGTGCCTACGTTGGGTTTGCATCTTACTGCACCAAGATTTTATAGATTCGCGAAATCAGCACGATTGACACCAAACACTACCAACAATTACATATCCACCACCAACAGTAGCAACAACAAGAGACAAGATATGGGTCCAACAGTATGGTGGCGCAGTGTGCTCTGAAAACATCCAGTTTTCAATAGCGGAATTGAACTCCAGTCTACATTCAAACTCGGTTGAACAGAAACAAGGTAGCTTTCAAGGCGACAACATCCTGGACCTTGCAGCACTTCTAACGGTCATCACAAGTCAAGGACAACCCAGGGACTTCAACTGTCAAGTTTCGACATTGTACTCTGGCTTTATATTTCGTCAAATAGATGTCTCATACATGCAGTCCTGGATGCGAGGGATATTTTCTTTTTAGCCGGTTGAGATAAGTAAAAACGTCGTGTTGTGATTACACCGTTTTACGTGTAGCTGCATCTTATCTAGTAATATGTCCACTGTTTCTTTATTCATGTTGCATGTTCTATGTTCAATGTTTTTTGTGAGAGTTTGGGAATGGCGACTTAGGACGGGAAAATACCAGTTTCGCCACAGGTCCGTCTTGAGTGTTCTGTAGGGTATTATTTTGCAGACTTCCCTCAGTGGAATGTTCCTATGCGTGAGCATAGAAGGATCTTTGGTCCACTGTGTCTGGTAGTCTGTGACTCCTGACTGTTTTAGCCGTAGCGTCAAGTTTTAATTGTTGTTTTCATAGTTATTTTACTCGTACTTAGTTTTATGATGTATTTTGTTAGTATTATGCGTCCTTCTAACCTGACTATCGTTCAGTTTTATACAAAACATATGTTTTTACACTGTGTTGTCAACTGTCTTGTGTATTATCGGATTGTAGATGTCATCGTAATTTTTTACGACATTCTATTTTAGTTCCACATTTTTATTTTTGTTGATTTCTACGACTGTTTTCATTTGTCTTGATTATCGTGTCTTGTCAGTATTGTGCCTATTGTCTGTCACGTTATTGCTTTCATACCATTTCATGTTATAAATTACTTTATTAATTATTAATATAATTGCCTATTATATGACTTGATTTTACCGTTCTAGGACAGGAACGAAGACCACTCGTTGTAGTAACACTTTTAAGTAGTATTATTACATAATAATATTGAATAATGTCTACCTTAGACTATTTTATTAAGCAGGCTAAGGCGCTTAATATACCTCCGGAAGAGATTAGATCATTTGCTATGACAGAATATAAAGAATCTCAAAGGTTGGAATCTCAAAGATTGGATGCTGAAAAGTTACGTTTGGAAAATTTGAAATTTGAGGCAGATCAAAAACGGACTGAGGCTGAGGAAGAGGAGAAAAAAATGAGATTAGCCGCTGAATTAGAAGAGAAACGATTTCAGCGTGAGGCAGAACGGAAAATGGAAGAAAAACAAAAGGAGATGGAAGTTAAACAAAAGGAGATAGAAGTTAAACAAGCAAAGAGATGCCGGCAGAGACAGGAAAGACTACTTAAAATTGGAAATGGAAGAAAGGAGATTAATAGCTGAACAAAATACAATAAGACTTCAGCTTGAGACAGAAGAGAATGAAAAGAAACGTCAGCATGATTTGAAACTTGCCGAATTGGAATTTGATAGAATAAGATTGGCAAGTGAATGTAATACGCAAAAGACTCAGGAAGGCCAGTCTTCATCTAGACATGAGAATTTTAGAGAGATTCATCTCAAATTGCCTAAATTTACTCCACCATCCGACGATGTCATATTTTTTTTGGACAGGTTTGAGGCTACATGTCGATCGTACAACTTGGATAAATCATTATATTGCACCCACTTATCCAGATTACTAACAGGAGAGGCAATGGCTGTGTATCACACTACTAGCTCTATAGAAAAAAATGATTACGATGCTCTCAGGGCCGCTCTTCTAAATAAATTTCAGATGACAGAGGATCAATACAGACTTAGGTTCAAGTCTATGCTCCCGCAATCTAGCAAGAATTTTGATGATTTTCTTTCGCAAATACGTCTTACCTTAGAACGATGGATAGAACTATCCAAGATAGAGAAATCGTATGACGGTATTTTCGATTTATTACTTCGCGATAAAGTTTTATCGGCAGTAAGTCCTGCATTTCTTGCGTTCCTGCATGAACGTAAGCCTGGTAATATAAAAGAAATGTCAGATCATTGTAAAAATTTCTGCACAGCTCATCCTAACATGGATGTCAGCAATGCGCAACTTAAGGACGATTTACCCGTTGCTTTCGCCATGCAACAAAACAGTTTCCCTAGAAATCGTTCGATAAGTAGCGATAGAAATTTTCAAAGGGGAAGTAATAATAATTTCAACTTTAGTCATTTTCAAAAGGGGAAACAATACTCACATTCTGCTCCATTTAATGTATCATGGGGCCAAGCTCACAGATCTCAAGATTTTAGTAACAACAATCCTAAATATAATCAAGGTAATAATAATAAACAACATTGGAGATCTCAATCATATCATCCAGAAAATAGAAATAGATTTATGAATAGGTCATTTCGCCAACATCACAACAGTGAAAACTTTCATTGGCGGACTCAGCCAAATTTTAATGATAGCAGAAACAGTAATTATAGCAATTTTAATGACAATAATCAGGTTCGATCGCGACGAAGAGATAGATCGTTGAGCAGACCACGACAACATTCAAATGTTGCTTCAATTGAAGCACTAACTAACAAAGGTAATGATACTAATGTTAATCAACATAACGCTATGTCTTGTATCGATCTAGAACAGGTAAAGACATGTCAAGAATGCTCAATGCTATTCCAGCCCAAGGCGATCACGACGCTGCGATGCGGGCACACTTTACCAAGTCTACCCGTAGTTTGTACAGCTACTTCTGCATCAATTCACCAAGGGAAAGGGTGTTTAAAATTTAACAGAGGATACGTCAACTCGATTCCTTGCTCTGTCTTGTTTGACTCAGGCTGCAGCACGGTGGGAGTGCGGAACTCTCTGATCGACCCCTCCTTGGCCACAGGCAACGTGGTCAAGTGTGTCACATTTGGGGGTACTGTGGAAACCTTCCCTACAGCCATCATTAACTTACATACACCTTTCTTTTCAGGGAAGATCCATGCCTGTCTTCTGCAGAATCCAGTTAGCGATGTAATACTTGGTTGTATACACGGTATAAAAGAGTGTACACCAGAGCAAATTAATGAATGGGAAAAGCGACACATTCATGCTGCAAATGCAGTTGTTACCAGAGCGCAAGCTACTGAATTGTCGCGTGAATCAACTTCTGAACCTACGGTTCATAATAGTAATGATGATGATTCTCCTATTTCAAGGGAGCTGTTTGCTAATTTACAAAAGAATGACAATTCTTTGCAGAGATTTTTTCAATTGGCGACTAAGAAAAATAATAACAACAAAATTGCAAAGTCTAGACACCAATTTGCTCTAAAAAAAGGTATTTTAGTTAGATTAATAAGAGAAACAGATTCATTGGTGCGTTCACAAATTCTGGTCCCGTTTGCTATGAGACCCAGAATATTACGACATGCTCATGATTCACAATGCGCAGGTCACATGGGTTTTTCCCGAACAAAATCTAGAGTGCTATCCGCATTCTATTGGCCTGGCGTTCATAGGGATGTTAATCTCTATTGTCGTTCCTGCGTGACATGTCAGGAAGTTAAAGTAAGGGGTCCGTATCATGATGCTCCTATTCAAGCTGCGGACATACCTATTAGACCATTTGATAAAATGGCAATAGACATCATTGGTCCTATATTGCCATCAGCAAGAGGACATACACATATTCTCACCTGTATCGATATGTGTACGCGTTGGCCTGAGGCCATACCTCTTAAAAACACCTCATCTGCCAGCGTTGCAGAAGCTTTAATGCTGATCTTTTCACGCATTGGTTTTCCGCGTAAGATCCTATCAGATCATGGGGTCCAGTTTATTTCCGAATCCATGTCACAGGTTATGAAGACATTGGGTATAGATAGATCTCTCAGTTCTATATACCATGCGATGTCGAATGGATTAATTGAGAGACAGAATAGGACACTTAAGCAGTTGTTGGGTAAGATGACTCAAGATCACCCTCAGGAGTGGGACAGGGTCCTACCCGCTGCTCTCTTCGCGTATCGCGAAGTGCAAAACCAAGCAACAGGGTTTTCCCCCTTCCAGTTGGTTTTTGGCATACAACCACGCGGACCTATGTCTTTAATCCATGATTTATTGGTTGAAGATAATATACCTGAGGAAACTCAATCCTCATATGAATATGTCATCTCTTTAAGAAAGAGAATAATAGATGCCTGTAGATTAGCTACTGCATCATCCGAAGAGTCTAAAGAAAAAGCTCGTCTATTTGCAAATCGGTATAGACGTCTTCGCCAGCTTATTCCTGGTGACGAGGCTTTTGTTTTACTGCCTTCACATAATAATCGTCTACTTATCACATGGAGAGGTCCATTTAGGATCATCTCAAGAATATCCGATGTCGACTACATCGTAGATATTAATGGAAAACACAAAACCTTTCACATTAACATGTTGAAAGAGTATTATTCACGTCCTGATTATTTACAATCAGTATTTCAAGCGACTGACGATCCTACTCCTCACATTCATAACTATACTAATCTGTCAGTTATACAAGAAGAAGAATCTTCTTTTCAAGATGTACAATTGCCCATACCAGTTGTACCTCTTCATTCCACGGAAAACTGGAATGCTGTCACTATTTCTTCTTCTCTTTCGACTGATCAACGACAGCAAGTTTCATCACTACTTCAAATGTATGATAAGGTTCTCACTGACATTCCAGGTCATACATCAGCTATTCAGCATGATATTCTCCTAACTGATGAAACACCTATCCGTATTCGTCCATATCCCATACCTTTGCACTTTAGAGATAAGGTCGAAAAGGAATTAGATGAGATGCTTCGATTAAACATAATTGAACCTTCGTTGTCACCATATGCTTCATCTATGGTGATAATTAGAAAGAAAGATAATAACATTCGTCTATGTGTAGACTACAGAAAATTAAATAAAGTCACACAATTTGACGCTGAACCTTTGCCACTTTTAGATGATTTATTAGTAAAATTATCTCATTCTACTTTCTTCTCTAAGTTTGATCTGTCAAAAGGCTATTGGCAAGTACCATTGACAGAAAGGGCAAAACCACTAACTGCTTTCTCGACGCCCCGGGGCCTATTCCAATGGAATTTTATGCCTTTCGGGTTAGTCAACGCTCCTGCCACGTTCGTACGCATGATGCGTCGAATCCTATCTCATCATCCCAACGTCATTGCGTACATAGACGACATTTGTCTTTTCAGTGACTCATGGGAAGAACATTTAGAAGGATTAAACTCATTACTGTCCACATTACAAAATCATAATTTAACTGCTAAGCCATCAAAGGCATTTGTGGGTTTCCACGAGATTTCTTTTTTGGGACACCGTATTGGTCGCGGTATGTTATACACAGAGGACAGTAATGTTTCCAAAATCCTTAACATCTCCACACCTAAAACAAAGAAACAAGTTCGATCTCTATTAGGACTAGTACAATACTATGGGAAATTCATACCACATCTTTCGTCCATTACTGCTCCTTTCTCTTCATTACTTAGGAAAGGTGCAGCTAACGTGATTCGGTGGTCTAACGAACATCAAATCGCGTTGGATATCATAAAGAAATTTTTTTCTAATCATCCTGTTTTAAGGTTACCTAACGAGAATTTGCCATTTGTATTACGCAGCGATGCTTCTAATTACGGCGTGGGAAGTGTCTTACTACAAGAATATAATGGCACCTTGCATCCCGTTCTCTATGTGTCACGGAAGTTAACTCCAACTGAACAGAATTATTCAGTTTTAGATAAAGAACTTCTCGGGCTTGTTTGGTCAATAAATAAACTTCAAAGATATCTGCTTGGATCACACTTTATTGTGGAATCAGACCAAAAAGCTCTTTATTTTCTCACCGAAATAACATTTCTACCACTCTGATTTCTTCGTGGAACTGAATTTGTTATATTATAAACTGTTTACTAACAGGAAAATGGAACTTTCGGTATTTAAGTAATTAATAACATTATTAGGGTGAAATAAATGAATTAATTAGATTATTAAACTTAGATACTTAGTTAGTTAAAATAATGATTAATGTAATTAACTATACAATATTTAAGTGGATTTATCAATAGTTGTATTTAAGCACATTAATTTAACATTAGTACTTTCATTAGTACCTCAAAAGGACTTAGACACACAGTTAAGTGCGTTGTTCTTATACGTGTTTAAATTGTATTCTTTCATTTTTATTCATTTTTTCACTTGTCATTTTAAATGCATATCCATCACTTTTCTGTTTATTCATTGGTTTCTCATCATTTCTTTGTATTTGCGTTTACATTTGTTTTAATTCAATATTTCTAATATGATATGTCATTTCATTGACCACATTGTACCAAAGGTGTGCAATTGTGGATGTATGCTTTAATGCATACCTTTTGTTGTTTGAGTTAACTGGAATTTCATATTTTATTATTTTTATCATGATATATTGGTAAAATAGGAATATGTAAACTTGACTTACCTCTAGTGTCGGTATTAAAGAAAAAAAATTAATATAATTAATTTTTTTGGGGGGGATTGGTAAGGAATCTGTAGAGCCCTTTTCGTAGACCTCTGCACTCCTTTATAGATGAAGGTAGTCTTATATTATTAATATGTTGTCCTACCAGTAAATAACTTTACGCACCGACTTACATGAGAGTAAGTCTTATTGGTGAGTTTGATTTCATTAGCGCACGGTTGTGCACTAAGGCGTATAGGGGGTTATCCTGTCCGCACGTGTATCTAGACAGTCAGTTGACGTCATCTGTGGGTTTGAGAAGCAAGAATCCCAAGTCCTACAAAGGAAGCTTTGGGAGTTCGAAACCCGTGTTTTTGAGTAAAGTATTGATGTTTTAGACCCGGTCCTGCGGATTAGCAGTCGTAGCCGGTAGTCGTCCACGTGAGTGTTCATTCGTTGGAAGAACCACGTATGTATTTATTATAATAATAATGATTGTTCTGCAAAGTCGTGAGCATCTAGTCGATATCAGGTAACTAGCCTGTACCGAAATGGATTCACAGCTGAAGATGTATTTTTATATGCCAGTAAATGCCTATCAAAGAGATCATCGGTAACTACCGTGGATCTACGATATATATATATTATTAGGAAGCCGTTGGGGTCAGTCACGGCTAATACAAGAGGTAATTCAAGTATCGATGCCTAAGTAACTTTACATGCCTTGAAGGTATTTAGTAGGAACCTGCACCTACGTTCTATTATGATTCGTTGATGAGGACTTCTTTATATATGAAAATACTAAAGAGCGGGATCTTAGATACTACCAAGTATAATGAGAACCTCCTGTCCTTGAGGAAAGGTCAACCTTGATCAATATAACATTGTACTTAATCTACTTCATGACCTTTATGACTATTGATGTATTCACTCAGAGACCTGGTCAGAATTTACTTGAGGATTCTTCTGAGATTATTTATTTGAACTTTTATTGAGGACATGCGTCCACTATCACCATGTTTGAATCACCTATTAACCGTCCACGTTGAATGTATCGTCCCGTATGATGTGATGTTAATAAACCATGTATGAACTTTTCAAGTAACGAGTTTGACTATCATAGTATTGGCACCTGTTGATGTGCCTACGTTGGGTTTGCATCTTACTGCACCAAGATTTTATAGATTCGCGAAATCAGCACGATTGACACCAAACACTATCAACAATTACATATCCACCACCAACAGTAGCAACAACAAGACATGGGTCCAACAGTATGGTGGCGCAGTGTGCTCTGAAAACATCCAGTTTTCAATAGCGGAATTGAACTCCATTCTACATTCAAACTCGGTTGAACAGAAACATGGTATCTTTCAAGGCGACAACATCCTGGACCTTGCAGCACTTCTAACGGTCATCAAAAGTCAAGGACAACCCAGGGACTTCAACTGTCAAGTTTCGACATTGGACTCTGGCTTCATGTTTCGTCAAATAGATGTCTCATACATGCAGTCCTGGATGCGAGGGATATTGTTTTTTAGCCGGTTGAGATAAGTAAAAACGTCGTGTTGTCATTACACCGTTTTACGTTTAGATGCATCTTATCTCGTAATATGTCCACTGTTTCTTTATTCATGTTGCATGTTCTATGTTCAATGTTTTTTGTGAGAGTTTGGGAATGGCGACTTAGGACGGGAAAATACCAGTTTCGCCACAGGTCCGTCTTGAGTGTTCTGTAGGGTATTATTTTGCAGACTTCCCTCAGTGGAATGTTCCTATGCGTGAGCATAGAAGGATCTTTGGTCCACTGTGTCTGGTAGTCTGTGACTCCTGACTGTTTTAGCCGTAGCGTCAAGTTTTAATTGTTTTCATAGTTATTTTACTCGTACTTAGTTTTATGATGTATTTTGTATGTGATTATTGTCCTTCTAACCTGACTATCATTCAGTTTTTTACAAAACATATGTTTTTACACTGTGTTGTCAACTGTCTTGTGCATTATCGGATCGTAGATGTCATCGTAATTTTTTACGACATTCTATTTTAGTTCCACATTTTTATTTTTTTTGATTTCTACGACTGTTTTCATTTGTCTTGATTATCGTGTCTTGTCAGTATTGTGCTATTGTCTGTCACGTTATTGCTTTCATACCATTTCATGTTATAAATTACTTTATTAATTATTAATATAATTGCCTATTATATGACTTGATTTTACCGTTCTAGGACAGGAACGAAGACCACTCGTTGTAGTAACACTTTTAAGTAGTATTATTACATAATAATATTGAATAATGTCTACCTTAGACTATTTTATTAAGCAGGCTAAGGCGCTTAATATACCTCCGGAAGAGATTAGATCATTTGCTATGACAGAATATAAAGAATCTCAAAGGTTGGAATCTCAAAGATTGGATGCTGAAAAGTTACGTTTGGAAAATTTGAAATTTGAGGCAGATCAAAAACGGACTGAGGCTGAGGATGAGAGAAAAAAAAAAAATGAGAGATTAGCCGCTGAATTAGAAGAGAAACGATTTCAGCGTGAGGCAGAACGGAAAATGGAAGAAAAACAAAAGGAGATGGAAGTTAAACAAAAGGAGATAGAAGTTAAACATAAGGAAATGGAAGAAAGGAGATTAATAGCTGAACAAAATACAATAAGACTTCAGCTTGAGACAGAAGAGAATGAAAAGAAACGTCAGCATGATTTGAAACTTGCCGAATTGGAATTTGATAGAATAAGATTGGCAAGTGAATGTAATACGCAAAAGACTCAGGAAGGCCAGTCTTCATCTAGACATGAGAATTTTAGAGAGATTCATCTCAAATTGCCTAAATTTACTCCACCATCCGACGATGTCATATTTTTTTTGGACAGGTTTGAGGCTACATGTCGATCGTACAACTTGGATAAATCATTATATTGCACCCACTTATCCAGATTACTAACAGGAGAGGCAATGGCTGTGTATCACACTACTAGCTCTATAGAAAAAAATGATTACGATGCTCTCAGGGCCGCTCTTCTAAATAAATTTCAGATGACAGAGGATCAATACAGACTTAGGTTCAAGTCTATGCTCCCGCAATCTAGCAAGAATTTTGATGATTTTCTTTCGCAAATACGTCTTACCTTAGAACGATGGATAGAACTATCCAAGATAGAGAAATCGTATGACGGTATTTTCGATTTATTACTTCGCGATAAAGTTTTATCGGCAGTAAGTCCTGCATTTCTTGCGTTCCTGCATGAACGTAAGCCTGGTAATATAAAAGAAATGTCAGATCATTGTAAAAATTTCTGCACAGCTCATTCTAACATGGATGTCAGCAATGCGCGACTTAAGGATGATTTACCCGTTGCTTTCGCCATGCAACAAAACAGTTTCCCTAGAAATCGTTCGATAAGTAGCGATAGAAATTTTCAAAGGGGAAGTAATAATAATTTCAACTTTAGTCATTTTCAAAAGGGGAAACAATACTCACATTCTGCTCCATTTAATGTATCATGGGGCCAAGCTCACAGATCTCAAGATTTTAGTAACAACAATCCTAAATATAATCAAGGTAATAATAATAAACAACATTGGAGATCTCAATCATATCATCCAGAAAATAGAAACAGATTTATGAATAGGTCATTTCGCCAACATCACAACAGTGAAAACTTTCATTGGCGGACTCAGCCAAATTTTAATGATAGCAGAAACAGTAATTATAGCAATTTTAATGACAATAATCAGGTTCGATCGCGACGAAGAGATAGATCGTTGAGCAGACCACGACAACATTCAAATGTTGCTTCAATTGAAGCACTAACTAACAAAGGTAATGATACTAATGTTAATCAACATAACGCTATGTCTTGTATCGATCTAGAACAGGTAAAGACATGTCAAGAATGCTCAACGCTATTCCAGCCCAAGGCGATCACGACGCTGCGATGCGGGCACACTTTACCAAGTCTACCCGTAGTTTGTACAGCTACTTCTGCATCAATTCACCAAGGGAAAGGGTGTTTAAAATTTAACAGAGGATACGTCAACTCTATTCCTTGCTCTGTCTTGTTTGACTCAGGCTGCAGCACGGTGGGAGTGTGGAACTCTCTGATCGACCCCTCCTTGGCCACAGGCAACGTGGTCAAGTGTGTCACATTTGGGGGTACTGTGGAAACCTTCCCTACAGCCATCATTAACTTACATACACCTTTCTTTTCAGGGAAGATCCATGCCTGTCTTCTGCAGAATCCAGTTAGCGATGTAATACTTGGTTGTATACACGGTATAAAAGAGTGTACACCAGAGCAAATTAATGAATGGGAAAAGCGACACATTCATGCTGCAAATGCAGTTGTTACCAGAGCGCAAGCTACTGAATTGTCGCGTGAATCAACTTCTGAACCTACGGTTCATAATAGTAATGATGATGATTCTCCTATTTCAAGGGAGCTGTTTGCTAATTTACAAAAGAATGACAATTCTTTGCAGAGATTTTTTTCAATT
The DNA here is from genome assembly GCA_024509875.1 of Oreohelix idahoensis. NCBI lineage: Eukaryota > Metazoa > Mollusca > Gastropoda > Stylommatophora > Oreohelicidae > Oreohelix > Oreohelix idahoensis. The sequence goes on from JAMPIV010001137.1 coordinate 463,368, forward strand.
GGCGACTAAGAAAAATAATAACAACAAAATTGCAAAGTCTAGACACCAATTTGCTCTAAAAAAAGGTATTTTAGTTAGATTAATAAGAGAAACAGATTCATTGGTGCGTTCACAAATTCTGGTCCCGTCTGCTATGCGACCCAGAATATTACGACATGCTCATGATTCACAATGCGCAGGTCACATGGGTTTTTCCCGAACAAAATCTAGAGTGCTATCCGCATTCTATTGGCCTGGCGTTCATAGGGATGTTAATCTCTATTGTCGTTCCTGCGTGACATGTCAGGAAGTTAAAGTAAGGGGTCCGTATCATGATGCTCCTATCCAAGCTACGGACATACCTATTAGACCATTTGATAAAATGGCAATAGACATCATTGGTCCTATATTGCCATCTGCAAGAGGACATACACATATTCTCACCTGTATCGATATGTGTACGCGTTGGCCTGAGGCCATACCTCTTAAAAAACACCTCATCTGCCAGCGTTGCAGAAGCTTTAATGCTGATCTTTTCACGCATTGGTTTTCCGCGTAAGATCCTATCAGATCATGGGGTCCAGTTTATTTCCGAATCCATGTCACAGGTTATGAAGACATTGGGTATAGATAGATCTCTCAGTTCTATATACCATGCGATGTCGAATGGATTAATTGAGAGACAGAATAGGACACTTAAGCAGTTGTTGGGTAAGATGACTCAAGATCACCCTCAGGAGTGGGACAGGGTCCTACCCGCTGCTCTCTTCGCGTATCGCGAAGTGCAAAACCAAGCAACAGGGTTTTCCCCCTTCCAGTTGGTTTTTGGCATACAACCACGCGGACCTATGTCTTTAATCCATGATTTATTGGTTGAAGATAATATACCTGAGGAAACTCAATCCTCATATGAATATGTCATCTCTTTAAGAAAGAGAATAATAGATGCCTGTAGATTAGCTACTGCATCATCCGAAGAGTCTAAAGAAAAAGCTCGTCTATTTGCAAATCGGTATAGACGTCTTCGCCAGCTTATTCCTGGTGACGAGGCTTTTGTTTTACTGCCTTCACATAATAATCGTCTACTTATCACATGGAGAGGTCCATTTAGGATCATCTCAAGAATATCCGATGTCGACTACATCGTAGATATTAATGGAAAACACAAAACCTTTCACATTAACATGTTGAAAGAGTATTATTCACGTCCTGATTATTTACAATCAGTATTTCAAGCGACTGACGATCCTACTCCTCACATTCATAACTATACTAATCTGTCAGTTATACAAGAAGAAGAATCTTCTTTTCAAGATGTACAATTGCCCATACCAGTTGTACCTCTTCATTCCACGGAAAACTGGAATGCTGTCACTATTTCTTCTTCTCTTTCGACTGATCAACGACAGCAAGTTTCATCACTACTTCAAATGTATGATAAGGTTCTCACTGACATTCCAGGTCATACATCAGCTATTCAGCATGATATTCTCCTAACTGATGAAACACCTATCCGTATTCGTCCATATCCCATACCTTTGCACTTTAGAGATAAGGTCGAAAAGGAATTAGATGAGATGCTTCGATTAAACATAATTGAACCTTCGTTGTCACCATATGCTTCATCTATGGTGATAATTAGAAAGAAAGATAATAACATTCGTCTATGTGTAGACTACAGAAAATTAAATAAAGTCACACAATTTGACGCTGAACCTTTGCCACTTTTAGATGATTTATTAGTAAAATTATCTCATTCTACTTTCTTCTCTAAGTTTGATCTGTCAAAAGGCTATTGGCAAGTACCATTGACAGAAAGGGCAAAACCACTAACTGCTTTCTCGACGCCCCGGGGCCTATTCCAATGGAATTTTATGCCTTTCGGGTTAGTCAACGCTCCTGCCACGTTCGTACGCATGATGCGTCGAATCCTATCTCATCATCCCAACGTCATTGCGTACATAGACGACATTTGTCTTTTCAGTGACTCATGGGAAGAACATTTAGAAGGATTAAACTCATTACTGTCCACATTACAAAATCATAATTTAACTGCTAAGCCATCAAAGGCATTTGTGGGTTTCCACGAGATTTCTTTTTTGGGACACCGTATTGGTCGCGGTATGTTATACACAGAGGACAGTAATGTTTCCAAAATCCTTAACATCTCCACACCTAAAACAAAGAAACAAGTTCGATCTCTATTAGGACTAGTACAATACTATGGGAAATTCATACCACATCTTTCGTCCATTACTGCTCCTTTCTCTTCATTACTTAGGAAAGGTGCAGCTAACGTGATTCGGTGGTCTAACGAACATCAAATCGCGTTGGATATCATAAAGAAATTTTTTTCTAATCATCCTGTTTTAAGGTTACCTAACGAGAATTTGCCATTTGTATTACGCAGCGATGCTTCTAATTACGGCGTGGGAAGTGTCTTACTACAAGAATATAATGGCACCTTGCATCCCGTTCTCTATGTGTCACGGAAGTTAACTCCAACTGAACAGAATTATTCAGTTTTAGATAAAGAACTTCTCGGGCTTGTTTGGTCAATAAATAAACTGCAAAGATATCTGCTTGGATCACACTTTATTGTGGAATCAGACCAAAAAGCTCTTACTGCACTCAACACAAAGGACGTAAAATCTGCCAAATCTACCAGGTATGCGATCGCGTTACAACCATTTAATTTCACGATTCGATCCATACCTGGCACACAGAATGTTCTCGCTGACATCTTGTCAAGATGTCCGAATGAATCGAGTTAACAGCTACGCACTAAAGACAACTGAACTTGGACACTGACAGTTCGTCGAGGGTAACTTTTTACGTGTGATACCTCGATTATAAGAGTCATTAACATTCATTCAAGTGAAATCTACAATGCTTATGTATCAAAATAACATGGAACTTTAAGGTATATGACTATCCTTGTGAGAATTACATACACTTAATTATGACATTGAAAAGATAATAACGTTGGAAAAGGATTGTATTTTCTCACCGAAATAACATTTCTACCACTCTGATTTCTTCGTGGAACTGAATTTGTTATATTATAAACTGTTTACTAACAGGAAAATGGAACTTTCGGTATTTAAGTAATTAATAACATTATTAGGGTGAAATAAATGAATTAATTAGATTATTAAACTTAGATACTTAGTTAGTTAAAATAATGATTAATGTAATTAACTATACAATATTTAAGTGGATTTATCAATAGTTGTATTTAAGCACATTAATTTAACATTAGTACTTTCATTAGTACCTCAAAAGGACTTAGACACACAGTTAAGTGCGTTGTTCTTATACGTGTTTAAATTGTATTCTTTCATTTTTATTCATTTTTTCACTTGTCATTTTAAATGCATATCCATCACTTTTCTGTTTATTCATTGGTTTCTCATCATTTCTTTGTATTTGCGTTTACATTTGTTTTAATTCAATATTTCTAATATGATATTTCATTTCATTGACCACATTGTACCAAAGGTGTGCAATTGTGGATGTATGCTTTTATGCATACCTTTTGTTGTTTGAGTTAACTGGAATTTCATATTTTATTATTTTTATCATGATATATTGGTAAAATAGGAATATGTAAACTTGACTTACCTCTAGTGTCGGTATTAAAGAAAAAAAAATTAATATAATTAATTTTTTTGGGGGGATTGGTAAGGAATCTGTAGAGCCCTTTTCGTAGACCTCTGCACTCCTTTATAGATGAAGGTAGTCTTATATTATTAATATGTTGTCCTACCAGTAATAAACTTTACGCACCGACTTACATGAGAGTAAGTCTTATTGGTGAGTTTGATTTCATTAGCGCACGGTTGTGCACTAAGGCGTATAGGGGGTTATCCTGTCCGCACGTGTATCTAGACAGTCAGTTGACGTCATCTGTGGGTTTGAGAAGCAAGAATCCCAAGTCCTACAAAGGAAGCTTTGGGAGTTCGAAACCCGTGTTTTTGAGTAAAGTATTGATGTTTTAGACCCGGTCCTGCGGATTAGCAGTCGTAGCCGGTAGTCGTCCACGTGAGTGTTCATTCGTTGGAAGAACCACGTATGTATTTATTATAATAATAATGATTGTTCTGCAAAGTCGTGAGCATCTAGTCGATATCAGGTAACTAGCCTGTACCGAAATGGATTCACAGCTGAAGATGTATTTTTATATGCCAGTAAATGCCTATCAAAGAGATCATCGGTAACTACCGTGGATCTACGATATATATATATTATTAGGAAGCCGTTGGGGTCAGTCACGGCTAATACAAGAGGTAATTCAAGTATCGATGCCTAAGTAACTTTACATGCCTTGAAGGTATTTAGTAGGAACCTGCACCTACGTTCTATTATGATTCGTTGATGAGGACTTCTTTATATATGAAAATACTAAAGAGCGGGATCTTAGATACTACCAAGTATAATGAGAACCTCCTGTCCTTGAGGAAAGGTCAACCTTGATCAATATAACATTGTACTTAATCTACTTCATGACCTTTATGACTATTGATGTATTCACTCAGAGACCTGGTCAGAATTTACTTGAGGATTCTTCTGAGATTATTTATTTGAACTTTTATTGAGGACATGCGTCCACTATCACCATGTTTGAATCACCTATTAACCGTCCACGTTGAATGTATCGTCCCGTATGATGTGATGTTAATAAACCATGTATGAACTTTTCAAGTAACGAGTTTGACTATCACAGTATTGGCACCTGTTGATGTGCCTACGTTGGGTTTGCATCTTACTGCACCAAGATTTTATAGATTCGCGAAATCAGCACGATTGACACCAAACACTACCAACAATTACATATCCACCACCAACAGTAGCAACAACAAGAGACAAGATATGGGTCCAAAATGAAAAGCCCAAGTTTAACAATGTAACAATGTCATCTTAAGTAACAATGTCATCTTAAGTAACAATGTCATCTTAAGTAACAATGCCATCTTAAGTAACAATGCCACCTTAAATAACAAATACACTTCATTAACTGAAAATCCTCACTGCAAACAATTGGATGTTGTAACTACCTGTATGAGGTTCTGAGGTCTGGATGATTGCACTGCTGTGCCAGAAGGACAGGACTGAGAGGTCTGAGCAGGCTTACTTTCCAATTTAACACGTAACTTTTCCAGTTCCCTAAGCAAGTCATCTTTAATGCTTTTAAGAACCTGCAAGTTGGCACTTAGAGGAAGCATCAGAAACTCACCATCCTGAAGAAAAAAATATAAACAGAGATTTTGCAGCACACATGCGCCTGTATCTGTTCAAAAAGAAAGTGTGCATTGTTAAGAAACAAAATCAGTATTCAACTTCTGATATGTTCAGTTCACAGCAGTGTGTTCAAACTAAAAAAGCATACATATTCTGCAAATGATAGCAAGACTGCACTTGTAGAAACACTCCAAAGATGTGGAATTATACATATAACCTGGCAAATAAGACAGATAAAGTTGGCAGAACAGATAATGATATCAGACAAAGAGTTCAAAGGCCAAAAGACAAAATAATCTTTCATTGCACTCAAAAACACATTGAGATTTTAAAAAGTCCAACATAAAAAATTAGAATCTTTAACTCAAGTGTCAAGTCTGTCCTATTGTGTTGCTCTGCAACATGGAAAACAATAAAAAATTACAACCACAAAGTTACAGATTTTTACATATGGATACTTGTGCACAATAGAAGGACTAAAATGGTATGACAAAGTCACCAATGTGGCACTGATGGAAAGAACCTGACTAATAACAGTGGAATAAGAGGTGTGAGAACACTGGCGCTGGATAAGACACACATTGAGAAAACCAGATGATAGCATGGCAAGGTAATCCTTGCTTTGGAATAGCCATGGAAGGAGAAATAGCAGGAGACCTAGAAACAATAGGGAGAAGGAAATAGGGGACAGACATGAAGGGGAAAGGGAAGACATGGAAAGACCTTGAGCTGATAACACAAGACAGGAAGTTTTGGAGTGAGGGAGTTGAAGGGCAATGAATGAATACATAGCAACAAGTAGATTATTTAGATCATTTGGTTCAATTAGATCATATGGTTCAATTAGATCATATGGTTCAATTAGATCATATGGTTCAATTAGATCATATGGTTCAATTAGATCATATGGTTCATTTTGATCACAAGATTGTACATTTGCACCGTTGATGATGTTCTTTGATGAAGAGAAGTGCTGAATAGTATACATCCATACTTAGTATTACTATTTACAATCAGCCTTCTAAAACTAAAAAGGCTCATGACCAGTTACTGTACATCTTCTTGGCCATTTTAACATATGGAAAAAATCAGCACAGAATTTTAGCAAAAATCACAATCAGTCAATGGCTTAATATTTTAGAAGTCGTTGAGATTTAGCTAAAAGTTAATGCTTTTTTCATTAAAAAAGTGGTTGTTTTCAAACTGCTATATTCACTGAAATGCTGTATCTATGATAGCCTGCATGAACTACGAGGGGCGTTCAGAAAGTAATGCACCACATCGTTTTTCTCAGGAGCTGTTTATTCAATAAGCATGAAATTTATAAATAATATACATGGATATGTCATGTAAACATCGGTATTATTCAACATAATCCCCATCAACTTGTACGGCTTTATGCCAGCGCGAAACAAGTGCATGTATTCCTAGCCCGTACCAGATTTTGTCTTGATCATGTAGCCATTTCTTTGCTGCATGAATCACTCCTTCATCATCTTCAAACCTTGTCCCACGGAGTGCATCTTTAAGTGGACCAAATAGATGAAAATCAGAGGGTGCCAAATCGGGACTATAGGGTGGATGGGGTAGTACAGTCCAACCCAATTTGGTGATTGCTTCCCGTGTTGCCAGACTTGTGTGAGGTCGCGCATTGTCGTGAAGGAGAAGCAGGTCTGCTGGATTCTTGTGCGGCCGAACTCTGCGAAAACGTTGATTGAGTTTTTTTCAATGTCTTAATGTAAGCATAATGTCCACAAGAATCACACCTTCAATGTCCCAAAAGACAGTGATCATGACCTTTCCAGCTGAAGGAATTTCGTTCTTCGTGGTGATTGCGGATGATGCCACTCCATTGACTGTCTTTTTGTCTCAGGTTCAAAATGATGTGCCCAGGTTTCATCACCTGTAACGATCTTAGCCAAAAAGTTCTCTCCATCAGCATTGAAATGCTCCAACAATTCAGAAGAAATTGCTTTCCTTTGCAATCGGTGGTCATTTGTGAGACTTCGAGGAACCCATCTTGTGCAAACCTTAGAAAATCCTAGAGTTTTTATAACTGCATTTGCACTACCAATGCTGACTGACAGCTGTAAGGCCAATTGTTGAGTAGTGATTCGCCTATCAGTAAGAATAATGCCCTTAGCGCATTTCAACATTTCTGCGTTGGTGACTGTGGCAGGACGACCACAGCGCAGCCGATCAAGCAGCTCCGTATCTCCACTTCCTGATTCTTTGATTCTCTGAACCCAGCGACTGACTGTACTCCTGTCGACTGCAAAACTTCCATACACATCACATAGACGCTTGTGAATGTTCACAACAGTTTCCTTCTTCTACCCTTCCAAGATGGAGGTGAAATTCGTTTCTCACCTTAGACGCCGAAAGAAAAACATCAGGAATGTGTATATTTCGATGGATATCACCATGTTATGTTAAATTATAGAATTAGAGATACACCAGAGTATCTAGTGGTGTAGATATTTTCCTATAACTGACCTCGAAACCCTTGAATCGGTCGGTTGGATTGGAGGGTTGATCAGTGAGTTAACAATTCACTATCGTAAAACAAGCTATTGTTACCGAAACAGAACCAGGCTCGACAGTAAACATGACTCACTCTAATATCTTGGGGGCTAAGGAGATTTCTAAAATTGGATACTGGAATGTAAGAACTATGTATCAAGACGGAAAATTGGAAGAAGTAATTAAAGAAATGGATAATTATAAGTTGGACTTATTGGGTGTCAGCGAGTGTAGATGGACGGGGAAGGGCATAAAATATATTTCAGAAGAAAAAAAGCAAATTATATACTCTGGTAGTAATGATAATCGTCACACAGAGGGAGTAGCCATCCTAATGACACAGAAAGCAGCAGCATCGCTTATCAGCTGGGTACCTATCAATGAGAGGCTAATATTAGCTAGATTTCAGACACGATTTTTCAAGCTCTCAATTGTACAATGTTATGCACCAACTAACGACGCTCTTGATACCACAAAAGATGACTTCTATGAAGCACTTCTAAGTACCATCAACACAATACCCAAGCATGACATAATAGCAGTCATGGGTGATTTTAACGCCAAAGTAGGTGACAACAACGATGGAGTACAAAGATATCTCGGTACTCATGGCATAGGCTGTATGAATCAAAATGGCGAAAGACTTCTAGAACTTTGTGAAATATCAAACCTCGTTGTGGCAGACACCATCTTTCCACATAAGAATATCCACAAGATAACATGGAATTCACCTGATGGCAGAACTAAGAACCAGATAGATCACTTCTGCATAAGCGCTAAATTTCGCTCATCAGTTCAAGACGTCAGAGCATACAGAGGTGCAGAGATCGGAAGCGATCATAACCTCTGCATAGCTAAAATGAGAATTAAACTGAAGAAGTTATACCAACCGAATAAAAATAGAAGAATAGATGTACACAGACTGCAATCAAATGATATAAAGAAGGAATATAATGTCAAAATGAACAACTATTTCGATGCTTTAGGGCAAAATTGACAGCGATATCACCACCAAGACAATCGATACTAAATGGGAACAACTGAGAACAGCAATGACAGAAGCAGCTGTAGCGACCACCGGATACCTAGTACATAAAAAGAAAAAATGGATGAGAGAAGATACTTGGGATAAAATACAAGAAAGGAAAACAGCAAAACTTAAACTACTAGCGGCAAGTACACATAATGCAGTTGAATCTTGCAAACTAACTTATAACTTGTTAAATAAAGAAGTGAAGACAAAAACTCGAAGAGATAAAAGACATTTCATCAATGAACTGGCCGTAGAAGCTGAAAATGCTGCAAGAACTGGTAATAGTAGGTGCCTTTATCAAATTACAAAACAACTATGTCACCAGCCTACTGCTATGGAAACACCTGTTAAAGGTAAATTAGGGAATTCAATACCAACAGAAAAAGAACAAATGAAGAGATGGGCTGAGCACTTCATGGAGGTGCTAAACAGACCACCACCAACAGTAACACCTGATTTTAATAATGAAACATCCACAACCACTTTGCCAATAACTTGCGATGAATTCACGCTGGACGAGATCAAACAAGCCGTTAAAAGATTAAAAAATTTTAAAGCTGCTGGAGTTGACGAAATTTCAGGGGAAATGATTAAAGCAGTTAATGACAACAACCTCTTGAGAATTTTAGATATTATAAATGAAGTATGGAGAGAAGAACAACCACCACAACAATGGAAAGACAGTATTATTGTAAAGTTACCGAAGAAAGGTGATCTATCAGACTGTAATAACTGGCGTGGTATATCTCTATTATCAGTACCTGGAAAATTATTATGTTGCATGATGTTAGAAAGACTTAAATTGCATGCTGACGAAAAGATCAGAGAAGAACAAGCGGGTTTCAGGCCGAAACGATCATGTATTGATCAAATATTCACACTAAGAACAATTATAGAAGAATCAGTGGAAAGGCAATCGCCACTTATTATCACCTTCGTCGATTTTCAAAAAGCCTTTGATAGTCTACACCGCCCATCATTGTGGAAGATACTTACAATCTATGGTTTTCCAACAAAATATGTGAATATAATCAAAGCGCTATATGACAATGCAAGATGTTGTGTTAGAACAAATAAAGGGAATACAGAATGGTTTACAGTAGAAAACAGGGGTGAAACAAGGCTGTATTATGTCACCACTACTTTTTGGAATAGCTATTGATTGGGTTATGAGAAACTATACCCACAATGAACAATTGGGTATAAAATGGACAAATGGAAAATTCCTGGGGGACCTGGATTTCGCAGATGATGTAGCATTCTTAAGTTCAACACCAAGACAATCCCAAGAAGCAATAAATAATTTGTGTCATCTCTCGGTTAAAATTGGTCTCCAAATAAATGCCTCTAAAACTAAAGCTATGAACTTTTCTAACGAGACCTTTGATATCATCTTGAACGGGGAAAAAACTACAGAAAGTTGAAAGTTTCAATTATTTAGGCAGTAAAATGACTCAGGATGGTGACACAACAAGAGAAATCCATACTAGAATTGCTTTGGCAGCTAGCGCCTTCAATAGATTATCTAACATTTGGAAATTACGATCATTGAATATACATACCAAGCTTCGTCTGTTTAATTCAAATGTTATCTCAGTGTTAACATACGGCTGTGAGAGTTGGAAAATAACAAAATCATTGGAGAACAAGCTGAATACATTCGAGAACAAATGTCTTAGAAAACTCATGAAAATCAGTTGGAAAGAATTCAAGACTAATCGACAAATAAGAGAAGACTCTAGGCAGAAATATGTCTCCGACTATATAAGGAAAAGACGATGGTCATATATCGGTCATGTCCTACGAATGCAAAACAACAGAATACCACTACAGGCGCTCACTTGGGTTCCTGAGGGTAAGCGGAAAAAAAGGAAGACCAAAAGAAACACTCAGAAGAACAATAATAAGAGAAGGAAGAACGTTGGGCCTAAATAATGTGCAAGAGCTAAGAGGAGTGGCGTCACAACGAACAACCTGGAGAGCACTGGTTTCTGCCTTATGCGCCGTGTTTGGCGCTTAAAGAATTTATTATTATTATTTAATGAGAAATTCTATCACAATTCGCTGCTTATAACGCAAGTTGCTAACACGCTCCATTTCAACGGTTTAGGGCAGCCATATTATTTGGCCAGTTGCGGTGCAATTTGGTGCACACAATTGGCACATGCCATATTTGAAGTGTGCAAAATTTCATGCTTCTATCTTCATTATTAGCTGAGAAAAACGATGTGGTGCATTACTTTCAGAACGCCCCTCGTATGTATTTGTATAGACATTAATGTTACATTTGCAAATGGTAACAGCTGACAAAGTCAAATTCATGCATACACTCTCATATGGTATCACTTTTCCAAAAATAAGCTGGCAATATTGCACATCATGCCAGTATAGCTTTGCTAGGTTGGGCAATCCCGAGATGCTGGTGCAGCATGTCTTTGGGGACACCCCCATAAAACTTCTGGTGATATTATGCCATCTTGGTTCTAGGTCTGATATCTTGGCCCAAGATTGACAATCAAATGTCAGCACGGACCTACATCCTTCCAATATTGAACCCTGAATGGTGTGATATAACATTTATGTATAACATATATGTATTTTGTACATGATTTTTAGAAATGTATTTTACTTAGTTCTCTCTCTCGTTTCTGTTTTCATTTGTTTGTCTACAACAAAGACCTTGTTGGCGTAGCAGCGCAAGCAATTTTCTTTGTCCTAATAATATGCATTACTTATGTTTGTTTTCCCCACTACTTTTTTAATCAGTAATTTAAACAACTACACTGAGATGCTAATGTCATTAAGGGCCTCAATTCTATCTTCCACTGTTTGTTCATTGTCCATGCTAATGTACCATAAGTAGATAAATTAGTGAAATGCATATGTAATGCTGGTTAAGAGAAAAGACTGGCTTTAGATAGAATCCACAATGAAAAAATCAGTTAACAGCATTACTAGGTAGTTTTTCTGGAATTCCCAGGGTAAAAAGATACAGGAAGACCAAACAACACATGGATATGGGAATTAGAAAGATATATGAAGGGGATAAAGCAGACATTTTTTAGCCCCCATCTGGCTCAATCCAGCAAAACTCCTGTTATAAGTATTTTTGGCTCTATGGCTGTACCTATAGGTATATGTATTAAAGATTTTAGATCATACATGCGCTCTCTTATCTATAAGAACTGAATCAACTATGGATTTGTAAAATAACATATAAAAAATTGAATAACCAATTAGTCTTCAACAAATTTAAATAAATATGGATGAAAGTGACTTTAGAGGGTTTTTAAATTGTCTTCACCGAGACTTAATTGGGGAATGATGATTATTGTTCGTTTGCTTGCGCCTGTTACAAAAAAAACTTAACTGGCTGAGTACTGCAATGGGTCGTTGTCAGGTATTTTGTGATGACTCTTCTCTAGAGGCATCTAGATGAACTTCACTCCTAATGTCAAGGTTGGTGTCTTCACAAAGTGTCCACTGTAGGCAGTTGGTGTCGAATCCAGCTTCTTGAATCACAAGATAGTGGCAAAGATTCTTACTTCAGACTGGTCTGGTACTAAGAACCGTCTTGTAGCTTCAAACCACAAACTTTATGAAAAATAAAAGAACAAATGCCTCTGCTAAGTACATTTGTGGGCTGCATATTAACAGTCGCATTGTCTCGCTGTCCACCCACCAATGTTAGCCTCTCTGAATAATTATTCTCCTTGAGTATACATAGGATAACTCAGGGAATATGATTAGAAATCACCGTTATTCTTCTGGTTACTTAAATGGGGAAAATGTGTCTGGACAGCGTGAGTGCAATGATTTGCGTGAACTAACATTATAAAAGTATACATATCTCACAAAATGATACTATACACCCTAGGCACATGTGAGGTAACCATCTCACTGCTCCATTCGGAGTCTGGGGTCGCTTCTGCTTTTGCTTTCCTGAGCTAACCAGTATAGAGCAAACACCAGTGCTTGATGTAGTGGTTTATGAACATACTATTTTCATATGCTGAGGTTGCCAGCCTTCTATGACTGGTATAACCACTTAGCAAGTACAGGCATGACAAATTCACATTTTTTAAAAAATATATGTTTACACTCACCCCAAAATGGGATATACAATCTCCTGGCGCAGTAGAATGGACACAGCAACGTTGATTTGATGCTTCGAACACTCGGTCTGGGGGTAATGTCAGAATCCCTCTTATGACTTGTGTTTTTGATTCCCTAAGTTTCCAGTCTTTGTATTAAAAAATTGCGGGTTTTATTTTAAGTTGTAAAGACACCCAAATACTTCCATCTGTCACTGTTAATTTTGAAATTCTTTGCCCGATCCTTCTTGCTGGCTACTGGGAGTTGTTACTTGACGTTTGTTGAAAATGCAGTCTGATTTGTGTCTCCGACTGCGTCCCAGATGGTATTTTAGACAAACTTGCCAATGAGGGCTAAAGTTTATGTTAGACTCTCGATTTAGACCAATCCAGTCTCTTTAGAACTATGCTGGTCAGGGTGTTAAATCATTACTATCCCCAGAGTGTTTTAAAATATCAATTAAAAAATTTAAACTCGTGACCTCTTTCAAATATGGCAGTAATACTTCCGATTGCATTTGTACAAACTCACAAACACATCGGTGAACTTATTTCCTGCCTAATACCTTTCCCAACATAATCTCACTAGATGGGTTATCTGTATTATTGATACAGAGATGGGCCATCGGAAGCAATTACATATTATCATCTGTGTTTGCGTACATCTCTGTGGTGGTTTTGATGGTATTAAGTGCGGTTGCTATGTTACCTAGTGTACTGTATGAGGTCAGCTGTGAAGGTCCCTGAAGCTAAAAGTTTATGTGAGTTTTTCAGGAATACCTTTCTGCTACCACCTATGACCTCAAACAGACTTATTCTACTATTATGTATGTTAGTGTGATGGGGCCGAAAAGGAGACGCCCGCCCCCTACCTGTTTTTGGGCAGATTTATCGCCCATGTATTTTAGAAGTGCGCGAAGCATGCTGAGATGTAAAAAGTCTTCAAGATTGATGAAAAGGCCATAATAATGCCTTAAAATTAGTTTTATATAATTCTGAAATAATATCGATGTGGCTATTTTAACCTTTAGCACGCTGCGGGCGACATGTGTCGCCAAAAAAAACATTGTTCTGACAGCTGGAGGCACCGTGTGTCGCCTTACGGATTTCATCGTTTCTAGCATGAGGACTTGTGTACACGTGATTTCAGCCCCGGATGTTAAGTTCTAATGTTATTTTCAAGAGAGCTAGCTTCCGTTTCCGATCTTAAAAAAGCGATGGGTGTATCCGCATTTATTTTTTGTAAATTTTTTTAAATCGAAATGAATCGGCATCAACATGCAGCCATTTTGCTCTAATTTTATTGGATTCTGACGCCATGCGGTGGGGATAAGATTTTTGTCTTTATAAGCGCTGATATCGTTTCTCAGAATATGTTTGATGGCTGAGATGGAAACGAAAGTAAAATGGCCTTTCAAGTATGTATAATGTTAGGGGTTAGGACTAGGAATATCGGAAAGATTTAGAATTTCGGCCGAATGTCACAGCTGACGAGAGCGTTTGTTGCTTTGCTACTGATGATGGGTGTAACGAATAGATCGTCATTTGATTTGTATTGGTCTATTGGTCAAATGAATTTCATTGAGATGCAAGGGATATGGACCCTTCGTTTGCTGGTTATTTAAAAAAAAATTTTTTTTAATTTTAAAATTAAAAAAAAAATTTTTTTTATTATTTTAAATTTTTTTTTCGTTTTTTTCATCTTTCCTTTCCTCTCTTCCTATCACATCTAATATGTACACAAACAAATTTTATATCATCAGATTCACCATTCATTTATTTATATAAATTCCAAAAATGATAGCAATTGACCAAGAAACACAAAAACTATAGACATTAAGGGTCACCCACTATAGAAACGGGACGCTGTGAAAAAGAATGCAGCTGCAGGCGAAAATTTTCGCCAAAGAATGCAGCGTGCTAAAGGTTAATGTTTAATGAGATAAAAAGATAGATAGATAGATGTGAAAGTTTAAGAGCGATCATTTCATTCATCAGAAAGGCAGATATATGCTATTTCACTGGAATTTAGATAAGATTAACAATAGCAAGATGGCACCCACGTGGCGAGGACTGTATAAAAAGCGGCGCCAGCGAGTCGGAATAACACGCCCCGCGTGGTAAATGTTACGCCATGTGACACGTTGTGTATTTAGTTCCAGTTTGGTTTAAGTCGAGAATAATTATATTTTATTTCTTTAATGTAAAAGTAATTGAGCGTATTTCACGATGATTGATTATTCTACTGTATATATTTATGGGTTACTTTGAAGTGAGAATATGTATTTAGATTTCTGGAGAGCGCGAGGCCACTCCTTTGTTGAGACATGTGTTTCTCTGGTTGCTCCCGGCGGAGCATGGAAACACCAATGCAGCTGGTGTCCATTACAGGCCCACAATAAGCATTTTGATGCTATTGCATTGGTTGTTTTGGTAACGATGTGTTTCATGTGATGAGTTCTCAGTCTCATCAGGGGTCGTATACGACACGCTTGTTACCAGGCGCACCAGTCGCCACTTACGACATGTTCAGAGGGCAGTGACGAATATTGAGATGGATCAGTTCGAGGTGGTGGTTTACTCTTATTACTGAGAGTATTTGATGTACATGTAGTTGAAGAATATTATTTTATGTCAATTTTATTATTATGTAATTATGGTTATGTAAAGAATGGTTTGTGAGAGCATGTGGGCTCACTTGGAGATATATATTTCTCTTCTCCGCTCCTGAGGGAGCATGGGGCCACCAGTGTGGTTTCATCCGTATGAAGCATTCAGATGCTCGTGCAGTAGTGGTTTCGGTAGCAATCGGTGTTACACGGTGAGGTTGCCAGCCTCATGCACAACACCATACTAGTCGCACTGGACGACACGCATGAGTGTGTGCGTGTGTGATAGTTGAGGGTGTCAGGTGGCGTGGAAGGATGAGAGTATCATTATTTAACTATGATTTTAACCAGCCGTTGCTTTGTTTGCTTCTCCAGAATTAGCAATCGGGCACATGCTGGGTGTTTTGTTTTGTTATGTTCGTTGGTTTATTTGTTTAATGTTTGTTGAGTCACTGAATGGGTTGTAAAAATAAATACAGCCCCTGCCTCTAGAATCAAGAGTTTTATTGTTGTTTGGGTCGGTGCGAGTGTGAAAAGAGAGAGATCAAATATCACAATATAATCATCATCACCATCTCGCCCACCCTACCACATTAGCTACGTTCAATGTCTAGGGTACTGAAATGTGGTGTGCAGGTAATTAAGTACACAGACACCCACATATAAACACTAGGTCTAATACTAAACTCTATGATCAAGTAACTTAACACTGGGTTAAAATTTAGAATTTATAATTTTTTTTAACTTTATTTAGTCCTGAGCCAAGTTTTCTTATGGTCAGGATGTGTGAATCAAGATGAATTTATATCAATCAAAGAGCATATAATTAAATGATCACATGAAAATTTGTACATAAATATATAAGTGTAATTTATTAATATGGATACTAACTACAGAGTCTTTTGGAAAACTAGTACTGGATGACGGGTCGCGGTGTCTAGTTCTTGCATACTGTTCATAGTTGTTTTACTTACTTACTTACTTACTTAGTCGTTCCTCTTCTACCGTGAGGTGTAGAGGTTTGGAAGAGAGAGCGCCAGACTATCCAATTGGCTGTCTTCTTCCTGGCCTGGTTCCATTCTAGTCCTTGGTCCTTCAAAGATTGTCTAATATTGTCCTCCCAGCGGACTCTGGGTCGTCCTGGAGGTCTGGATCCCTGGCTCTTTGTTTCCCATGCTTGTCGTGGTAGCCGATCTTCTCCCATTCTGCAGACATGGCCAAACCATCTTAGTTGGGACTGTTCTATTTGGGTCTGCAGCGGGTGGGATTTTAGGCCTTGACGTATCGTCTGGTTGCGGACCATGTCTCTTCTTGTTACTTCAACCACCTTCCTCAGATACCTCATTTCTGAGGTTTGAATCTGGCTTTTGTGGGTTGTAGTCATTGCCCATGACTCGCATCCATATGTCAAGACTGGGACATAGGTGGAGCGGTATACAGCCATCTTCGTTTTCTTACCAACCTCTTTCTTGCTGAGGAATCCTCGATTTATGGCCTGATAAAGTCTCCCAGCCACTGCTTTTCGAGTCATAGTTGTTTTAACAGGGGTAATGGTGGTAAAGTTTTATTCACAGGGTTTTATAAATTTATTTATTTTTGTTGATGAATCAGCAGCAGGCCAGGTCTTCAGTACTTATCTGGCCTGTGTCAATGTAGTCAAGATGTTCACTTGGCCCACTCCTCACAGTTGCTGAGGTGAAATGTTAGGCTTCTCCTAACAGTTGCTGAGGTAAATGATAGGCTTCCCCTCACAGTTGCTGAGGTAAACTAATAGACTTCTAGTCCTCCACCGTTTGATCTCTTCAGAGCATCTGGCACTAGCACAGTGCCAGACAAAGAAACTCTGAAACCACAAAATTAGGCTATGTCATAGCATACTGCCTACTTTACCCTGTTTACTAATCATAAAACATAAATTGACAAGACAAGATCAGATCTCTCTGACCGACCCAGCACCTCTCATCCAGGCTGTCATCAAGTAGCACCAGTTTCCCATGACTGCATTGCATCTGAAATATGTTCATTAGTCTCTTTTTCCATCCAATAAGGTGGGTGATATGTTCCCACTGATCTCAAATATAGATCTGTCTTCTATAGTCTTGGATATGTTTTCCCTTATTATTTATTCACCTCTAGGCCCTGGACTGTCGCTGGGGACCTAGAATAAGCATTCACTTGTTGTAATCATTTTTCATGACATGGCAGTATCAATCACTCAGAAATATTAAATAAAAAAGGTTAATAATCTTTCCCTTACCACAATTCAATTGAAAACACACAGATACGTTGTCTAGCACAAACTCAGCTGAGCTGCTGGCTATACTATGGCGTCCCACTTTGAAATCTATCTATCTTGATTGGGCGTCACAGTTCTAAACATCAACGATCTGTTGCAGTGGACAGTCTTCGACAAAATGGCACTTGCCGGCTAATTTTTGTCACCAATATTACTCGTTCGTCCAATCAAAATACTTCCCCTCTATAGTTTAAATATTTAAACTTAAAATGTCCAAATTGAGTCTAGTTTCGGTCTAGTGTGAAATGTACTTATGTCGGTCTGTCCGTCCCAACTTGGTTTTTCCCAAAATTACACTTGATTTTAGACCAAACTACAAAAAAAAACTACACAAATTTCTTGTCTCACTACGTATAAGATTTCTATGCTAAGTTATTTTTAGCTTCTACCCTCCTTCTTTGCCCCTTGTCCACATGTAGTTTGTTTTTCTGCGTTAGGCTCAAGGACGCGTCAAAAGTAACTTTTGTGAGAAGTATGCACAAATAACTGTCTGCTTGTCTGTATTGAACAATACAGTCTTTCGTCAATATCTTCCGTGTTATCTGTCCGTCTTTGTAATTAAAAGTATATTATTTCTCAGGGACAGATGGGCTATCAAACTAGCTAGTTTTTATTCTCCTAAACTTATTATTAAGAAAATACCTAATTTTTTTCCTGTTAGTCTTGAAATTTGTTTTTACTACTCGTTCATGGCGTTTGCCGCTATATTCAAATTAAAACGACTATTTACCGTAGAACGTCCAAGATACGTCTGTTTATGACAAGAGCTAAGGTTGTTTTTCGTCCAATTTATTACATTGTGTCAACTAGTGGCTTAATTTTTTTCTTTAAAAACTACAAATTGCGTCTTCTAGACTTTAGATTCAAACACGTGTTCAGACCACAACATTTTTTTTTTCTTTTATCTCTGTTTCTACCCCGTCTAAAAGGATAGGCCATTAGTCTGCATGTTATAACTAGTTAGTTTTCAATGACACTAGAAAACGCTGGTGTAGGTGAAGAAGTAGCAGCGTATCTTATCCAAATTTTAGCCCTACATTCCTTTTTAACTGTTATCTTTAAAAATGGAGGAATTTTAGCGTTGTATCACTGAATTTCACCACAATCTCCCAGACGGATTTCCCAGACTAACAATCTGGCTTTCTCTCTGTCAATTGGGCAAGACCACCTTGTGTGAACAATGACCATCTCTATCACAGGTGGCTAGACGACTTAAGTGATAGAAGTATTATTCGCTGACATGTCTAATTAGCCTTATAATACTACGATTCACATTGTGAAACATAAACAAGTCTGGGAGCGGCTAGGCAAAAATGTAGGTGCATAAAATATACCAAATAATAAGACGATGAGTGTGAAAAATTAAGAAATAAATCGGAAATGCAGAAGAGAACGAAGAATGTAGAAAGAATTACACAAATATCGTCACACACCCCTCTACTACTGTTCTGGATGACAGTGTTCTACTCCTCATTATACCATTGGCGAGCATTTGAATTGCTCGCTTGGCAATGTGTACAGTTTTGTATGTACTGATGAACGTCTCCCCATCGTTTGGGCCAAAAGTAAACCTCTTTAAGATTATTCATTGTGGGTCCCACAGGAACATGTTCCCCCAATGAGGATATATGGGCTGATTTCATAACGGAGGGTCTTAAGGGGAGATTCACCATGAGTT
Source organism: Oreohelix idahoensis (assembly GCA_024509875.1). Classification (NCBI taxonomy): domain Eukaryota; kingdom Metazoa; phylum Mollusca; class Gastropoda; order Stylommatophora; family Oreohelicidae; genus Oreohelix; species Oreohelix idahoensis. Next base: position 482,821 of record JAMPIV010001137.1, read on the forward strand.
GCTTCCCCTGCCTCGTCCGTCGATAAATAATTCCAATGTTCCAACTGAAGCATGGGTTGCCTGTTTATGACTGTGTACAGAGTACGGTGCTAGGGTAATGTCATCCTGCTGCACTTGTCGTAACTCTGCTTTACTACACAGAAATGTCGATTTGAGGTACGAGTTATCCAATGTTGGGTGTTGGATGCTCTGCTCACACTCTTTCTTGGTAGTTTCATGGTTTTCACCATTCTGGTTGTCCGAGTTATGGAACAGAGCAATCTCTCACAAACTGTCGAATTTCCTGTCGCATACCTGGCCAGAAGTGGTTCAAGGATACCACCTTGTGTCAACAATGACTGTCTCTATCAAAGGTGGCTTGACGACTTAAGTGATAGAAGTATTAGCCGCTGACCTGTCTAATTAGCCTCATAATACTACGATTCACATGGTGAAATGTAAACAAGTCTGGGAGCGGCTAGCCAAAAATGTAGGTGCATAAAATATGCCAAATAATAGGAAGATGAGTGTGAAAAATGAAGAAATAAGCTGGTAATGCAGGAGAGAACGAAGAATGTAGAAGGATGTACACAAATATCGTCACACCATTCCACCTCTGATGCGTTATAATAGGATATATAGTGTTTTCACAAAACAAAAATAATATTCAGGGGGAAGGGTATAAAGGCCTGGTGTTTCCAGTTAGATATTTAATTAACTTTCACTTGCCATAAGTCATATGTACTGTAAGAACATCATCGGACCTTCATCTTCCCAATTACTATATATTTAACTTTTGTTCTTGTTAAATATTGTTTGACTAAATTTTACTGTTCCCTAGGTCTGTCTATTCTTAACATCTCTTCTATATTTGTAGGTAAATTTGATGCCTGCAAATAATCTAACATTGGGATTCTCATTTGTTCATACTTATTACATTTTAACAAGAAATGTTCTATTTTATTGTCTTGAAGAGATCCTGCACAGAAAGGTTCTTCTATTCTGAAATAGCCTTTTTCCAACTGTAGTCTGAGAAGTTTTTTATTACTGTGAATTTTCAATTCCCTAGATATCTGACATTTTCTTGTTGGAGCCTTGAACATCTTATATGCATATCTTCCTTTCAGCAGACATGGAATGATCTTGAATGGATAGCACAGGAAAGGAACTCTGTATTTATTTGTTGAAGGCCCATGCTCCATAGGGTGCTGAAAGGTAATGAATGAATTTTAGATAACTCGTTTATATTTCTGCTATTGTTTTGGATATTACTTTTTGTATCATTTTTTTGTTGGGCATTTTTTTAATGTTCCTTGCATTCCCCAGTAAGCCACTGTCACAATAACAAAAACATTTGAAAAAAAAAACAATCGAACGCATTTTAGAATTAAAAATTTGCTTCCCTCTGACTTTCCATGATGCGTAGCGGCCCAGTGAACTGAAAAATTCCACAAATAAAAAGTATGAAACATAATAAATTAAACACAGCAATTCAAACAACCCACACTGCACCAACCTCAATCTCTTCAAATCCCATTTCGAACAGGCATTCCATTCCTCCTGCAACATTCAACAGTTTGTTCTGAACTGTTGGATTTGCAATTCGAATCCTTCTGTATTTTTTGTCGGATGGATTTTCTAAAACATTTCTAGCAAATTTAATTAATATGTCCGAAGCTGCTATAAAGTCATCAACCGAATTTTCTGACAACAGCTGTTTCACCGAGTTATAAGAAGAAGCCATTTTTAACCAGGGAGTGACTCCATTCTTTGTTGTTGTTTGTGCAATCGAGTCATCGAGTCGGACTTGAGTCACCATAGCATATCGACTAAAGATTTATACATTCGCGACTCGACTCGAGACATACCAATTTTGTGAAACGACTCGCCGTCCTCATTCACAATGCACTCTTTATTAATTAGGGGAAAAGTGCTCTTGTGTTTAGCAATATCAGCCAAACATTACAAGAATTCCATTGTGCAAACACATTTTACTTCATATTTTCAGATGTAAGACACTGTTGCTAGAAAAACATCTCGAGACACAGCGACCGTCAGAACAATAATGTTCTTCAGCTATGTAAACATTACCATCCCGCCTTAGGGGGAAATTTACTGCGCGCATTTTTAAATTTTTATTTTTTTGGCGGGGAAAAAAACTAGAGAATGTGTTCTTAACCCGTAAATTCGCTTAAGCTTAACTTAATGCTGATCAAGTCTATTATTCCATCCTTTCCATTGCAGGCTGGGGGCGGGGCAGAATGTTTGAAAAGATAATATTTCTAAAATGTAATACTGAAAAATAACTTTGGTCGAACATAAAGTCAGTAAATAAAATAGTAAAAGTACTAAAATAGGCCTATATTAATATTTTTCATTATTATTTGTATTGATCGATGTGATTGTTTGATAAAGCGCGACTGTGGCTATAAACATTGTTAGATCTAAAATTAGGTTCGACTAGAAGAAGCCAGTATTTTGGGACTTGCGACTCGGCTTAAACTAAGAGACTTGAGACTCGACTTGGGACTCGTTAGGAAAGACTTGACACCTTTGCCTTTTACCCCACAACATGTGTGACAAAAGAGCTGGCCCCTGGGTAGTGCGGCTGCATCTATTTCCGTGTTGGGAGGAGACGCCGAAACGGGTGTTTTTTTTTAACTGTTAAAGAACAACAGAAAAAATTAAACAAAAACTACCAAAATAAAAAATGACTCAATCACGGATTGGAAGCTAGATCACTGGCTCAACTAAGGGGCATGATGAGTTTTTACTTACAAGGATGATTTTGTATGATATCTTGTTCCAGGTTACTCACCAAGAGCAAACGCCCAGTGATGATAGATCAAAGAGAAGACATGTTCCAGGTTAGGCCTACTGTTTAACTAAGACTATGCAATCTGAAATTATGGATCTGCCAAATTCTAAATGAATAAAGATTTTTAAAAAATTATCTACCATACGATTTTAAAAACATATGCGTATTATGTTTTTCGTAATATGCTACACCGAACATCACTTGCGGAAGTTACAGTGTGATCCAACTAAACATGATTAAATTTAGTCTCTTAATTATACAATACAATACGGCGCGTGGGAGATGGGGCGACCATCAGACCTCGCACTTCTTGAAAAATACAGTAAACAAGTGTCAGGCGGCTGAACATCAGCAGACTTTCATTTTCCCACCGTAAACTTAACAATAATTACAATGTAATTTTTCTACTTGTTATATACTGTTTTGTTGTATTATGTAGTTCTCTAGATCTGTCTATTCTCAAAATTTCTTATACGGCTATGGGTTAAATGACTGACAATATATTTTTTTTAAGGAACTTACTGCTATAATATTTTGAGGGGAGGAGTTTCGAATCACTATAATCAAATATGCCACATAACTTTGTGGCTACACGTATTTTTAAACAAGCTCACTGTAACATTCGTACTGTAGGGGACTAGGAGTCATCAACATTTAACGTCGCGCAGTCAGGGGATCAAAATATTGTGACGACGTGTGACGATAGGGGAAGGAGGATTTGAAAATAAAAATGCGACGTCACACAAAAAATGAGTGACAATTTTGAAATAAACTTCTTTAATAAATGATCCGGAACAAATTAGATTTTGTATCCTTCATCCACGTAGTCTACATTTAGCCGCAATAGTTAAATTTCTCGTGGATGAAGTACATAATGTAGTAATATAACCTTCAGTTGTTAAACCATTGAATTTTTGTGAATGTTCTTACAATTTTAACATTAATTTGTGAAACTTTAACATAGGTAAGAACTAAAGTGTTTACTTTACACTTCATTAAATTTTATTATTATTCTAATGTTAAATGAAGCTAAAATGAGCTATATGTTAAATAAATCTAGTACCGTAATTAGAAAGCATTCTTCGTAAAAGCCTGATTAATTAAACACTATTTTACTTAAAAGATTGTTATTTGGTCTGCACTAATTTACATTCTTTATTTTCACCATTACACAAAAATTGGGGGAAGTGGTGGGATTTAAGAGAGTTGTGACGTCATATAAGTCGGAGTCTGGGTTTCTGTGACGAAATGTGACCGGAAAAAGGGGGAAGAGGGGGTAGTATATGGTCGAAATTGTGTGCCGTCATATTGAACGACCTCATTCTTTGAGCAGTCCGCTAACAACCTCAGTATTCGGGGACATTGAGAACTTCTTTCATGACCACGCCAGCAGTTCACGCTTCCTAAAAAGGTAGAGGTCGTCCCATAGCAGATACTGCCGTAGGGGAGTGAAGTGTTAGAGATTTCACCATAGTAGGTCCGGCATTGAGAGGTGGGGGTGACCAGTTCCCTTCCTCACTGCCTTTTCCGTCCCTAACTCAAAGTCAGGTACCCATTTACAGCTGGGTAGACACTGGAGCGTGTCGGTACAGTGATTCGAACCCGGTACCTTAGTCGTGAGAGACCAGCGCTCTAGCGGCTCTGTCAATCCCCATAACTCTTTACTAAACAATTTAATAGTAGATTGTTGTAAACAAACGTATTTATTGCCCATTCACTGTCTGGACAGTGAAATATAATGAGTACAAACTACAGGTCCGTATCCTTGAATCCGTACACCCGAAAATCGACATATTTCGTAAACTGAACATTATTTGGGCGATTTTCAAACACATTTTGGGCGACATCTGCAAACTGAAAAAAATTCGATTTACGATACACGTCTGTTCCTGAGCATTTTGGATTCAAGGATATGAACCTGTTGTATATAGCAATATTCCATTGTGTTTCTCATTGAAACTAATGTTACCGATTTTCACTAACTAGGAAACAGAACAACAATGATTTTTAGTATTTCCCACTACATCAAGATGATGTAATGTATGTAAAAGGAACTCTTGTAGCAAATGTTTAAGCCATAGAGTCAAAATAAATTTTGTACTGGGTTCATTTATTTGGTTATGAAAAACAAATGGCTCACCCTGAAAAGTCGCTGGCCAGCAGGATATGGAGCTTCTGTGACTGGCCTAACAAGCCGACAGTGGTTATTTTATGGCTAAGAAGACTAAACAGGAAGATAAACGGACAGATTTCAACTGAATTAGGACCAGAAACGTTAAAGGATTACGAAAAAGGAATTCGATTAAAACGGTGAAATTGAATGTTAGTGGGCTGGGCAACAAGGTTCAGAACTAATAAGCTTCATGAAAAAAAAAAAAAAATTATAATTCTAGGCCTTGCAGTCGTCAGGAAAAAGGGAAACAATACTAAGGAGGTCCACGATAATTATGTACTAGTGTGGAATACATAGGAAGCATTTTGACAGAAAATGGAAGACTTGACAGAAATTTAAACATAATGTCAAAAAGTCAGTGCAGTGACTTGGCAACTGTCACCACTACTCAAATATCAGTAAGGAAACTGAATGACAGCTCGTAAATAGTATATTTTTACCAACTCTTTGCTATCATTGTCAAACATGGTTCATAACCAAAGCACAGAAGGGGGAAATCACATGCTGTGAGATGAGATGTTTAACTGATTCCGTACGTAATTATTTTCAGCTCTGGACGGAATTTTTTTTAAGCCCCAAAAATTTACACATACATAATTTACGTTTACTGACAATGTGTGTCTAATCATGAGTTAAGTATAACATATTATATATCAAAATAAAGTACATTGGATGAACAATATAAATCCATATGCCTTTCTAGCTAATTTTATGTTATGTTTATGTTATAACAGATAACATGTACACGGAAAAAAGATAACTTGAAATTTTGAACAAAAATTTTCGACTTACGTAAGGCTTGTAACATAAATTGTTATCACAATACAGTTTCACTGCTCCCTTTGTGCAGGTAATCCATTTAGAAACACAGAAAAAGTAAGAAAGTTATGGTTGATCACACAGTTTGTTCACTGTTGACATATTAGTAACATATCCTGTGTGTTTTTCGGCCATTATGGCGATATGACAAAACACGATTAAAGATGAAGATAAATGTGAAAAAATCCTTTCAAACGCAAATAAAAGACGTTGAAGCTTGTTGAAATTTGCCCAGTTTTGTGTTTACTTCCGTTCGAGATAAATTCCGGGCAGTATAAAATATCAGAATAGAAAGAAACAATGAAATAAATCAGCGTCTTTTAAAAGATCTTACGTCTACAGCGTTCGGCCTTTGCGTCTATTATTAGATCTTGCGTACGGAATCAGTTAAGAAATGCTATTAATGTTAACTAGAGAGACATAATGAGAAATGATGACATCAGAACAATTGTAGGAACTACATCCTGCATCAAGTATATAGAAACATAGGAAATCAAGTGATCTGGCTATCTCATGAGAATGGAGCCTAATGAATTACCACTACGCCCCTACAAGCTACAACACTAAAATATCTGGGTTCTGGACATGGGGAAGAACAAAAGGCAGATGGGTAGACAACATCACAGACATCCTACAAGGTTCAGAACTAATAAGCTTCATGAAAAAATAAAAATTAATAATTCTAGGCCTTGCAGTCGTCAGGAAAAAGGGAAACAATACAAAGGAGGTCCACGATAATTATGTACTAGTGTGACAACATCACAGACATCCTACAACAACACAGGCTCACAGCAGCCAAGGCAACACACTTAGCTCAAGAACACAAACTTCAGCTCCATGCTACACTTCACAGCAGCCAAGGCGACACACTTAGCTCAAGAACACAAACTTCAGCTCCACGCTACACTTCACAGCAACCAAGGCGACACACTTAGCTGAAGAACACAAACTTCAGCCCCACGCTACACTTCACAGCAACCAAGGCGACACACTTAGCTGAAGAACACAAACTTCAGCTCCACTTCACAGCAGCCAAGGCGACACACTTAGCTGAAGAATACAAACTTCAGCTCAACGCTACACTTCACAGCAACCAAGGCGACACACTTAGCTGAAGAACACAAACTTCAGCTCCATGCTACACTTCACAGCAACCAAGGCGACACATTTAACTGAAGATCACAAACTTCAGCTCCACTTCACAGCAGCCAAGGCGACACACTTAGCTGAAGAACACAAACTTCAGCTCCACGCTACACTTCACAGCAACCAAGGCGACACACTTAGCTGAAGAACACAAACTTCAGCTCCATGCTACACTTCACAGCAATAGAGGAAGACCAAAGAAAAAGTTAAGTATGAAAAAAATTTGGGAAATGGTTGTTTGCATCATAGCCATATAATCTATAGTTGCAGATGCCGGTAGTCACAGATAAATAAGGTGCTTACTTATTAGTGTAACTCGAAATACATTTTCCATACTAGCAGTCCTTTTGGCTTAGTATTCATCTACTTTGCAAGTGCTAGCAGTCTTTTTCAGAGCTTCACCATGCTAGCCCAAATTTAGGTGCCCATAGGCCTTATTCACTTTTATCCCAAAATGTGCTTAAAAAAGGAGGGTAAAACGTGTCAGAATAATCCTAACAAAGACAGCTTCTACGGGTACACTGATTTTCTGCACTAATTTGATCCTTTTTCCCTGAAAGAACATATTAGACATTATGGAAATCCAAAAAGCGGAAATCTCTCTTCCTCTCTACAACCACATATAAAAAATTTATCAAAAGTCAGAAGTATTGGTGCAGATCACATCTGAAATTAAAGAAGACAAAGTAACGCCATCAGTATAGATCCAACCCTGATGTGACTCACACAGATCAGTTGTTGGTCATTATTTGTTATGTATCAAAAGCTGGAGATGTATTTAAGCTCTCTTAATATTTGTTTCCATTGAAAACCACAATGCAAAACACTATTTTGACACTAGCATCATTTCTTGACAAATATGGAATAGAAGCAGCAGACTGCAGATCTTGGCTACATGACCATGTTGCTGATATGAGCATTATGTACTCTGGGGTCTAAGCCTGACTCAAGGAAATCAACAAACTCAGAAAATATGTCAAAAGATTTTGCTTTATTGATGGTAATTTAATAAACATGAAAAAAAAAAACTAAATTTTATTTACAGAGCTAATCTTCTTCTTCTTCCATCCTTAGCCACCGACCGTCAAAGCAGTCAGTGGCCATTACGCCTAGTGGCGTCTTAGGGCAACAGCAGATAGGTTTTCTTTGCCATTGTTTCCCATCACGCCTAGTGGCGTCTTTAGGGCAACGGCAAATCAACCCATTTGCTGTTGTTTCCGTAATCGAAGTGACTAGCAAACGGGTGATCAGCCCGTTTACAGAGCTAATGATGAAACAAAACTGGTTACAAATGACAATTTTTTAATTCAAGTTTTCATATGCAATAAACGTAAGAGTGATGTAGACATAATTTACTGAAGTCCATCTAAAATCAAATTTTTTACCATGCTAAAACAATCTGGGTTAAACTACTAAAGCTTGGCATGGATCCTTCCCAAAAGCAAGACATACACTGAGGAAACCTGGTGTCAGCATTACAAGACAGCCATTGCTCTGGAACGACCAAGGTAAGAGAGGCAGAGGGAGACCCTAAAAGCTAATGCAGCAGCAAACTGGAGACAAACATTAAGGGATAAAGAAGATGACATAGAAAGACCTTGAATGTGTGGCCTGGCCTGAATATGTCAAAGGTCAAAGCTCCTCAGGGAGTTAAAAGATAATGAATGAATGAACAGATCTTTCACTGTCAAAATCATTTCTACATATCTTTTCTAGCTTTAAAATGACAACAAAGAAATAACAAAACAAAAAGTATGCACCTTGTCAAAGAAAGTCAGATGTTATCAGTATCACACATTCTCATACAAATTATACTTAGCCAAAGTGCCACTGACTGCTTTGACGGTCGGCGGCTAAGGATCAAAGAAGAAGAAGAAAGTGTCATATAAATGTACAATGTTTGGAGTATCAATGATAAGGGAAATGATAATGAAATTGGATACGGGGGCCATTTTAAATGCCTTTGCCCCATTCACTCAGGTTAATGAAAATAAAAGAGATTGGTATCTGTGACAAGGTATATCTTTAACAAAATGTCGATTAGGATTTAATCCTCATGGCCAATTCAAATAATCACCTTCAAAATTAATTATGAATGAGAAAGATAGTCATGTGGAGTCAAAAGAAGGTTACCACAAAGGAATATGGGAACTCTTAAAAATAAATAAAATATTTGGAAGTAGGATGATACATATAACAATGAACTATCAAATTAAAATGATTACTTAATGAGAAACAGTGCTGTGATGTAAACAATGGGAGAGCAGCTGGAAACTGATCAACTGATAAATGATCATGCTGGGGATGATGATGCCATTGTGTACACTAATGGGTTTGTAATCCGTGGTGAGAAATCAGGGTGGGGGGCTTTCTGCTAGAGTAAAGAGCAGAATCGTCGCTGGGCTTACGTGATAACAACCTCCAGCATGAGAATGGAGGAAGAATATACGTTTGCCTGGAGTGCGGTGATGTCGATTCTGATCAACAATAACAATAACTATGTAAACAAACATTAAAGCATGTCAAAGACTGGCCAGAGAAATGTGCAATCTTACAACTCAGCACACCCACACAGGATTGTAAATAATACAGTATGTCACAGTCATATATAAAGATTTAGTTAGTAAATTTTAATCATGAATTTGCTATCAAGCTGGCTACAAGAGAACAGAAGAGCACAATTCTGCACACTGTTTTCTAAAGTAAAAATGAATAAACAGAGGCATTATCAAGAGATCAATGGAATAGCAAATGATTAGTAAAAACACCAGCAGAAGTTACCAAAACATGATTTAGAAGAATACAGATGAAGACATAATATTAAAAATAAAATAATGAAGGGGAAAAAAGACATGAGTAAGGCAGAAAAACTCAACAGCTGCTTATAACAAATAATCATTAGTATTATGAGATGGAAGATGCCAGACCATTTGTGAAACTGAGATAGGTCACAAACACAGCCAGTAAGGAAAAACACAACTAATGAGAAACAAAGAGATCAGGGACATGGTTGCTTTGATTACTTCATTCAACATTCTTCTTTAGTTTATCTTTGGCCTCTTCACTCCTCTCTTCCCCAATGGGTTTCAGCCACAGGCATGTCTGACTACACTGGATGGTTGTTCCTGAAGGTATGTCCTATCGATCACCACTTTCTCTCTTTAAAACTTCAGCTGTATTGGTCATCTGGTTCTCTTTTGAACACAAGCAGTGATAAATATTTTCTGTATGGAATTGTTCCAGCCAGTTCACTTTCCTGTTTATTTCCTCTATGATTCTTCTCTGCTTTCAGTTGTAAATGCACAAGGAGAAATGCTAAAACTAAAGATTTCCCCATTTCTTATTCATGAGTTAACAGTTTAACATTTATCTGCATCAACAAATTATCCAAGTCAATTGAATAAACACGGTTTTATTTGGTCATACATTTCTCTCTTCAGCTGCTACACTGCTCCTAAATCAAAATTTTTTGGCGAATAGTAAGAACCTTTATGAGGCAGCATGTCTGCAAGTGCTTCAGTGTCTATTGTAAAGTCATACCACGTCTGGGAGTAGAATGAGTTTGTGTCTACCAGAGGCGCTTTGAATTCTACCACCGTCTGATTATCCCTGTTGCCTTGGAAAGAAAATCAGCACAAATATTTAAATATCAAAGTCAATCTATATGTGACGTGATTTGAAGTAATTACTTAAGAAAGGATGTACTAAGTTTCATACTTCCATTTTCAATTACCTAACCAGAGCTTACTTCTCATTCATCACTACATATTATTTCAGTTCAAGTGCTTACAATACAATTTATTAACATCTGTTTATGGATATTAATGAATAAGACATAGAAAATAAACACTAATGCCATTTTTACAGTATTTATGACTACTGCTGTGATAAAAGCACCAATGCAATACTTGCAATCATTTATATATACAAAACTCCCTTACTGTATGTCACAATATGGGAAAGGGGAACTTGTGGTAAAACACTCGTGACAGACCATGATATCAGTGTCTGTGACCACTCAAGCCTGACATGCACATATTAACTAAGAAAGCACTAAATATCATTCTTTTTTAACTGGATTAAACTGAATGTAATAAAAAGCACACATTTTAAAATGTGTGCACATCTTTGAGTTGTAAACTTGTAAAAGACTTTAATCACTGGTAAAATAGATAATCTAAAGTGCCTGCGCGTTACTGCGGCTTGAGAGGGGAGTAAAGAACAGTAATGCTGAAACCTAGCAGGCATGTTGTAGGAGGTAACTAAGACATAGGGCATGAGGCCTGCTACACCTTTAGGACAAAAAACAAGCATCAACAAGAACAAGTCATCTAAAGCAAGTATTTCAGATAACCGAACCCAGCCACCTAAGAAGGAAGAAAGCAGCTCAGAAAAAGTCAAAAGTAATCTAGGCTGCTGACTCATTTCTTTTTTTCTTGAAAAATCTTCATACTGGGCAACTGGAATGTTTGTGTTATACCAACAAGCAAAACTGCAAAGGTAGCAGCAGAACGGAGAAATTATAAAGCCGGCATCTTGGGACTATGCACAACAGGGTGAAATGAAATAGAAGAAAGAAATTGAATACAAAAGAGAATGTGCTGTCCTTAGGATATAAGGAAGAAAGCACAGACTACAGTTAAGGTGAAGCTCTAATGCTGTCAAAGGTAGGCCCTTGCAGAATGAGAAGCAATGAGATCCAGATTAATATTAGCAACATTCAAAACTGGCAAGAGAAAAATAAACATCATAAGTGTAATGCCCCAACTAGTGACAAAGAATCTTTGAAAGACAAATGTGTCACGAGAATGGAAAACATCATAGATAAAAAAAGAGATGAAAAAATATCACAAGCATGACCCAAAGAGGGAAATATATGAAGACTCCATTGGATAAGACAGACAAGTCACACAAAAATGAAATCTGAGAAAATTAATTTTCAAACTTTGAAACGATATGGAAAAATATAAACATTTAATCTAAGGACATAAATGTTTGATATTACTATTTTTTTAATCGTTTCTGGATCATTTAAAAAATGTGTGGGATTTTTAGCTAAAAATGACACAGTACATGGGTCTCTAGACTGCATGACCCACTTTTTGTGACAGCTGGTTTTTCCACTGGAATTGTAAATTGTTAGTTTCCTCTTATTTCGTTGTTATGTTCTGACCTAAACACATCATATAAATCTAGATAATGTCCACTTACAAAATTGTGAGTTATGTTCAAGTGACTGATTTAATATAGAGCAAAGCAGCACTTTGCTGCGCTGATGTGTGTGTTAGCTGTAATCAGAGATTAAGAAAATAACTCAAGGCAATCAGTGTGTGTCTTTTAAGTTTGATACACACAAAAATGTCTGTGAAGATTAATAATTAAGTATATTTATTCCTGGTTGATAATCTGATTATCAACCAGGAATAAATATACTGAATCAGATTTGATGTAGCAACAGGATGTACATATATTTTTCCCTAATAATTAATACAATTATGCCACAATTTCTGGCAGGTATTATTATTCAGAAACTTAAAAAGTGTAAAACAAAAAATAATATTTCACAGTCTCCAATCTCAGGACTTGAGATGCATTGTGATATAAAGGTGGAACAATTAAAAATGAAATAACTATGCCACAATTTTATTCAGAAACTTTAAAAAATGAGGAAAAATAAAACAAACAATATTTCACAACTTCCATCTGTGAGTCTGAAATATTATGTGATATGAAACACTAGAAATAAGTAACTGTGCCAACATTAATAATTTCACAAGCAGTTATGATTGAGAAATTTCTTTTGAAATTAGTCTTTTCATTCTTCAAACTCTCATTTCATGTTGCAACCCAGCAGCAGCAGCACTTAAACATGAAGCAGTCTATCATAGAAGGCTTGATCTGCAGGACTGAAGAAATATTTCAGCACCTGCAAATCTTCATATTTGACAGCTGCGATTGGCAAAGGGCCATTGTAGGAAGGCTGCAGAGTTGGCTCAGATTGTGGAGTTTGCAAGGACTTAACTTTTGTCCATTCATGCCATGACAATGGATGATTCTACAGCATCATTCCATGGGCTGCGGTGAAGGAATAGCTGAGGGTTAGCTTGCAGAATCTGCAACACTCTTATTGGCCTTGTCTGATTAGGACAGATGGTCTTGTAGTCTCCATTTACATAATCAAAAAAAGCAAAAATGGTTTCTCGAGTCACGCTGATAACACAAACAGGTAATGGTTTTTTGTAAGTTCTTTTGAAAGTACAAGAGCTAACGCTCAGTGATGGTGGATCAAAGACAAGACTTTGCAGCTGCCTTTCGATAATAACATGTGGAAGCTTTCAGATTGTGTAAGTCAGGCTCGGAGATTAGATTTCGCTTTTCTAAATTCAGGTGAACCACTTGTCTTCAGTCTTCTCTCATTGCTTGAAAACATCTAGATCTGCATTTGCAATTCTTTCCTGTTAAATGGCTGCCTAGTTTCTGCCTTTTTTATATTTGCTTTGTAGAACAATTAAAATTTTTTTGTCTTTGGCTTGTTTGTCACATCAGGGTGTACACTAGAATTCACAATTTTGCTCATAAATATTGACAAATATCTATATTTGGATGGTCAAATGGAATTAGGTGACAATTTCCCTCACACATATTAATAAATATCTCTTTTCAGATTAGTCTAATGGAATCATGTGACCTGCCAGCAAGGTGATGTTAGATGGATTGGATTTTGTTTTATAAGAGCATTGGGACTCAACCTGGTTTTTCCAAACAATGGTATATTTTTATGCTTCGTTTTCTTGGAGATGAATATGTTTTCCAACGTAATTTAGATTTCTACACCACCTTTGATATATGCTTAATGTAATTATGGCACTAATTCAGTTTTTCTAAAAAAAATATGATATGTATGGTTTTTCCAATGGAGTCTTCACATTATTTTTCAACATTCAGTTGTTAACTGAACAAGACACCTTACCAAACAAGGATTGAACAACTGTCATCCCTCGTCTCCCCTGTTTGGAAAAAAAAAGTTGCACATTTAAGAGATTTTAAAAAGATTTTTTATGTTATTAACAATTCTGAAGAAACTTTTTCATCAGCAACCAACTTTAAAGTTCACTGCTCGAAACAATAAATTCTAAATTTCCTTCTGCCTTTGATGATCAAGTGTTCAATGTTCTACTTCCAGTTTTGCTGACCTCTTGAATGCCCTCTTACGTTCTGTACCATCATATCTCTTCTATATTAACTCTTTTATTTTCCATTCATTTAATTAAGGCCCGATCATCTTGGCTTACCTGATTTTAGAACAGCAACAACAGATGGGTTGTGTTTGAGCAATACAATTTCACTGCTCGCTTGTCGAGCCAATGCAGTTTCACCTTGTAGCCTGCACTATTCAGCATGTTCAAAGTCAACCTTCACTGCTACCATATCAACCTCTTAGCATAACCATGCCATTCCTCACCTAAGTCAACAATGCTCTACTAACCAATGGACAACATGAAGCGTATAACTTTAAAATAGTAGCAACCAGGCAATGGTGTACATTCCTGGTCCGGGACCCCACTGCGACTCAATAATCAGAGGCCTTACAACTATTTTTCAAGTATACATTTGAGTACCCTGTGTGGTTTCCATGTGTCTCTAAAGAGACATAGAAAAATAGAACCACTGTCCCCTTAAGCATGTCGCAAGAAGTGACATCTCTACAGAGCCTGACCTCAACTAAAATGAACATTCTCTGTATCTAATAATATGGATGAAAATAACCTCTAGCGCATGGGTACTCAACGTGGTACCCACAAAGGCTTATTTATGTGCCCGCGAAAGATTTGCAGACGAAAGAATAAATATATAATTTAGCTTGCATAGTCAGAAACTATAGGTTACCCTCTACTAAATTTCTTCGTGATATTTAGTTGGATATCTAATTCTAAAATGTACCAGCAGTGAATAAAAAGTTGAGGACCCCTGCTCTAGTGCATTTACCTGTTTTGTGTCTTTCTCTTGTAGCTCTCTGGAATATCTAGGAAAATAAAAACATAACATGTCATAGTAGCCAGAGATGCAAAATTCATGTATAATCATTTTATTCTTTATATATGTTTCATGACAAATTATTCTGCAAAATAAAAGTTCCCTGGTAAATAATATCACCAACGTAAATTTGCTGTGACCTGTATCATCAACATGTTTATCATATAATTTTTGTGTCAATAAATTATCAATCTGACACAAGACGTCAGAATCAGCTACAGAAGATACTTTTCAAATAATTTTTCAAACTGCCCTTACATTCATAACCGCACACAAACTTTTCAAGATTTAAAAAGAACTAGATAGCTCTTAGTTATGACAAATCTTTATTGAAAATTTTAATCTGCCCAATAATGCGTAAGAGTCCTTCAACATAATGTTTACCGAACTGCTGTTGATTTCTGACTTATGAGACTTTTTACTGCTGGTTTTCCTTTCTTCAACAGCATAAATTCTTGGAACTGGTTCTGTGCTAGCTGTGCAAACTGCTTTTGTTGCTTCTGGCGACTTTTATGCTTGAATGAAGATGTAGAAGCTTCTGCCTGATGATTTTTAATCCACATTCTTAATGATCTGTTTAGGATAAAATTAAACGATGGGAATAATTAAACTTTATAAGAAAGATGGGAATAATTAAACTTTATAAGAAAGATTGGAATAATTAAACTCTATAAGAAGGATGGGAATAATTACAGTTATTAAAATACTAAAACATCATCACTACTTTTCAGCTCCTCAAGAATCATGGGCCTTCAACAAATTTATGCCAGGTTCTCCGGGTCATGTGTCAACCGGTCAAGGTCTTTCTGTATCTTTTTTATCCCTTTCATTTCTGTCTCCAGTTCTCTTCTCCATGTTTTTTTCTGCCTCCCTGTCCCTCTTACCCAGGGGATTCCAGAACGAAGTCTGCTTTGTAATGCTATCAATAGCTTTCATAAATGTGTATACTATCCACTGTAAATGTTTTCTTCTCATCTCTTGTTTTAATGGCACCTGTCTGGTTCTTGCCATCAGTTCCACACTGGTGATTGTGCCATTACATTTCAATCCTTCTTTTCTATGCAAGCCCCCATTTATGATAGTCTATAACTTCTTGCTTGTTGTTGTTGCTTCAGAGTCATACAATTGGACTGACTTGGCGTTTTTGTCAAAGATTCATATTTTTATGTTTGACTGCCATAAATTACTAAAGCAATGACAGCTTTTCATGCCATTTAACTAAAAAGATAAAACAGTATATACTGTAATCTGTGCTTGCTTAACACAACAAAAAGGACTGGACACTTAAATGTCATATCAACACTGCGTATAAGCCAACATAAAATGAAAACCCACTCCATTACTAACTTCAAAAAAGGCGTAACCGTATACAAGTTTAGGTTTTGCCCTACAGCTTCCTTCAGTGTCTGGTCACCCCTGTGTGTGGGAAGTGCATCCATTGGAAACCACTGTATATCCTGGAAACATTAAAGAAAGATTCTAGGGATATATTAATGGATACCAGCATGCAGATGTCATGTTGGATAACATACAGTACACCAAGACGTAGCATTAATTATTTAACAAACTGCACGTTTTTCTCTACTCAGTGTAATAAATTAAATGATCATAAAATACTTTAATCAGAATACAAATATTTTATTTGTAAAAAAATATATAAATAGGAACAAAGATAAACAATTACAAACATTTTAAAAACTTTCGTTGTGAAGGAAAGAAATGTAGCCTTAGAGTAAATGCAAAAATAATAAAAATGGTGAGTGTGGCATATTTTGTATATTTTACAGATGTAGAAATGTTTCTGTGTTACAGCAACACATTCTTGTGTTCCCAGAGTTTACAATGAAAAATAGATAATTGGGAAGTTTACAAACACCTAAGTCATCACTTCGATGCTCATGGTTTGACAGATGACAAGATGAAACAGACCCTGAAAATCTGGATGGCCTAGTTGAATTACTTGCTATGGCTGACTTTGTTCATGTTTTAAATTGAAGTTTCAAGCATGAAGGCACATCTGGAGTCATCCTTATATGACCACCAGCTAGGCACAATGCTATAGTATTTGGATGTGGATGTGAACCGCTGTCTGTGAGACTAGTTACACCCTCATTGACTCTTGAAATTATCCACACACTTCCAGGGATTCCCCTTGTGGTGAAACATGTTGAGAACCCAGCATTGCACACTAAGCTAGGAGGAGTCACTTGAGCACCAGATGTAACTCTGGCTTTTACCTGGTTGGCTGCATGCAGGAGGATCTCACTATGGACCCCATGGTAGGCAGGAGCAGCTGAGAAGTGGTGATTCCTTCGGAGAGCCCAGAACCAGAGCACAGTATTTTACCTCTGCAAATATGAAGAGCCCCCTTGGATGGCAGGGAATGCACAGTATGTCACGTGCTTCTTCCTCCTGGCTTGGGACCAGATGTGATAATTCTTTAAATGAAAGCCAAGCTGGAGAAACTGGTGCTCATGACTTCAACTCAGCACGTTTCAAAATGGCAGAAAAGCCACATGAAAAGCCTAGATCTACAGTGTAGATAATACCAAAGACTCTTCAACTTGGTATTGGCTGCAAAAGAGCGAAAAGCTCAGCAGCCCAAGTTAAACAACAACAACAAACTGTTCTGTATAGCTCAAGTTTTTACAGGATGAGCTCGCTGGCACCATGCTCAACCCTTCTTAGCCATCTTTTACAAGCTGCATGGTATAGTGCACTGTTTCTGCAGATCTGCAACCCAGATCTTTTTGGAATTGTTCAGATTTCAGAACAGTAGAATGGAACAAATACCGTATATTACAGTAACACCTTATCAGGGTCTGGCATCACCCTGCAAGCAAACAAATTATTATACAGCCAACCTTCTAACTATTCACATTCACCTTCAATGTTCAGTTCTTCATGGTATATGCTAGCCTGTTTCATGATCAACAAACCAGTCAATAGCATACATACATTTCTTCACTGTCAAATTCCTTCTCTCAGGCATAGTCGAAAGCTTCATTTTTGCCCTTTGCAATGTTTTCCTACTGGTTATTAGTTTATAGTCATCATTGTCAGTGTAATATTTCATCAACTTGTCTTTTTATTTCTTTACGTTATATATGGTGGTTGCTTGCATACCATATTCTTCATTAAGACGCCACACAGACATACCCCGATCAAGCTTCTATAATGACTCTTATTTCCTGCACTATTGATCTCACTATTACCCACAGGGGTATCTGCAGTTCTTCTTGACGTTTTCACAATGAAATTAAACTCTAACATACATTAATATCTGACAGCAGCTGATACACTTATGGCTGGTAGCAGAGCTGAGAAACAACTAACCTGACTATGCTTAAATAATTAATGTATCTGCATCACATTTTAACACTGAAAACTAGCCATTCTATTACAAGCGTATCAGAAACGAAAAGAACTGACAGAGTGCCTGACCCACAAACTTTGACACTGCCACTTAATAACAATATTACTGCTCCATACCCTGATTTCCCTCCGTGTCTTTGGCTGGAAGTTTGTGTTCAATGGAACACCAGCAACAATGTATAGCCGGTTGATCTGCTCATTTGTGCACTTCTCCAGATATTCCTCTGGATCAGCATATGGCTTGATATCAAATCCAGTTTCTTCTAACACCTGATAATTACATTTATCATTTTTAAAATATGAAGACTTAGTAAATAAATGAACATACATAACGTGGTTTCAAAATGTGCAGATGATATAACAACGTTAAAGCTGAAGATGAAGTGGATATAAAATATATAATTATTTTATTGAAAAAAAAAGTGAAGGCAAATTTGAAGTTGCCAAAAATAGATATAAATATAACAAGAGTTACCATTCTTTCCTTTTTTAAATTACAAAACTTTCTTACCTCTCTTGCTGCACAATCCAAAAGGGCTTCATTCTGATTAATTTTTCCCTTGGGGAATCCCCAACTGTTCTTGCTTGCAAAACTCTGCACCAAAAGGACCTGAGTGAATTGAGCAATGAGTGTGTCATTTGAATAATGCACAAAAAGGAATACATTTATACAGTTAGTACAAGTGTTTGTTCTTATTCCTTGTCTGTGTGTGTGCGTGTGTTTGCACTCACATGTATGTATGTTTGTACAGAAATTTCTTCAAATGCTATCTTGCTATCATTTACTGCATTTATTCTTATAACCTTTGTTTGCTACCTGTGTATTTTCAATTCCTGTAGCCTCTTGCATCTGGTTGTGGTTATAAGATAGAACAACTAGGTCATTGGTAAGATCTAGATTGTCAGAGTCCACTAAATTCCAATTTTTGTTGGTTAATGCCATTGTTTTCATAACCCAATTTATAGTCACTGAGGAGAGAAATGATGACACGAGGCATTCTTGCAGCAATCTAGTCTTATCTTAATATTTCTGTCAGCTGTCCTTCATGAAGAATTCTGCATTTTATGTCTTTATTCTTCTTCTTCTTGCGATCGCATCTTTGATGATTACACCGTCAGACGAGTTCTCATGATGAATTCGACTGTTGTTTGAAGTTCCTCTTTAACTCCATATAGCTTTGAGTTTAGTGTTGAGTCATTGGGCCAGTATATCTTTCTTAACTGGTCATACAGAGGACAGTCCTGTAGAACATGCTCAGCAGTTTGTTCGTTTAATCCACATGTGCACAGTGGTGAAGCAGACAATCGTAGCTTGTGCATGTGTTTATTCAGTTTGTTATGCCCTGTCCTGAGTCGAAAAATAGTTATCTGTCCCTGCCGGTCGAGAGTGTGATAGTCGTCTTTGGGTTGGTTCTGTTCTCTTCTGATAGTCTGGATAGCTCTCTTTTTCTCAAAGTATGTGACTTCATTATCTTCTTGTTCACATTCTCCTCCCTTTTTTGCAAGTTTATCTGCCTTTTCATTTCCGGGTACACCACAATGAGATGGTACCCACTGAAGTATGGTTCTCTTTTTGGCAGCTACCTTGTTTAGTTCATTTCTCAGATGCGGGAGTTTACCACCCTTGAGAGCTTGCAGGACAAACAGTGCATCTGTGAGGATGACTACCTGGTGGCAGTCAGAGTTGGTGTTATAAATCATATTTATGTCTTTATATTTTATGTCTTTTATTTCTTAGGTAAGCGATGCTACGGGGTGAAGAGGAGGAGCGGCTCTATAATGTCTCATCAGTTTCCCAAAATGATTTGCTGTCTTAAATGTTGAATACCTTTTCACAGCCCACAAATCCAATGTAAACTTTGTTCAACTATTATGCCCAGTGCGTGCCTATCCTTGAAAACCTACTTGTTCTCTCAACTATCTGCCTATGACACTTTTAATCTCTCAAGGATGATTGTTTTACATTGTAGAACACTAGATGCTGTTCATCTTTACTTTACTTTTGGCAGTTTTTAATGTTACTGATATTATTCTTGGTTCTACTGCTTCCCATTCTGTGAGTCCTTCTGTGCTTTCAATGGCAGCATTTGTGGCACACCTTCACTGCCGTGTGTGCTGTTTGCTCATGTCCGGAAGACAGAACCATTTCTCATGTGCTCAGTTTCTTCCTTTTTATTCCCTTCCACCTTGTTCCGTGGTCATAGGATGTCAATTTTACTGTTCTCATGCCTGTTGCCACCTGTGCAGCATTCCTTTCTCTGTTTAGCAATCAAACTTTCTAGGTGCCAAATCTGGAGATTTTCCTAGGAAAATAAATAAGATGAGTTAGCAACACAGATTCCTTTTAGCCTTCTCTATGTTGTTAGATTTCAGTTGCCAGCTCGTAATGGCTTCATGCGTCGTCGGCTTCACGCAGGTTTGTCAGTGGTGTGCTGCGGAACAACAGCAATAATTTGTCTTCACTTTGTTACTTTCACAATTGCCCCTGGCTGGCGGAATTGTGGATTTTAAAGCTGCAACCAAGGTGGAATGGTTTCATTTTCTACACAAGACAACAGGAGACTGAGACACTTGGGAGCCATGACCCAGGTGCCCCCCCCCCCCCCCCCCCCCCCCCCCCCCCCCCCCCCCCTTCCTCCCCCCCCCCCCCCCCCCCCCCCCCCCCCCCAGTCCAGAGTGTAAAGGAGAATAAGGGGCCGAAACACTTGATCGACGGGGGGACAACTTCTGATGATCAGATTGCCTCCTGTTGTATCGCTATGTATAGAGTTTCCTATCATCATGCATCACAAACTCCTTAACATTCAGACTTTCTTCTGTCTTTGATTATCATCATTTCCCTTTTCACTCCTTATGGTGCATGAAGCCATGATTGCAGCTGGTCACACCATGCAGGAAACCTGAACCAAGCATTCATATGTGTTTGTTGCAGTGGTTTCTGTAGCACTTTGTTTTTATGATGAGGTTGTTGTCAGCCTCATGCACAACCTCATATTATTTGCCTTTCACATGCCTGAGTGAGCAGTGGTGCTATTCTTCCTGTCTTATCAGAGACCACTGGGAACTTTATGGGATTCTGTCTTGGATGGCTGAGTTGAATTACGAGGGGAAGTCAGTAAGTTACAAATGGTTATGAAAAAAAAAAATAAATGAGATACGAACTTGAACACCATGTATTATTGCACTTACATTTCCCCTTTATTTCTCAACATAATCTCCACCAACATTGATACACTTATCCCATCGCTGTATTAGTGCTTCGAAACCTGCAGCATAGAAGTGCGTGCTCTGCTGTCTCAGCCACATTCGAACCTCACGTTCAACCTCTGCATCACCTGCGAAATGTTTACCGCCAAGGTGAGCTTTTAGTGATTCAGGTTGGTAGTGATGCACCCATGATTCATCCCCAGTAACAATCCTGTTCAGCATGTCTTCTCCTTCATTTGCGTACCGAGACAGATGTTCCAAGGACAGTCCCATTCGGTTCATTTTATGTTCCTCAGTCAGTTGTCTGGGCACCCACCGTGAGCACACTTTCCAAAAATTCAAATGGTCATGCATTATGGTGTAGGCTAAGCGACAAACACTCCACACCGTAAACAGGAAACATTTCCTTATGACTATCCTTTGCAGGAAGTCCTTTTGCCCAAAAAAATACCGCACAACAGCATGCTGTTCTTCGTTTGTACACTCCACGAGCAGTCGCCATTTTTATCTGCTCTGCACATGCGACACCTAGCAGTCTGCTACCTAAGCTAATCATAAAGCTGGATGATACTGTCACCTAATGACACCTTTAGGAACTACCAACTACCATTTTCAGCTTCCTCATATCAGTGTGTAACCTACTTACTGACTTCCCCTCGTATTTAAGTTACTGGCTTTGGTTGGTTTGTCTCTGTTGTTTTTTTTAATGGTGTAAAGCTTCTCTACAGGATAGTATGGGGTAGCTGGTCCCATACCCAACCTTCCTTAGTTGCTCATACTACCAACAAGTGCAGGTTACCCTTATTCTGTACAGGTTTTTTCATTTTCAGAATTGTACGGCCATACATAACTTCTGTGCAGGTTTTTGTCATTGCCACATAGCAATGAGATTTCAGTATTTAGGGAGATTTGAGTTATAAATAGATTCAGGTACATGTAAAGATTTCATTTTCTGAATCAATTGATATTTTGATTTTTCATGATTTTTTAAAAGTTGTGGCTTTCCAGGTGGTGGAATCTTTGCTTTGGAAGCTGAGTAGTGACTTGGTATTTGATCAGGACAATGATGATGCAGCTAATCAGATGTGGATATTAATTACGGGCCTGATTTACTCTAACAGTGAGACTGACAAAGTGAATCTAGTGAAAGAAGTAGGCCTAATAATATTGATGACAGATCAAATGAAGGAGGTAGTCTTACTTACTTAGTCGTTCCCCTTCTACCGTGAGGTGTAGAGGTGAAGGAGGTAGTCAACACAGTAAACTCCTGTTAACATTTGTGACACTGTAGGAAACCTTGGAACTAAACATGCTCTAGATTTAGTTTATCTTGCCAGGACTTGAGACATGATGGGTTCCCAGCTAAAGTCATAGCTATGGAGGTAGATGCAAGAGGCGTAGTGGCTGCATTAGTGTAGGGTCTACTGAAACTACTGAGTGTGAAAGGACAGTCAAGAACAAGAAAATTTAAAAGGCTGGTGAAATTGTAGAAAGGGCAACATGTTGGCTGTGGAGCAACCACTACATGCTATTGAATTTTGGACAGTAATTTATTTACAACATAATGGTTACTTTCACAATTGCCTCCAGATGGCAGTATGGATAAAACCAGGAGTGAAGTTGAAAGTTGCAACCAAGGTGGAGTGGGTTCAATTCCCAGGAGGGCTGACACTTCGTAGCCATGACCCTAGCTGCCCCCCCCCCCGCCCCCCACCCCCGAGTGTAATTATTAAAGGGCCTAAATACTTGACCGACTGGGGAAATCCTTATGATGACCAGATTGCCTCCTGTTGTAATGCTCCATACTGAGTTTCCCATTATACCCTACATGAAGAAATGAAAAAGCAGTAAACAATAACTTATGCGAAAGTATGGGTGAAAAAAAAAACTTTTTTTTCTCAAAGAACACAACGGTCGTTGCATGGTTTTGTTGTTGTCTTTCAATGGTTTTTTCTACAAGTTTTTTTGGATTTTTGTACAGATTTTTCACCTCTGGGGGTTGATATGTATGGTTTCTTCTTATGACATGCATTACAGAGTTCAGTATTACTACTCTTTGTTTTCGCACCACAGGTTGCTATAGTTCTCTTGTACTGCTTCCAGGCATCAAAATGCTTATCAAACTCTGGTATGAACTGTTTTATTTGAGGACAGTGACTGATCACTTAGCACAGATAAGGAAATTTAACATCTGGAACACAATTTAAAAATTATTATGAATTTCAAGCATTTATGGCACTACCTATATAGACTCACATGCAAGTTATTATAGCAAAACAGGAACAAGTCAAGGTTTGTACAAAGCACTTCTTTCTACAATAAAAAATTTCATAAAGTTTATGCCTCATGGAAGTTAAATTAATTTTGCAAGGATACAGTTGTAAGCAAATTCTTTTAATGTACACTCTTTAAGCTCTGAGTTTTCTACACGATGAAAGTCCAGATAAAACCAGAAGGCATTTTCAACAAGGAAAAATATGCGGATGATTGATTTGAAGTCCTCTGGCCGGCTGTTGATAATAAAGCGGCTGAAAAAAAAAAAACACTAGTTCAGTTTATCGCAAGCGTTAAAAGAAAATTATAAACCATATTAACATATTTTCTTCGTTTTTCTATTAACTTGACATTTGCCTAATTTATTCAGCATCTGTGACTCTCTAAAACGTCAACAAATTTAAAAGTTAAAATCTGAAAAAAAAATTATAAATAGTATTGGCTGCCTGAATGTTCATGTTGGCAAATGAGGAAATGCTGTT
Organism: Oreohelix idahoensis; assembly: GCA_024509875.1. NCBI lineage: Eukaryota > Metazoa > Mollusca > Gastropoda > Stylommatophora > Oreohelicidae > Oreohelix > Oreohelix idahoensis. The sequence continues at coordinate 507,128 of JAMPIV010001137.1, forward strand.
TAACTAGGGGTGTTGAGCTTATCACTTTTCACGGTAGAAGGGGAACGACTAAGTAAGTCTATACTTGTGCCCATGTAGACAACTTTTGAATCACTCACCACTCATGTAGATCAGTGCATTACTTTTCTTTGGATCACTCATCACTTGTATCCAAGTAAAACTGTTAACTATCTATCTCCACATCCTTCACAATTTTTGGTCAACTAAAACTGTCAATTTTTTATCTTTGCATCACTCATCAGTTGTGCCCAAACAAAACTGTTCAATATCAATCATTTTACTAATCCCTACATATTTCCAAATACAGCTGTCCATTATCTTTGTAACACCATCTGTGTTCAAATAAAACTATCCATTATCAATCATTCTATTACTACCTACTTGTTTCCAAATACAACTGTCCATTATCTTTGTAACAACACCCTTTGTGTCCAAATAAAACTATCTATTATCAGTCATTGTATTAGGGACCGAAGACGCAGCAAATGAGATGAATGCAGTCAGCGACTCATAGCTTGACTGCTTGCGTCAGGGTCAGTGAACCAGAGCTGACCAAGACCCTACTCCACCTCCAAGTGGTGGTCCTGGAAACAGGCTGCATCACTGCAGTCTGGCCGAGAGAGTAGGGATTGAAGAGGGAAGGCAAACCCAGTCCCAAAAATGCCATGCTGAAAACAGATGTGTCGGGCCAAAAGGTGCAAATATCGCAGCTTCGGCTGTTAACGGCGACACAACGTAACAAACGTCCTTTTCAGGACGAACGCAGAAGAAGAAGAAGAATCATTCTATTACTTCCTACTTGTTTCCAAACACAACTGTCCATTATCTTTCTTTGTAAAACTTACTATTTGTGTCCAAGTAAAACTGTTCATTATCTATCACTCACCACTTGTATCCAAGTAAAGCTGTTCATTATCTATCACTCACCACTTGTATCCAAGTAAAACTGCATATCACTCACCACTTGTATCCAAGTAAAGCTGTTCATTATCTATCACTCACCACTTGTATCCAAGTAAAACTGCCTATCTTTGTAGCACTTATCTTTAGTATCTACTTTTACTACTCTTCCCCTGATATTTTAATCTAAGTTCATTCATTTTCCTTTTTGCTCCTTATGGAGCAAGGGCACACACCTGCAGCTGGTTTCTTTGCAGGAAAAGCGTTCATATGCTCTTGCATCAGTGGTTTTTGTAGCTATTTAGTTTTCATGATAAGGTTGCTAACCCGATTCCCAACCTCATATTAGTAGCCTCTTAAGACATGCCTGAGGAAGCATTAGTCATTCTTTCTTTGTCTCCTCAGTGACGCCTGGGAACAATATGGGGTAATCTAAGCTGTTCTATCTATACTCTTTCTTTTGTTGAAACCTTTAAGCCAATGTCTCAGCAATCACAGTATTGTTTTCTATAACCACAATTAAGATCACACAAAATACTGCTTATACTTATTTTATGCACGAAGATTTGCAACACTCTAGTGCATCAACATATGCTGCTAAATTTATGTCACTAATTCTAATTCCTTCTACAGCTTTCATTTCTTAAAATATTTCATCTGTGTAGTTGGTTAAATAAAACACAAAAATGATTCATACTTGATAAGTACATACATTAAAATCAACATACGTTATCATGTCTAAAACAGCTGTCACAATTCCACAGCATTAATCATGTTAAATGTATATATAGAAGTAATATATTTACAATAAATCACCTGCTTAAGTCATCCAAGACATATGATGGAATACTTTTGTCAGTTTGTGATGTCTTCTGCAATTGGGATTGTTCATTATTTTCCATGCCCGAGCAACTGAATGGTCCCCAAGACTAACCAGAAGTAAAAAACAGTAAAACAAAACACTTGCAGTGTGTTTCAGTCAGCACCACTTTGCATTTCTTCATGTGAACGGAGAGAAGAATAGAATTTTAAACAAACTTGTTTCAGAATAGTCCCTTCTGATTTAGGCCTGTAAAATGGAATACCAATCATAAACAAATAATTTTTTCATTATTGTCTTTAATTCTCTGTCAGAATATTTGAAAAGGGACAATCCCGAAGGTCAGATGAACACCCGAAAATCTATTTAAATACTGTTTCATCACCCATCAGTTCCCCAAGGAGCATAGGCCTTCAACAAACTATGCCAAGTCTTCCTGTCCCTAGCCCTCAGCTCAAGGTCATTCCATGTCTTCCGCATCTCTTTCACATCTGTTTCCAGTTCTCTTCTCCTTGTGATTTTTGGTCTCACTCTAATTAAACTCTGTTGACATCTTTATAATTAATATGCTTATGGTACATACTGAAAATGTGGGGAGGAGGCAAAGGGGTGGAAAATCTATAAGATGCCATGATGTCAGTGTACAGTCGTGTGCACTTTGCTTGATCTTCCAAATGAGTAGTTATGGAATCACTGGCAAAACAAATAGAGCTATCTTCTTCAAACGTATGAATTTATACAATGCATTTCCACACATAGAGATAGAGGGGGGAAGAGAGAGAGAGGGAGGGAGGAAGCAATACAACTATTACATACTTAAAATTAAAGATATAATAACACTTACAAGTAAATACTCATGGAAACATTGTATGAAATGAAACAGATACAGCTGTAGTTGTAAGTAGGTGCGTGGTCAAGATGTCATGATTCATGAATGCAGGTATCTTTTTTTAAATTTTGACTTACATGATAATGCACCTGCATAACTAAAGCAACTATGGAAGAAGAGGTTTTGAAAGGTCCAATAGTAGGTCACCACGTATAGAATGATGTGATGCTGATGCTAGCAATAATTTAGTTGCCATATATATATTTTTTTAAACTGATGAAGAAAGGAATCACGATCACTCCTGGTTCACTGGTTAAAATTAGGATATATAATATCTACAGTTTTAGATAGTATCCTCAATTCCCGTCATATCTCTTCTTGTCTATTATCAGGTAAAATGAAAATTTATAAATGTTATTTTATTGCTTTTTAAATATACAGTTACAAACCATTATTTATTAATTTTTATTCATGTTATATACTGCTTGACTATTCTGTGCAGCTCCCTAGAGGCCTCTCTATTCTCAACACTTGTTTTAAAGATATGGGTGACCTGCACGCCTGTAAATACTCTAACACTGGGACTCTGTTGTACCTCTTACATTTGAGTAGGAAATGCTCTTTATTATTCTCTTGCCAACATTTTGTACAGTATGGTTCGTCTATCTTAAAATAACTTGTTTCTGGTTGTAGTCTGAGTTGTTTTTTAACGCAGGGAATTTTTAATTTCCTAGATATTTGTCATGTTCTTGAGCTTTGAATATGCATGTCTTCAGACTTTTATCCCATGATGCAGTGAATTAAAAAACAATGTCATTATTCTTTTGACCATAAATTAAAATTGGGTTTGTAGTTGTTCTACCTGTCTTGGCTTCATTATCTGCCTTTTCCTTTTCACTCCCTTATATGCCAACATCTGAAGGTACCCATGCTATTTAAACTGTACATCCTTTGGTGTATAAATAGGTAGACATCTCTTCCACTGTGCAGTCTGCTGTATCCTCATATGTTTCTTAGAGTATGAATTATTCAAAGTGAGCTGTTAAAAATACGAGTTTCTGGGAAGGGTTGTTAATGAAGATTTCTACAGCTTTTAGTATTGCCACCATTTCAGCTATGAAAATAGATGGATTTTCTGCAATACCATGTCGTTCACTCATTTTACATGTTAGAATATATGCTTTTATTATATCTTAAATTTTCATGTTCTCCCTGGGACCAGCCCCTGTGCACCGTACATTGTTATGTATATTCTATAGGTGTGTTTTTGTGTCTGCATTATTATTAAGTCTTTCTGCGTGGTGGTAGTCGGTGTTCGGTTTCGTGTAGGCTACTCCCTCATTTCATTCATAACCCTCCACTCCCAAAGGAGCATAGGCCTTCAACAAACACATGCCAAGTCCTCCTGTCACGTGCCATCATCTCAAGTTCTTTCCACGTTCTCCTCATCATTTTCACCTCTGTTTCCAGCTCCCTTCTCCATGTGCTTCTTGGTCTACCTCTGCCTCTCTTGCCCTGGGGATTCCAGAACAAGGACTGCCTTGTAATGCTATCAAAAGGTTTCCTCAGCGTATGTCCTATCCATCGCCATCGTCGTCTTCTCATCTCTTGTTCCACTGACACTTGTCTAGTTCTTGTCATCAGTTCCACGTTGGTAACCTTATCATACCATTTTAATCCCTCTATTCTACGCAAGCACCCATTTATGAAAGTCTGTAGCTTTTTGGTTGTTGTCTTTATTGTTCTCCATGTCTCAGAGCCATACAATAGGACTGACTTCACATTTGAGTTGAAGATTCTTATTTTCGTGTTGGATCCGATTTCTCTTGATCTCCATATATTTCCCAATGCAATGAAAGCTCCTCTTGCTTTTTGTATTCTTATTTTAATATCACTGTCTGTCCCTCCAACTTTGTCTATATTGCTGCCAAGATATGTGTACAATTCTACATCTTGTATTGGTGCTTCTTCAAGTTCAACCTTGTTATCATTACCTGCATTTATTCTCATTATCTTTGTCCTTTACCTGTGTATTTTCAGACCCAATTGCTGTGACCTCTCATCGAGTATTTTCAATTTGTCCTGCATCTGATTATGGTTATGGGACAGAAGAGCCAAATCATCAGCAAAATCCAGATCATCCAACTGCTTAGTCAGAGTCCACTGGATTCCATTTCTGTTGTGTGTTGTCGATGTTCTCATAACCCAGTCTATTGCTAGTAAGAAAAGAAATGGAGACAAGAGGCATCCCTGTCGCACTCCTGTTCTTATCTCAAACGGTTCTGTAAGCTGTCCTTCATGAAGAACTCTGCATGTCATGTCTTCATATGTATTCTTTATTAAATTAATGATCTTCAGGGGAACTAAATAATGCCTCATCAATTTCCAAAGTGATTCTCTGTCCATGCTGTCAAATGCCTTTTCGTAGTCGACAAATCCGATGTATAGTGGTGAATTCCATTCCAGACTTTGTTCAACTATTATTCTCAAAGTGGCTATCTGGTCTGTACAGGGTCTGTTTTGTCGAAAACCTGCTTGTTCATCTCTTAGTTTCTTGTCTATGGACTCTTTTAATCCCTCGAGGATAATCCTGTTTAATACTTTTCCTGGCACTGATAGTAACATTATAATTTGTGCACTCTTGTAAATTTCCCTTCTTAGGCAACTTAACCAGATATCCTTCCTTCCATTCTGCTGGTATCTCTTCCTTTTCCCAGTAATTTATATAACATCTCTGTAGCCGTGTTAGTATCTGCTTTGATGGCCTCTGCTGGAATGCCATCAGGTCCAGACGCTTTTCCATCTCTTAGAAGCTTTATGGCTTTCTTTATTTCTTCCTTCGTTGGTCTTTCACCGTTAATTTGTAGCTCTTCTTCTGCTGGCTGGATGTCAGGGGGGTTTTGTGGAGCTAGTCTATTGAGAAGGTCCTCAAAATATTCTGTCTACCTCTTCATTTGCTCTTGTATATTGCTGAGCAGTTTTCCATTCTTGTCTTTTATGAGGCAACTTGTTTGCTTGTATTTACCTGTCAGCTTCTTTGTGCTGTTATACAGTTCTCTCATATTTCCTTTGGCTGCAGCATCTTCTGCCTCTCTTGCCAACTCCTCAATATACTTCCTCTTGTCTCTTTTGATACTTCTTTTTACTTCTTGGTTTGCTTCTGTGTACACTTCTTGAGCCTTGGCTTCGGAACTTCTGGTTTTGCTTGTGTTTAAATCTGCTTTCTTGTTTTTTCTGTCTTTTATCTTATTGATGGTTTCTGTTGTTATCCATGCTTTTTGTTGTTGTTCCCTTTTCCCCAGTATTTCTTCACATGTCTCATTCCATACCGTTTTGATTTGCTGCCAATAGTCTTCTCTACATCTTCCAGCTGTTGGAGCACTTGGAATTTGTTGGATATTGTGACCGCAAATTTGTCTCTTGTTTCTTAGATGTCCTACATTAAATTGTTGTCTATAATTTTGCATTGTTGCATATCTCTTGAGTTTCATTTTTACTTTGGCTATCAGAAGGTGGTGATCTGATGCCACATCTGCTCCTCTATATACCTTTACATCCTGCAATGATGATCTAAACTTCTTGTTTATGCATATATGATCAATCTGATTTTCCGTTCTATGGTCTGGTGATATCCATGTTGCCTTGTGTATTCTCTTATGTGGAAACATGCTTCCTCCTATAGCCAGTTGATTTGAAGCACAGAAGTTTGAGAATAGTTCCCCATTTTCATTCATTATTCCCAGCCCATGTTTTCCCATGACTTCTTCAAAGCCGGTGTTGACTACCTATCTTTGCATTCATGTCACCCATCAAAATTGTGATGTCTCTTCTTTTTACTTTTTCCATAATTTCCTGTAGTCTAGTATAAAAACCACAAAAAAACTTCTACAAATATGGACAAGTCAATTAAGGAAACTGCCATCAATGGTACCTATACCTTGTAGCGGTATGGCAGCTTGTGTACCCTGACAATCCCCAGAGCTATGCCAGTGGGAGATTTACTCCTGGTAGGTTCAACCAAGCTGGACTGGTCTGCGTGGGTAGGGGTCAGACAAAAGCTGGTACTCTGGTCCTCCAGGTTGGGGGTTTTAGCACAGGGCTGACACCCCTGTCTATGTAAAAAAAATTACACGTTACGGAAACAACAATAAATGGAAAAACTTTGCTGCGGGACGGACATCCGGAGTCTCAGGCTCGTATGACTGACAGTGGTGAAAGCCGAAAGGAAGCCACTGGCATGAAAACGGATGCCCCGACCGCAAAACACGAAACCAGAATTGATTTTTGGAACGTCAGAACTATGAATGAGGCAGGAAAGCTGAGACAAATCACAGCAGAGATGAGGAACTACAAGATACATATCCTGGGAATAAGCGAGAGCAGATGGACAGGTAGGGGGAGAATAAAAACAGCTACAGGGGAAACAGTACTTTATTCTGGCAGAGAGGATGGTCAGCACAACGAAGGTGTAGCCATTATCCTGAAGAAAGGAATGGAAAGATCTTTACTGGAATGGAAACCCATCAACAACAGACTGATAAGAGCAAGACTAAGAGGGAGATTCACCAACACCACAATTATACAATGCTATGCACCAACAAACGACAGCAATGAAGAGATCAAGGATGAGTTCTATCAACAGGTACAAAAAGAAATGGAAACTACACCCAGGTACGATCTCATTATAGTAATGGGAGACCTAAATGCGAAAGTGGGAGCCCTCAATAATTATAACGAAAGAGTAATGGGGAAATGCGGCAGTGGAACAGCAAATGAGAATTGGGACAAATTAATAAGCTTCTGCAGTATTAACAACCTGGTCATTGGAGGAACACTTTTTCCACACAAGGAAGTGCACAAGTTAACATGGGAATCACCAAACGGATGAGACAGAAACCAGATAGATCACATAATGATCAATGGCAGATGGAGACATGCACTACAAGATGTGAAAGTAAGAAGAGGCGCAGATGTGGGAAGTGATCATCACCTAGTAGTAGCAAGACTGAAAGTGAAACTCAGAGCTGCTGGACTAGTTGCAGTCAAACAGAAAAGATACAACATCACGAAACTGAAGGATCCCCTCACCAGAAAAGCTTTCGTGGTCGACGTAAAGAGAAGATATGAGATTATCAAAAGCCAGGAAAGAACAGAGACCGATGATGTTGACCAGAGATTCAACACCATCTCAACAATATACAAGGAAAGCAGCAAGTCATGCTTGGGATTCCAGGAAAGAAAGAGCCAAGACTGGATAACACCAGATACACTAAACACCATAGCGAAGAGAAAGGAAATGAAAAGAAAGAAAACAGAAGCTAAGTCTCCCAGATTAAAGGCAATATATAGTGAACAGTACAGTCAGCTGGACAAGGAAGTTAAACGTCAAACCCATGCTAACAAAAGGACATTTCTGGATGACCTTGCAAGACAGGCAGAAGAGGCAGCACTGAGAAATGAACAAAGCACAGTATAAAAAATAACTAAAATCATCAGTGGAAAACGAGGTGCAAACAACATTACATTAGTAAGAGATAAGCAAGGAAATCTCATCACAACAGTAGAGGGACAGGAAACAAGATGGGCAGAGCATTTCAGAGAAACTCTGAATATGGAACCACCAGAGACACAATTGAATGTTCCTGAGGCTGAAAATGATCTAGATGTTAATACAGACATCCCATGAAAAGAAGAAATCATCATAGCAATCAAAGGGTTAAAGAATGGAAAAGCTCCTGGTCATGATAACTTAAATGCAGAGCTATTTAAGACAGACCCAGAGCTAGCAGCAGAACTATTAGAACCACTATTTGCACAAGTCTGGAAAACGGGGACAACACCAACAGAGTGGAGACAAGGAATAATTGTCAAATTGCCCAAGAAGGGAGATCTTGCAGACTGCAATAATTGGAGAGGAATAACTCTTCTCTCAGTTCCCAGCAAAATACTAGGCAGGATAATTATACAGAGAATCTCAAAAGCAGTAGACCACAAACTGAGGAAAGAACAAGCAGGATTTAGAAAGAACAGAAGATGTGTAGATCATATATTTACCCTCAGGAACATTATAGAGCAGTGCTCAGAATGGCAAAGACAGTTGTACATTAATTTCGTTGATTTTGAAAAGGCTTTTGACAGTATAAATAGGGACAGTTTATGGAAAATACTGAGGGCTTATGGAATTCCAAGCTGCACAGTGTCAATCATAAAAAGCCTTTATGCCAACTTTACATGCAGCATTGGGCAGAGCAACCTAACCTTTGAAGTGAAGACAGGAGTACAACAGGGATGCCCCCTTATCAACCACTCTATTTTTAACAGTCATAGACTGGGTGATGTGCCAGACAACAGAGGGCAATCCAAGAGGAATAAGATGGACTACATTTTCTACATTGGAAGATCTGGAATATGCAGATGACATTGCACTGCTAGCACATTCACATCAACACATCCAGGAAAAAACGGATAGACTTAATAAGTATAGCCAGCAGGTGGGCTTGAACATCAACCTAAAGAAGACAGAGGTCATGACGCTCAATGTGAGCAACCCTGAGCCCATATCAGTAAGGAATCAGCAACTGGAACAGACAGATGCCTTCACATACCTAGGATGCATAGTAACACCAGACGGCGGAGCAAGCAAAGACATCAACAACAGAATGAACAAAGCAAGAACAGCCTTTTTTAGTCTAAACAACATCTGGAAGTCCTCTCAGTACAGCACAAGCACAAAATTAGGATTATATCAGAGCTGTGTGCTTTCTGTGCTTCTCTATGGCACGGAGAGCTGGAGAGTTACAGAGAAGGAAATGTCGAAATTGTCCTCTTTTCACACAACATGCCTAAGAAAAATTCTCCGAATCTTTTGGCCGAATATCATCACCAACCAAGATCTGCTTACTCGGAGCAAGCAAGAGGACATGCACACCATCATAGCTGGCAGACGCTGGAGCTGGGTTGGCCATGTCCTCAGAAGAGACCCCGATGCCATCACAAGAACAGCTATGCTTTGGACCCCTGAAGGAAAACGAAAGAGAGGCCGACCAAAAACAACTTGGCGTAGGACTGTGGAGGCTGAGATGCAAAGAATGAACCAGAGTTGGGGCACTGTATGAAGAATGGCCGCCGACCGAGCAAAGTGGAATCAATTTGTTGTTGCCCTACAAGACGCCACCAGGCGTAATGGCCACTGACTGCTTTGACGGTCGGCGGCTAAGGATCAAAGAAGAAGAATTAAGGAAAATAAAACACAGCCATCCAAGACAGGGGAAGGTCCTCTCGCAGGGAGGCGTATGATGCAACACAGAGAAAGCCAAAAGGAGTCTGTGTTACTGACTAACCTTCTTTCTTCTAGGAGAACTTCCAGATTTGGCACCTGGAATGTTCAGACATTAAACGAACAAGGGAAAGTGGCACAAGTAGCAGCAGAAATGAGGGAATATAAAATCGAGGTTCTGGGACTGTGTGAAACAAAGTGGAAGGGAGTAGACAAGAAGAAACTCATCACAGGTGAATTGGTGCTGTCCTCATGACATGAAGACGTAAGTTCACACCACAGTGAAGGGGTAGCTCTTATGTTATCTAAAGAAGCACAGAAAGCACTCATTGAATGGGAAGCCGTTGGACCCAGAATAATAACAGCTACTTTTAAAACAGCTAAAAAGAAAATAAATGTAAATGTCATCCAATGTTATGCACCAACTAATGACAAAGAAGAGTCTGTGAAAGAAGCATTTTATACTAGACTACAGGCTACTCCCTACTGTTATTAATTGATGATAGTTCTTCTTGGTGCTCTAGTCCCTAAATACAACCCCATCATATTTGGTATTTATGGGATTGACAAGCACTGTGCTTCATTTCAAACTCTAACATTAGACAATAGCTGGATGTGTTGGGTTGTCTTGTCTACAAGCACTTAGGTCAAGTAGGGCCTAATTTAGTTTTATTTTCGTTCTCTACGGTTCCACTGTAATCCTCAAGCCACTTCTAAGGCTCCCACAAATTTCACGTATCCTAGTTATTAAGCTTATATAATAAACTGAAACAGAGCACTTACACACATAAACAATACAAAACATTTCCTTAAAACAGCTAAAGTTGCGACATTACAATTGGGGCGAAGAAACATAGCCTACAACTGGAACTTGAAATTCTGTTTTGTAATCTTCGTTGAAATAGGCTACTATTTTCAGAATATTGTCAATAAACAAGGTGTACAACATTAGTGTTAATAGGAGATTTACCAACTTAATTACTATTTCTCCCGACTTTATTGTCGAACCGAACTTGTATTAGTTTGTCTTATCCAGCACTTACGACGACTTCTCACGTACATTCCGATCTCAGCGACCTTCAGCATGGTATGTTTCGATTATAATTAGTGATGATACATCGAAAGTTAATTGTGTCTTGAAGGAACGTTATGTTATGAAAATGACCACAACGTTAGCTCACGCAGTCCAGATAAAGAATTGGACACAATAAATTTCGTTACATACGAAAATTTGTGACCAGCAAGACTAACTGTTAGAACAGTAGAAATACGGCTGATGTAAAATTTATTCCATATGCCAGATTAGAATTTTCTTTAAAACAATTGACAGAAAATTTGAATTCATTACATTTTATTGTGACTTCCATTATTCTGATCAAATGATTAGGCCTATTTTCAGGAAATCAACACTGAATGCTGAATTCCATGCCATCTTATTAGAGGTTTATCAAGCTTGATGATTACGTCAGTTAGCCAACACTTGCTCTTTTATCCAGTTTATCAAAGTTTGCATAAGCCAGATAATGTGATTGTATACTCTTCTTCTGATTGTGCTTTGTGGTGTTTGAAGGTTTCAGCTTTATTTGTTCCCCAAAAAATCTTGAATAAGATTACAAGAGAGGAGGAAGCCATAACTCATTAGCCTAACTGTCCATTAAAATTTGTCGTAATCATCTTCCAGCTGTAAGTTCCCCACTCATATATCAGAATGAAACTTACAACATTACATATAGGCCTACTGTGCAAATATAGGTTAGAGTGAGGGCCATTAGAAGGAAACAGTTGAAATGAAGAACAGTTGGTCATGTTCTTCTATAGGCCTACAGCGTTTCCAGATTAGGCTACTTTTCTCAAATTGCACTATTTTTACTGGCCCCTCGCTACTAAATTTATGATTTTGGAACTTTTGGGCTACTTGTAAAATTTTCTTTGCTACTTTGGGCTACCTGGCAGACATGTGTTGTTATTGTTATATTGTAATCAATTTAGAATCCCATCTGGCAACTTTGCGAGCACAAATTGTTATCTTTGTCTTGAACGCTCCATGCTTGCAAACAGGGCTGGTAGACTTAGGTATATAATTAAACGAGGTGCCAAAATTGAATATAGAATAAAGTTAAATGTAAAGAAATATCGATGGAGGCTCATGCAACCATTTGTGAAAAATGCCACGGTTTTTAAAATGAGCTTTTAAAGAACTTCTTAATCACATCCCGGAAAATATTAATATGTTAAAAAAAAACTAAAACGTGTCACCTAATGTTTGCTTAAGTAACACTCGACCTCCCTTTAGAATTAGCTCATAAGTCAAAACTAGAAGTCATACAAAATCATTGGAGATTGGAGGCAATTAGGCTTACCTAACATAGATTGGGAAAGTGTTTTTTATCTGGTGACCTACCAATCAGTGGTTCATGTGTGTGGAACCATACCATGAGTATGAAAAATGCAGCAGGCAAACTTTTTTCCCCAGGATATTCCATTATTTGCATTAAAAGTATACAGCCTGCCAAGTAGTAACACCACAATAAACCAAGCTCATGAATCTGATAGGTTTAAATCTCTAAGCCTCAATACTTCACATCAAAATAATGCTGAAGTAAAAGCCTTTGCAAGGATGGAATGAATTTTATTTTATAAGAGTTGAGAATTGGGCATGTAGGCCTGTTACTTCTATAGCAGAATAACATAGTAAAGTGTTTGATAAGAAAAAACTTTAAAGACAAGAAAAAAGTAAATATACTTATTCCCGTACACATCTTCAACATTTTAAACAAAGCAGAGGAAGGAAATGAGAAGAATAATTAGTCGTGTCTAAATAACGTACTGTAAACTACTGACCTACAGACGCTGAAGTCATCGATTCTTAATGTGGTAATTATAGTATACAGTAGATCTGTGGACGAGTTAACTTATTTATGCCAGATGACAATATCTTTTAGACTTTCCTTAACGTCTGGGGCCAGAGTGATTCCAGCAGACTTGGTGTGCACTGCTGGGTTCTCAACATGTTTTACTGCAGGGGGAATCATGATTTGAGCCAGTCTGGTGAGGCTGCTTGATCCCTGACCAATGATCAGGCAACTCAGAGGTTGCCTGTTTCCAGTTTGCACCACAGGTCTTGGTTAGTGGTCTAACTCTGGATTTCACGCAAGGGTAACGTTAATTCCTTTGCAGACTACTGCTGTACTTTTATGGCAGAGATGTTACACTTTTTTTTGTTCTTAATTAATATATTTTTAAAAACTTATCACCTTGTACTGTTGGTACTGTAACCACTTTTTTGTCACAATAATCCAGTGTTAATGGCAAAAGAGCAGCCAGGCAACCACATCTGAGATTCAGAGACGTGTGTAAGAGAGACATGAAGGCGCTGGACAATAAATCCAGCAACTTGGGAGGATGAAGCTGCCAATCGCACCAACTGGCAATGCTTCCTACGGCGCCACCTCAGATTGGGTGAACAGAAGCTCTCACAACAAGCAGAAGAGAAAAGAGCGTGCTGAAATTAACACTGGCTGTCACCTCAGGGGCACATTCCCATAGTCATTTATGACTGAAGGGGCTGTTTACAAGTGTTATCAGAATAAATAAAAAAAATCCTTTGATTACTGCATACGACTTATAAACAGATTTTTCAATTGGGCGTTAAAGCAGAAATAAAGAATTTCTTAAAAAACTCAGTTATAAAAAGGAACATGTTTTCTTTCATTCCAGGGTGACTTCTTAGAAGGGCTTCCTTCATATAATAAGAGCAACTTCACCAGATATCATGCAGATTCAAGCCACAGGTCACATGTGAGTGTGCTGCTTCATTATTGATAGTAAAATATAGTTAATATTGTCTTCATTACCCTGCATTATATTTTAATTTGTTTGGGGGGAGGAAGATGGTACATGTCAGTGAAATGTACAGGTATCTCTTGAAGTTAATTATGAAATCTGTTAACTTGTAATTTTAGTAAATAAATAAGTAAATATAGGTAATTAACAAGCACTCGTTGGACAAAAAGGAGGATACCAGACAAAAGAAATGTAAGTGATAGGCTTACTGGGCATCGAACAAGCACCATATATACTGCTCCATCACCTTGCTGTGAAAATAAATGATAAAAAGACACATAGCCAGTTTTACCTATATTTATTTACTATTCACAGGGGTCAAGTTTCCTTCACTATTTACTTGTGACTTTGTGCTTTTCAGTTTTAAATTTCAGTTTCTTGGAAAACTTAAAAAGGTGCCCTAGAAATAGAGTGTAATTTTGGCCTCACTGGTTTTAAGAACACAGTGATTTTGATATGATGTTGCACGCTGATACATTTTTGTGTTTAAAGAAGGCTGTTTATTACCATATCTTTTTTTTTTTTTTAATCAGAAGCCCTCTGTTTACATCTCAACAAAAGATTACCCATCAGAGCAAGGTGAGTAGTTTAGGTAAAGTACATAATTATAACCTTAAGGGTAATATGTCTGTTAATTTGTAATACTTTAAAACTAATGTGTACTATACATTTTTCTGCACAGCCAGTAGTACTCTGACTTGCAGCATATGTCAGCACTTTTAATGCTGATTAAATTCACATTTAGGGGTCGGAGTGGCTAAGAGATATGGCATCCGCCTCAAATTCTGGAGGTACCGGGTTCGATTTCCAGTTGGGAATACAATTTATGGAAATTGTTTTTCAGAACCAGTGGTCCTAATGATGTCATACTCCCCCCGGTCTCCTGGATAGGGAGATCTGATACGTTGTCTTCTCGGATAAGGGCGAAAAAATAGGTGGTCCTTGTGCAAGTTGCGCACATTTAAAATCCCGCGGCAGTGGTAAATTGTAAAGAGGACAGGAAGTAAGGCCACTACCCTGGCAAAATTTAAAAATTAGAAACCTACCCAACACAAAAATATTTATAGAACGTGTGATTCCTATAAACACACTTTGGGATTCTTGCCGGTGCTACAGAGTTCATGCACTGTGCTGAGATCCTCCTTGTGTGATCTAAGCGAGGAGATCAGAGCACTGATGGAGTTGTCTGTGTGCAATGAAGATAATCCTTAAAACCAAACCAGACTAAATTCACATTATATTAGCATAAATATTATGTTATTAATTTAATGAAATACTGATACCCCAAAAAATACAAATAATGTTAGTCATCCTGAAACCTTTACATTCTTTTATTAATGTACTCTAATGATTTGTTAATAAATCACTAGTAAACATAATTAACAACTAAACATACACAGTTATTGGCCAATGTTAAGTTAATTTATAGGAAATAATATCCAAATGAAATAATAGGGCTCTGCTCAGCAGACTGTGAATAGTGACAGACAAATTAAGTGAGTGGCTTATGTGCCTTCCTTTGTGGGCCCTGTCATATATTCAGTGTGTAGTCTGACACAGCCACATCTAAGAAAATGGTTGATGGCTTATTTTTCTTTTCTTTTTTTATATTTTCCTTAGAAATTGCTGAAGTGCGAAATATGATCTGAGCATGCATTAACATTTCTAAATATCTGGTTGTATAACTTTGAATTCACTCTAGCAGAGAAACTACTATGTTGTAAATTATATGTGCCCAGTGTAGTTCTCGCGGTTCAGAACAGGACTACTGCACTCTTGAGCATGTCATCAATCAATACCCTTTAGCTCCCCGAGGAGCATAGGCCTTCAACAAACACATGCCACGTCTTCCTGTCCTGTGCCATCTGCTCAAGTTCTTTCCACATTCTCCTCATCATTTTCACCTCTGTATCCTGTTCTCTTCTCCGTGTGTTTTTTGGTCTACCTCTGCCTCTCTTTCCCTGTGGATTCCAGAACAAGGACTGCCTTGTAATGCTATCAATAGGTCTCCTCAATGTGTGTCGTATCCATCGCCAGCATCTTCTTCTCAACTCTTATTCCACTGTCACTTGTCTGGTTCTTGTCATCAATTCCACATTTGTGACTTTGTCATACCATTTCAGTCCTTCTATTCTACGCAAGCACCCGTTTATAAAATTCTGTAGCTTTTTGGTTGTTGTTGTTTGTTGCTCTCCATGTCTCAGAGCCATACAAAATGACTGACTTGACATTTGTGTTGAAGATTCTTATTTTCGTGTTGGACTTGATTTCTCTTGTTCTCCATGTTTCCCAAAGCAATGAAAGCTCCTCTTACTTTTTGTATTCTTATTTTGATATCATTGTCTGTCCCTCCAACTCTGTCTATATTACTGCCAAGATATGTGTCCGATTCTACATCCTTTAGTGGTGTTTCTTCAAGTTCAACCTTATTATCATTTCTTGCATTTATTCTCATAATCTTTGTCTTTTCCCTGTGCATTTTCAGGCCCACTTGTTGTGACCTCTCATTGAGTATTTTCATTTTCTCTTGCATCTGATTATGGATAATACAGAGCATGTCATACAAGGTTACTAATATGAGGTTGTGCATGAGGTTGGGAACCTCATCATGTGAAACAAATTGTCACAGAAACCACCACTGTTAGAGCAAGTGAATGTTTGGTGTAAGATTCCTGCAAGGGGGCCACCTGTTGTGGTGGTTCCATGCTCCATAAGGAGCATAAAGGAAAGTGCTGATGATGAACTGAATATGTGATGTCCAAAGATTATCCAGCCCTTGTTTATGTTGCTGGGAAAGAACTGTAACATTTACTTAGTGTTTATTGTTAAAATTGTCACACACAAAAAAAGCATATATTGATTTGTGCATGTTGACATGTTTTACGTGGAGATGCATGCAGAAATTAATTAATTTATTAAACAACATTATGTAAGAAGTACAAACTGAATTGTGAATGTTAAAATGTTTCTGCAGTTATTACAACGGAAAAGACCAATATTTTGCTACGATACTTGCACCAGCAGTGGGACAAAAAGGTAGGCTCTTTCAAGTTCTATTCAACGCATACATTCATATTTGTATGCATAAATTTTGGGAGTGGCTAAAACACAGCTACATCTTTTTTGGAAAGAAAAAGTCTATGTTCTTGTGACACAGCAGGGCTGCTTTTCGTGTAACATCGAGGATACTTTTCATTGCCTTCGCTGTTTAACACAGGCGAAAACTGTTAGCTCCACCTTCAAAATGCAGGGTACAGGAGGATGTAGGTTTCTGGGACTTCTTTATTTCATATTCATATGTAACTAGCAACAACTTGCCAAAATTGGCAGATTGTTGTGTGTTGTTTCTGTTACATGTATTACAGACGGTACTATCACTACTGTGGTCATTTCATTGTAGACGACCAACTTTAGGTATTTGTAGTGAAAATTATATAAAAAAGTTAGTAAAAAATTATATAGATGTATTAAATATGAAGACATGGAGTAACCAAACCTAAATGATATGTAGAGCAGTGATAATGGTCTAATGGGCCGTAAATTGACTAAATAACTAACATTTCTTTTATGACAACATGTCTCGTAACTGTTCGCGCATCGTTTAAAATCTTGCCCTGGTCGACTTACCACCTCTGAGATGCCTTGGTCAACTTACTGCCTCTGAGAACAAAGTTTGAAGTTTGACGAAACTCCAGTTCATGTACTGTTTATCAATCGGGTTGTTGGCTTCTTTCCATAATCAAACTGTTCATGCACACCGTCATTTGCGCACTTTTTTTCTATTTTCACGAGAGTACATATAAGGGGAAACAATACAATTATTGTCTAACTTTCAACCACGGTTGCACCCCCTTAGCTGTGCTTGAAAGTTAATGCACTCCCTCAAAAATAGAAAAAAGTGCACAAATGACGGTGTGCAAAAATGTGACTGGCCGACCAACCAAGTACTTACGGCCGCAATTATGTATTTTGATGGTCAAGCGAAGAATGGATAGGGTAATATGAAGATGAGCAAAAAAGAGTAAAGGCTGAGCCTAGAAGTTTATGAATGGACAGTGTAAGAAATTTGATACAGTAAATATTTTTGTTCCTATTTGCTTTTACTTGTTTTTGTTTTGCAGGGCCATGTCATATATACGTGCTGTTAGTTATTTTTTTGTTTCATAAGAAACAACTATACACTTCATCTTCCACGATAATGACATCAGAGATCCATATATTAAATATCATTATGTATATTGTCATCAAGAAGTCATGTAGTATATTTAACACTGCAAATGTTATCAACTTCCTTTTTGATGTTTGTGGTGGAAAAATATCCCTGTCATGGAATAGGTAACTACCCATGTAGCCATGTTGTTTACCCATCTTTTCATATCTCAGCCACATTAAGTGATTTTGCACAGGTTTCCAGCAGCAGTGGACCCCTGCTTCTTGATTAGAGAGAAAAAAAAGAGAGAGACATTTATGTATTCCTATGCAACACCGTTTTTGAGAAATGTGTGCATCAGTTTGGTAGATGGATCATTATCAGTGTGTTAATAGTGGCCTCTTTGTTAACACAAGAAAATTGGTCTTAACTGTAGAATTCTTTTTGTGTGCATTCTCGAGGAATGCCGGCATGCATAAACCATGACCTCATTATAATTCAGCATTACTAATGTACTCATTTATCTTTGACATTGTGTCATTGTCACCAGGAATTTAATACTCAATATTAAGGAGTGGTTTAACATTTACTAGTAATTATTGCTGGTATAATTATTAATGATGATATTGCTCGGTTTGTGCATTGTTCAGAATTTTTCACTGCAGTATAAAGTTCAAATTAATATTTGGTTAGCTTGTTATGATGTCTGCTTCTCTTTTCCAGAGTGCAAGTAAGAAACGTGACAGTCAGAAAGCCAACTTACCTGATGTTAATGAAGGGAGTTCATCATCGAAAGTGGCACGAGTAAACTCTACAGACAGCAGTTAGCCTGTATAAAACGCATGACATTAATTTAAAAAAAACATTTCTGCATTAATGATGATGGTCAAACAAAAAAGAAAAGAAACTAGTATTTTCTTGTCAACTGTTTGTATTCATTTGTTTTGTGAAGATGCCTGCAGATAAAGTTAAGAGTGCTTATGATAGTCTGTATATGTATTTTAGTGTTTATGTAGACTTCTGTCTCCAGCAGTTCGGTGGCTGACAAATACCAGTTTAAAACTCAGTAAACTCTTTGTCGTGCATGAGTGGTGGACCAAGTCTCAAACTGTAAAATCTAGGAATGAACGTTAAGTAAAAAAATATTAATTTAGCAGTGCTGCTTCTGTATATTTGGTCAATTGCTTATCTGTAGTTAAGTGGGGATGCTTCAAATGTTGAAGTTCAGTAAACACAGAAACATCTAAAATACTCTTTGTATTATGTAATGGTTTCCTAGAAACTCTTTAATGCTTGCAAAATTGAGATGATGGTAGCAAGCTCACTGAAAACAAAACTTGATAGCATAACTGGGTTTGATGTTATAAAGGTAATGCGGTAGATGCTTTACAATCCAGAATCCTTGGGGACGAGGAATGGGGAAAATTACTGGGCTGAAAGTACTGCACTGTAAATCTGACATTGTGAGTACTCTTAAGATGTACTTAAAGGAGAACTGCACAAACTTGAAGCCTCTAGGACATGTAATGTTGAAGAAGATAGGGTCCCTAATAATGAGAATAAAATTGTACAGTTCTCACCAGTGAGTTTCTTTCGTCCATTTACAGCATTACAACAGTGAGAAATAAGTAGATTAGAATTCCTGTTCATGCAAAAAAGTCAAAGAGTGATGTAACATGCTGTGGATGCAAACGTGGATTTTGCCAGATATAAAGGGAACTTAATCTTAATACTGCATGAAGGATAAATGGTCATTTGATGCTAACATTCATTGTTCACTGTTTTTCTGATACAATCAAGCATGAATTATTCAGCTAATTGGGAAAACTAATTCATATGTATCTTTGTGTTTATAACCAGAGGCTGAGTGTGTTCATAAATTTACTCATAAATTTAAAGAAAATGCACTTTGCTCTGATCAAAAATTGCAGGTAGCCATTCAGTAATGGCTTTAGAATAAAATGGATTACATAACTTTCTATTAAGTTTCAGAGCTTTCACGCAACAACGTTTCTGGTTTTGGCTTCCCAAAGTTTCAACCTCCCCCTTTAAATTTAAAATGAGCCATATATACAAGGGGATTGACATAAGTCTTGAGTTTGACCATGAAGGACATGTCACAGAGAGCTGAAATTTTGTATAGTGTTTATTCCTTTTCATTATAGCCACCGTCTGAATTGACACACTTCTGCATCTCTGCTTGACCTTGAAAAAACCTTGGGAGTAGAACACCCTATTTTTCAATCTAAACCAGTCATCACATGCCAGTATAACCTTTTCATCGCTGTCAAAATGATTTCCTTTTAGCTGTTTTTTAAGATTTGGGAATAGAAAAAAGTCTGATGGAGCCAAATCTGGAGAATATGGTGGGTGTGGAAGAATTTCAATATTCAAATCGTTGGCTGCTAGCTGCACAAGCCGTGCTTTGTGAGAGGGCGCGTTGTCTTGAAGCAAAGGAAGATTTTGAGTGCGCGTTATCCCTCGTTTCCTGGTCACAACCTTTCTTAGTTTTGTGAGAAGATCTGCATAGTACTGTCCATTAACTGTGTTGCCATGAGACAGATAATCTTTCAAAAGGACACCTTTGCCCTCCCAAAAAACAGTCAGCATCACTTTTCCTGCAGATTTCTGCGCCCTCGGCTTGACAAGTGTTGGGGAGCCCGGGGTTTTCCATTGCATGCTGGCAATTTTGGATTCAGGGTCATAATGGTGTACCCAAGTCTCATCTACTGTCACCATGGTCTCCAAAAAATTTTTTGACTGACACTTTTTGAGTAACTGTTGACAGCAATTTACCCATGTTTGCTTCTGTTCACGTGTCAACAGTCGCGGAACCCAGCGTGCACACACTTTTCTCATGTTCAGTCTGTTGTGTAAAATTCTATAAACTGTTCTTTCATTTAGTTTTACTCTACTAGCTATCTCCACAATTGTCATTTTTCGATCCTGGTCAATGATTTTCTTCACTCTTGTTGCATTTTCACCGTTGCACTCTGAGGCTGGTCTACCAGATCTTGGCAGATCAGCAACATTTGAGCGGCCGCACTTAAACTGTTGACACCAGTTTTTTAACGAAGTATATGAAGGACAAGAATCACGAAACACTGGTTCCATCTCCCTGTGTATTTCTGTAAGTGTTTTTCCCTGAAACATCAGAAATTTTATCACAGCTCTGGCCTCCTTCTTTTCCATTGTTTTGTCAAATCTTTGGAGCAGCAGATCCGGTCAATAGGGTACATTGCGCCGTGCACCGTAGCGGGAAAACCCA
Source organism: Oreohelix idahoensis (assembly GCA_024509875.1). Taxonomy (NCBI): domain Eukaryota; kingdom Metazoa; phylum Mollusca; class Gastropoda; order Stylommatophora; family Oreohelicidae; genus Oreohelix; species Oreohelix idahoensis. The sequence continues at coordinate 528,214 of JAMPIV010001137.1, forward strand.
TTGAAGAAACAAACGCGTACTTTACACATTCAGTGCAAATATGATGAACTTTAAATGTGCCAAGTTTCATCTTCCTTCTGTGACTCCTTCATGGTCAGGCCCAAGACTTATGTCAATCCCCTTGTATATATATATATTTATCAAGTTCTGGCAATGCGTTATTCGCCCATCTCAGTTTTGTTTTTCTTTGACCCGTCATGTCAATTGTGTTTCAATGCCATTATAGTTGTTGTTTTTTTCTTTGTGTATATTTCTAAAATCATTGCTTTCCCAATAGTTGAAATGCTGCCTGATGAAGGCCAGCTTTCTCCTTGTTGAGGATGGCCCATTTGGTTTCTGATGTTAAATCTGTATACTTTCTGTTAGAAGATGTTGCCATCCTCATTTTCCATTTCACTCTGTATGGAGCATGGAGCCACCGCTGCACCTGGTCCTCAGGAAGCCTGCTCCAAAACTTTCATGTGCTCCTGTAGTCGTAGTTTATATGGCAACTTACTTTACATGATGAGGTTGCCAACTGCATGCACAGATTATGCCATACAGTACTAGAAAATATGACATTACACTTGTAACACAGTTCACATGCCTGATCTCTTTCAGACCAGGTGAATTGTAGTGTTTAACTTATTGTCAACCTTGTACTGTACCATTAAGATACCATTACCTTTGGTCATAAGCGACTGAGTCTTGCATCTATCCTACACCGCATAAGTCACCATTATTTACAAGGCTACACAAATTGTTTGCAACATTTATTTGGAAAAAAAAAAACTACATGGAAAGTTATGATGATTGACACTGTATGTTTGTTTTGTTAATAATAGTGAAGACAATTTTAGTGTAGTTGTCTTTGATCTTTTTTCAGAAAGTAAAAGATACCTGTTGGGTAATGTTACATTAAATTTTGATATGTTCATCCAGATAAAGTCACTGTTACTTTAGAATTTGTATTTGTTAATGGTGTCACTAGATTGTTCTGTGATGCCCTTCGCTTTTTTTCCCCGCCTGTATATATTTAATGATTTGTTCTTCTGTATGTTTTTCTTTATTCTTTAACTCATATATGTTCTCAGATGAATTTTTACTGTAGTGTTCACTTAGGCTTTAAAATGCACTGAGTTTAACATTTCAGCAGCGGTAATGTGTTCTTAAACAGTTATTATGTAATGCTAGCATTTGTTCTGTTCTTTCTTTCTCATATGCTTGTCTGTCTATTTCTCTTCTTATGCCGCTTTTGAAATTGTTTAACATGAACCTGAAAATAACTAGTTCTCATGTGTACATAGGCAGTACATATGCAGTCGCCATACTGAGTTACTGTCTCCTAGTCTTAAGTAATCATTGAGTTTAATCAGCATTTAGTTTTGTGGCCAGTTGTCAGGTACATACTAACAGGAGGACAAAGCTCAACGTTTTTGATTTGCCATGTTATAACTTGTGATCAGAAAATTAACTCATTATATAATATTTTATTTCACCAGATTATTCAATTTGCAAAAATTAGATCAGCTATGAAAATGTATTGAGTCAGTAGCATGATGGACAGCAGTTGACATGAGTTGTCATTTCACCTGAAATTTCACCCTTTCATCCTCGATGAATATTTAAATGCATTCAAAATTGAAATAAACATGACTTGAAAGCAAAGTACTTTGCTGGAAAGATTCTCTTTAATTGTTTTGTTCATGAGCATAATTGGTTGTCATAATTACATATAAGTTTGTCATGCCTGTTGAAGTACATGTAATTGCAACCAGCTGTAAAATACAAGCACATCAGGTCTGTGACATTTCTTCCTCTGTTTAAGATTAACAATAATTACCATGCTGAAGGTTTTTTCCTGATATTATTTGGTTTTTTATTAAGACACCCATGTTATTACATTGTATTACAATCAAGAAAATGATTTGCTGTTGTAAATATTTTATATTAAAGGGAAAAATTTGATAACGTTAGATTCGAACCAGGTGGTATAATAAATTTGGTTCTGCCTTTTCTGCTTTCCTTCCATAGTTTGTCACGATATGAGGAGCTATAGGAAATACTGGGGTAGGGTTAATTAATTGTATGTATGTGTCTTTGAATCTTTAAAAAAATGTCCTGCTGTACAGTTTCATTGAAAAATACCAGTCTGTTATTGAAGCTGAAAAGTTTTCTAGATCTCTGGAACTGTATTATCAAGGGAACATGGCCTGTTATAATGTTAGTAATGCACTGTGATGAGCCGAGCATGTGTATGGATGAATGCTTTTATTAAAGCATGCGGTAAATAATTGAAAAATTTTTCACACGATGGAGGTTACACTGTTTTGTTTTAACTGTCAGTGTAAGTGTTGCAGTAGTATCGTATCAGAGGAGAAACACTTCTTAATACATTTAGAAAATATATTTTCATTTTCTAAAGGCTCTCACAAACAGAAAAATAAGACTAAAGTTGAATTGTAAAATTCATTAATAAGATTGTGGTAGTTTAAATTTCATTGAAATAACAGATTATTTATTAAAGAAGTTGGTTATATTTTTCCCTTCTGTAATCAAACTTCTCATTGTGCGTTCCAAAAAGACCAATAGTTCTTCTCTTGAACATTACACTTTGCTCCATTGCAGGATTGTTATCCATATGACACTCAAAGAGTTCACATCTTCAGTGGCAGATAAAATATCCTCGTTGTTGGTTGGTTTTGTTCCTCCACCGCATCACATTTCACAGTCATCATTTCAGCAACCTCCTTTCTATGTGTGGGAAAGGCCAGTAGAGTTTTTAACAAAATTGGACCACATTTTGTGCTAGCAAAGCTCATGGTGAAGCCTTTATTAGGTCCCTTGCTATTTTTATCACGTCACCACATAATTAACATTTATAACACATAAGAAAGGGAAACCCGAGACCTGTATACAGTAAATAAATATTAGACAAACATAAAGGTATGTTTTCAGGCACCCGTAAGAAATAAAGAAGTAGAACACTAGACAACAGAAAAACAACAGACGTGAGTGGCTTTCCCAGGACTCGAACCCAGGACCTTCCGTGCGATAACCCCGCCTAGCTATGCAAGCGAATCACACTATCCTCTCTGCCATCTAAGCTCATAGACCTCCAAAATTGCATTTGTATTTCATTCTTTACCAGCATTCCTATCAATAGTCCATCAATATGTATTTCTTAAGTAATATGTCTTTGTGTTTTTATCAGTCTGGTTCATTGATCGTAAAACTGTAGTGATGTTGAGGGAGACAGGAAAATTACTTGAATAACTTGTGTATTTCTGTATGCTCAATGAAGTCGTTATGCATTATAGGCAGGGCATTGCCGAGCAACAACACCTTGAACTCAAATTTTTCCCTCTAGACGTCCCTTGACCATATTTACAAAATAGTGAATCAGGTAATCTGCGAAGAGTGCTGGATTCATTCAGGTCTTTGTTTGATTTACAGACAACTGGCAAGTGCATCTTATCAGCATTTGAAATTGGCCAAAGCATTTCCACATAGTACAGCTGTCACAGTCTTTAAATGTTTTATACTAGGAGCAGCTGTCTGTCTTTGTTATTTAGTTCTACTATTAATTTTTGTAGAGAATAGTGAGTCTCATGGATGTATAATTTTGTGTGTGGAGAAAAACATTGTCCCATAAGAGTTGTAAGAATTTTGGCTTGAAACTTTCAGCAGTACAATGCTAGTTAGTCAGCATCTCCATATTTTACACAATGTATTTTAAATTGCTTGAAGTCTTAAATCATCCTGTTGTGGCCATAAATATTGTTTCTGTAAAGCTACTGTAGCCTTCATCCTGTTTGAATCTTGTAAGCATAGATATCACATACTTTCTATCATTTTGCTATGCTTTTGGCTGTTTTTTTCATTAACTGTTACTTATCCACAATTTTAACATTTTCTAAATAACAGTATCTCCTTGGTACTTCAGTAATTTAAATACTTAGTAAACTCTTACTTTTCAAACATTTTTATTTTATGGTCTCAGGTTGTACATATAGAGGAATCATTTACTTGATACTCAGAGGCCAGAATTGATGCACACTATTTGCAAGAGTGCATATATTACAAGGAATAATATTACTGTCAGTGCCAGGGAAAATATTAAACAGGATCATCATTGAGAGATTAAAAGAGGCCATAGAAAGACAGTTAGAAGAATAATCAGGTTTTTAACAAAGCAGATCCTCTGAGGACTGAGTAGGCACTCAACAAATAACACACCCAGTAACCACACAACAAATAACACACCCAGTAACCACACAACAAATAACACACCCAGTAACCCTACAACAAATAACACACCCAGTAGCCACACAACAAATAACACACCCAGTAGCCACACAACAAATAACACACCCAGTAACCACACAACAAATAACACACCCAGTAGCCACACAACAAATAACTGAAGAATGGAGCTTGGAACTGAACTCACCAGTTCACACTGGTATTGTGGACTGTGAAAAGTCCATTAGCAGTTTAGTCGAGGATCACTTTTGATACTGATGAGGCATTATTGAGTCCCAAAGGGAGAAAAAAACTGAGCTGGGAATAGGAGGGGATAATGCAATCATGGAAAGACCTTGAACAGATAGTACAGAATAAGGAGACTTGGTTTGAACTTGTTGAAAGCACATGCTCCACAGGGAGTTAAAAGGTAATGAATGAACGAGTGATCAACACCTTTTCATTGAGTCTGTAATTATGGGATTTGAATAGAAATTTAAAACCTCACTCGTGAACATGACCACACTCGTATGTTTTAAATGTGTTTTGTCAGCAGTAACAACACTTGAAGTAAACTAAATGTAATTCTGTTGCATGTACTGCCATCTGCTGCTGAACAACATGAAGTAACACCTATATGTGTCAGGAGTCTCCGCAGTGGAGGAGGCTGGTTCTCCTTCTAACTGAGGGAGTGCGTGACCACATGATCACAGGCTACCTTCTAGGATATGCTGCTACAGTCAGGTGCATGTTGCTTGGCATTATACATTTGCCAGACATCAGCGCCTGAGTTTAGAATGTTGTTTATTGATGGAAACGTATAGTTCAGTCCTTTGTTCACATTCATATTTATCTGTGGTTATATCTGTGGAGTACATTCATCTTTGTTAGATAATGGTTACCCAGAATGTGATTTTATGTGATTAATTTAAGTCCTTCATTTTTGCGAGGAACAAATGAAGGTCTTTGCTGCAGGTACAAAATGTCAGTCTCTCACTTATTGTCTTTGTCTGATTCTCTTCTCCAGATCCTGTTGGTTCAGCATAAGATTGTTAGTCCATCTGCTTCATTATTGCCACATGACCTCACACCTACTGTTTGTGGGGTTTTTGTGTGTATGTAAAGATAATAGCAAACTGCCCCACGTAGTTTCTGAGGGTCTCTAAGGTGACCCAGACAGAACAGGACTATGCTTCCACATAAGAGGAAACTATTGTGAGGTTGTGCAAGGAGCTGGCAACTTTATTGTTTAAAACAAATAGTTGCAGAACCACTGCTGCAAGAGCACTTGAATACTGTAATACAGGCTTCCTGAAAGGGGACCAGCTGCAGTGGTGGCTGTATGCTCCATAAGGAGCAATAAGAGAATAGAAGAAGATGAATAGCCAACTGAAAAGTAACAGTAACTGTTCCAACAATGCTTGTGTATGAAACTGTTAGTATTAACCTCTACTCATGTTTTTGGTTTAGTGTTTGGTGATTAACTCAGAAAGTCTTGTGTATGTGAAGCATATTGTGTTTTCATCTTTGATTATTTTGTTGTTTATAACTGAGTATGTTGTACCATTGTTGACATTGATTCATTTTTAAGTGCTTTCAGTGTTGTATGCTTACTTGATCATTTTGTTGGTTATTATTAGTCATTGGTGTTTGCATTATATTGTACTAATACGTTTATATAAATATTTTGAGTTTTCAAGTTTTGTGTGAACTAAATTTCAGTTCTTCCAAACTGATGTAGCCCCATTCATCGTCAGCGAATGCATTCTTCATTTGTGTCATGTGTTATTATTCTTATGTCAGTGCAAAGTGTGAATATTTCTATAGACTGGAGAAAGGAGAAGAAAACCAAAGAAAAAAGCAAGATGAAGAGAGCAAGGAAAAGAAGTTTCCATTGGTCAAAAGCTCCAGATAACTTTAATTCTCATGAAAGATTACAGTAAGAAAATAAGGAAGAATGCAGTAAAGTAGGGTAAATGGTGGGGTTAAAGAACAATTGATAATGTAAGCTCTCTAGGACAAAGGACACAAACGAACAAAACCAGCAGAGAAAAAAAAGTGAGAACTAGTCTAAATGTGTAAAAAATAAATGAACATCATATGAGCCATAAAAGGAAAATTATGAAGTCTGATAAATCCCACTAGAATCAGTGTTGTCACTCTGGAAAATTCTGGTGAGAAATAAAGCCATGACAATGGATAACCACGACCAGTTTAAAAACTATATTAAAAATTTACAAACAAGATTTATGGTGTTTTTTTCCTTCAAAGTTTTAGTAAACGAACTTTGTGTTAAAGTGGAGAGTATTCTTGCTAGGAACTAGATTATTAAGCAAAATTATGTTGTGCTGTTGAGATCATAATGTTGAGGTGGAAATAGCTTTAGCACATTGACATCAATAAAAATTATCAAAATATTATGTCGTCCTTAGTCTATTTTTTCCTTTTAATGCCTAATTTTCCATACATTAAAAAAAAAATTCCTGTGGTTAGTAAATGTCCTCTTCACTTTACACTGGATGCATGGTTGCTTCAAAAAATCAACAAAGTTATGATGATCTATCTGGGTTCAGGTCCGTGTCCTTGAATCCGAAATGCTCAGCGACAGCCAAGTTTAAGAAATCTGATATTTTTTTTCAGTTTCCAGATGTCACCCAAAGAAATTTTGATTTTCAGAATATTTCAGTTTTCGTGTGTTTGGCTGATGTTATGGACCTATATTCACTTCTGCTGCTCACACTAAACTGCCACTGTGTGTGAAACATCCTGTCTCAGTCATTGAATTCATCTTGTATATAATTTTAAGAGGTATTTTCTAGCAGATTCTGCCACTGAGATTTAATTGTTTCTGCTATGTCATCAACAGAAGAGAATCATTCAGTGCTTTTGCTCAGCTTAACTAATGTTAATGCTGGTTCTAAACATGATTACAGCCAGTTCTTGGAGTTCTAAATTACTGTATTAACATTGTCATTTTTAAAAATTAGCTGATGGCAGTTGTAGGTGTATAATTTTTTATGTTATCTCTCAAGCCACTTCATGCACTGATGCGTGCAAATATGTCCTTGTGAACATTGGAAAGTTTGCTGGATTCATGGTCATGTGTGGCATACTTTGTCATGCCCATCATTAAATGACTTATTTGTCTGGGTTGACATATATGTGAGGTGCATTTTCACCACACAGTTTTTTTAAGGCAGTAGTGGATACTGAGCATCTGGTAACCTTTGTTAAAAGCAAAATATCACACTTACAAGAGAGCTGCTGTGTGGAAAACCTAATAATTATTTGCAAATAACACTAGTTCACATCAGCGCTTCGGGTAAATTCTCAGTGTCAAAGGTCATTGATCATTTCTCTTCATGTGGATTGGTTTGTGTGCTCTGGTGTTTCTGTTGAGCTGCTGCTCCTGTCCCATTCTTAAATGTTGCTTATAAACTGAATGCTTATTTTTTCCTCCCTTTTCTTGTCTTTCTTTGTGTTCTTCTGTACGAAAGTGGACAAATGTTATTTCTGTATCTCCCTTATGTCAATTTTGCATTGACAGTTCTGATTAGCTGTCTCTTCTTGTCATCATCATTTTCCTTTTTGTTCCATTGTGGAGCATGGAGCCACTACGGCACCTGGTGGATGCCTGCCCTGAAACGTGCTCTTTAAAGTAGTGGTTTCTGTAGCAATCTATTTTACATGATGAGATGTCTTGTTATAACCTATATTATTTCCAGGCTTATTATTTTCCATGCTCAAACATGAGAAACCTTCTATGTAATAACAACAGAAAACTCAAAGAAAACACCTACACGTGAACAGACATACTTCTCTGGAGTCTATCCATTGATTTCATTTCAAAAATTGAAAGTTTATATAAAATGGCATTTTTTAAAAATGTGATGGGCTGAGCGTGTACTGTTATCATGTATCCTGCTCTGATACAACCATGCCAGACTATATAAAGACTCCTAAAAACATGAACAGTCTGAAAACATGTTGATTATTTTATTAACTGAAAGCAAAATTGCCTTAACCATTCAGTAAAAACAACCAAAATGTAAAAAAAAAAACATGAAAAGGAAATCTATCAAATGGGAAGGTCTGGCAAAAATGTGGGGTCTCTTTGCTCCTCTTTCCGTTCATAGTCACTAACTTCATGGTGGAATTCTTTTAGTAATAGTTCACTGCATCACTAAAGATGCACAAAGTTTTGATAACGTTATGACCCAGGATGATAGAAAAGTCTCTGTGTTGCAACACCAACCTGTTCAGGTTTTGTGTATATAATGAAACTGCTTGCTGAAATTTTCAAGATTACACGGTGAAAAACTTTACTTACAAGAAAACACTTTGTAATGTTTGTTTTACTAATATTAACAACCAAAATAGAGAGAACACTTTGGGGTGCTGTATATCAATGTGGCCTGGTTGCACCCTTCAAGCTACAGTAGCCCGCAAAATATATTCTCCTTTGGTGTTCTGAAAGGCCTGAAAAAGAAAAAAAAAATTGGTATTTGGTCTGTGATTACAAGAAGGGATGTTAATGGGGGGAAAAATGCATTTTAAAAAACAGTCTAGATTGTTGTCAGTAGACTGGTTCAAACCTCAGAAATGAGGTATCTGAGGAAGGTGGTTGAAGTAACAAGAAGAGACATGGTACGCAACCAGACGATACATCAAGGCCTTAAATCCCACTCCCTGCAGACCCAAGTAGAACAGTCCCAACTAAGATGGTTTGGCCATGTCTGCAGAATGGGAGAAGATCGGATACCACGACAAGCATGGGAAACAAAGAGCCAAGGATCCAGACCCCCAGGACGACCCAGAGTCCGCTGGGAGGACAACATTAGACAATCTTTGAAGGACCGAGGACTAGAATGGAACCAGGCCAGGAGGAAGACAGCCGATAGGATAGTCTGGCGCTCTCTCTTCCAAACCTCTACACCTCACGGTAGAAGGGGAACGACTAAGTAAGTAAGTGAGTAGACTGGGAGAACGGATCCTGGAGCAGGTCGACCATTTTAAATACCTCAGAGCTGTCATAGACTGGAAGGGAGGCATCAAAGAAGATTTGGCTTCCCGAAGAGTAGCAGCTTTTTCAGGCCATAAATCGAGAATTCCTCAGCAAAAGAGAAGTTCATAAGAAAACGAAGATGGCTGTATACTGCTCCACCTATGTCCCAGTCTTGATGTATGGATGCGAGTCATTGGCAGTGACTACAACCCACAAAAGTCAGATCCAAACCTCAGAAATTAGGTATTTGAGAAAGGTGGTTGAAGTAACAAGAAGAGACATTAAAGCCTAAAAACCCAACCCCTGCAGACCCAAGTAGAACAGTCCCAACTAAGATGGTTTGGCCATGTCTGCAGAATGGGAGAAGATCGGCAGGTATGGGAGGCTAAGAGGCAGGGATCCAGGACGACCCAGCATCTGGTAGGACAACGTTAGACAATCTCTGAAGGACCGAGGACTAGAATAGAACCAGGCCAGGAGGAAAACAGCCGATAGGATGGCGCTCTCTCTTCCAAACCTCTATACCTCACGGTAGAAGAGGAATGACTAAGTAAATAAGTTGTCAGTAGATTGTTCCCCTTATTTGCCAGTAAAACAAGAAATAAATTAACATATTCTTTAAAAAAAAAAAGACTGCGTCCGCGCATGTATTTATTACATAAAATTATTGAAAGAAGCTACTAGTACATTCATCATTTCAATGGAACTTTGCATTCTAAATGTATCCAGTCATATGGAATCTAACTTCATCTTCATCATTATTTCCTTTTCTGCTGCTTATGGAGCATGGGATTACCACATCAGCTGGTCCCTTGAAGCATTCACATGCTTTTGCAGCTGTGGTGTCTATAGCACTATGTTTTACGTGATGAGGTTTTCAGTGCCATTCACAACCTCATATTAGTCACCTGTTAGGGCATGCCTGAGAGAACAGTACTATTTTCTCTGTCTCCTTAGAAATTCCCAGAAACTTCACAGAACATGTGTGTATTAACTTTACACTGGGAGCGGCAAGCAATAATAAAGTATTTGTAAGAAGTACTCCATTGGCGTGCAGAAAAAATGCAATAATAAAGTATGTCCTAAAATCCAGGATGGTCCAAAAGTCTCCATACATAGGGAAAATGATCACTTCTTTAACAAACTGTCACTTTATTCACAAAACATGCTCTACATAGTTGCCATTACTGTGAAAACACATGCGGAAAAAGAGAACTATTCCCTATGAATGGAGACTTTTGGACCAACCTGTATTATATTAAGCATTTACCAATAAACTATTATTCATTATGTGTTAGTAAAATATGGGAAAACAACACAGCATAGTGACTTTTCGATCATCCTGGTTTTCTCTCCACTTAAAAAATGACATTTTACTTTCAATTCTAGAAACTTTTCTTCCACGCTAAAAGGTTGGAGAAAATGTCTAGCCAAGTTATAAAGCAGGACATTGGGATGTTGTTCTTATCTTAATATCTACTCTTAAATGAAAGCAAAGTATCAGAGACTCATGAAACATCTAAACCCAATTTCCTAGCTATAAAACCATTGATTACTGACCATGTTAAACTCTTCAAATCAAACAACATGAGAGCAAATGTTCTTCAGCAAGCAATATGTGGTGTCCCTGCATGGGCATACAGGTAAGCGCACAAATGCCCTGGACACCACTTCAAAAAAGAAGCAGTGGAATGTTTGACCGCAAGCAAGAAATGTTCAAGTCGATGGTCTGACTACTATCAATGCACTCATGGAGGAATTTTCTCCTGCTGCATCAATCTCCAAAATGTAATCTTTTGGACACTATTTCAAAATCCAATAATATGTGTTTCTTAAAGTGGGTTTTTTTGCTAAGAGAATACAGCAGTACATAATTTAAATCCATAAATTTATCACCCAGATTTGCAGAACCTTCCCTGGCATTGCATAAAAACAGACACATATTATAAAAAGTGATGATAATGTAGTCACAGGCAACTTCAAATGAACGAACGTTAAGTAAGGCATAGGGTTTGGTGTTGTAATAACATATATCAAATGTACAAAATTCAAGGTGGCGTAGAAAATGTGTCCACAATATTATGATAAAAAATGCACATAAGCTAACTAGTAAGCATGCCAGATTTATTGGATATGACTAGAGATGAGTTATGGAAAAAAAAAAAGTAGAAAAGAATGTAATCAACAGTAAATTACTTTTAACAAAAACAGATCTCAGTATTCGCTGTACCCAACTTTTCTGCTCTTAGGACCACTTCTGCCTTGTTACTAACATTTCACTTATAATACTGTGAATGTGATGGGCTAACAATAAATTGCCACTAACAACACACACACATAATGTAGTTATTACTATAATCTAGTATAACATTCACTTTGACAAATTATTCTGTTTATATGCACAATTAACAAATGAAGATAAAAGCTAATAACGTTAAAAAAAAGCAAATGCTACTTACACCAAGTAGCAAGCTACAGCAGTCTTGTGTTTACAAATTAGCTGCAATTTAAAGGAGCAATTGGCAGCTAGCGCCTTCAATAGATTATCTAACATTTGGAAATTACGATCATTGAATATACATACCAAGCTTCGTCTGTTTAATTCAAATGTTATCTCAGTGTTAACATACGGCTGTGAGAGTTGGAAAATAACAAAATCATTGGAGAACAAGCTGAATACATTCGAGAACAAATGTCTTAGAAAACTCATGAACATCAGTTGGAAAGAATTCAAGACTAATCGACAAATAAGAGAAGACTCTAGGCAGAAATATGTCTCCGACTATATAAGGAAAAGACGATGGTCATATATCGGTCATGTCCTACGAATGCAAAACAACAGAATACCACTACAGGCGCTCACTTGGGTTCCTGAGGGTAAGAGGAAAAAAGGAAGACCAAAAGAAACACTCAGAAGAACAATAATAAGAGAAGGAAGAACGTTGGGCCTAAATAATGTGCAAGAGCTAAGAGGAGTGGCGTCACAACGAACAACCTGGAGAGCACTGGTTTCTGCCTTATGCGCCGTGTTTGGTGCTTAAAGAATTTATTATTATTATTATTAAAGGAGCAATTTACAAGCAGTATGACTTAAAACTGACACATAACTGTGTTGGGTTTCTTATTTTGGTCCTGCAGTTTAATGATATAGTCTAAGTTTGACATGTGCTTCATTGACTTATTTACTGTTGTTTAACAAAAATTGTTTTTGTGTCATTTTCCATTTTTCCTGTTTACGCTTTTACACTGGCTGTTTCATTCTTGTACTGTAATTCCATTCAACTTTTTGCTCTCTTTATGTATTAAAATTCACTCAGATATACATATCAGGCATTGTAAGCAATAAAAAATAAAGTTATGTGCCAAGCTAACATCCAGTTGTCAATCAATACCTTTCCTTGGAATAAGTTATGCTCCAAGGAAATATTCCATTTAAAAACTTTATCTCTACCACATTAATTCATGTGGTGTCACAACTTAACATGAACATGCAATGAAAATCTCCCACTGTTATTTTTAATTTTTCTAAGGTAAATGCGAAAAAATGTTTTTTTCCATCAACAGTTAACTTGAACTTCTTCAAAAGTAACCAGGATCGTTCTAGGGAGCTTGGGCCTGAAATATACTACTGGACAAAAGTTAAGGGCCGCCATTCAGTTTAGACAAGGTTTATATAATTCTTCGTGAGCAGGGTCAATTTTCCAAATGTCCGGTAGCTTTAAATCTCTCAAGAAGTCTCTGAATGGTAGAGTGGGACACTGCTAAACATCTTGCAACATGACGAACAGATTGACCATCCTGAATCCATGCCATGGCTCGACCACGGTCTACAGTGCTGAGACTTCTCCTTGGGGGCATGGCTAATGCAGTGATTATTTCGACCACTTGTCATACTGATTTATTGCATACCAACAGTGAACACTCTTTACCGATGATCATTTTCCACGTGCATTCAAATTCAACTCACTTTTTCACCTTTTGAACTAGTGAGGCGTGTTTGCAAAAACCACGAGTTTTTGCAGCAACAATGGCAATTTTCACGTGCAGGTTAAAGTGACCCAGTTTTTGGACATTTCTCTGAGCTCAGTTTTAATGACATTTTTACTTGTCTTTACAGTTTGCCAATCAATTATATAAACCTTGTCTAAACTGAATGGTGGCCCTTAACTTTTGTCCAGTAGTATATGTCAACATAGTTTTAGCTGACAGCTTTGATGAGAAATCACAGTGTCAGCATCACCTAAAAAATCAAAATAGATTTAAATGCAGCAAAGGGAAAGGACTAATTATAAATTTGAGTGAGGTAAATGACATTTCTAAATGACAAGTATAAAAGAGAAGAAACAACTGAAGTCACTAGAGAGTGAATAAGAGGGGTTTGAAAATCTGATGAAAGTGTAGAGATTTGACAAAGACAGGCTATGATACCTTACTAAAGAAACGTTTAAAAACTCCCTGATTAATAAATACACAGAAGAAGCAGAGTATGAATTAGGCCGGCCTTTTAGTCAGAAAGCAGTCATACCAATTAAAACCATGTACCTACTTGGCAGAATACCCAAGGATAACATGGTTTTATGGAATAGACGATATGGGGAAGAAAATAATTAGTACACATATGTTGCTCACGAAAGTTACTCGATCTTCCCACAAAATGCTTGCTGGCAACAGTGGTCAAGAAAAGAAGATGTTAATATTCACAGATCTCTAAAATCATATTTGAAAAGTCAAAGAATTTTTATAATCTTTTTTTGACTAATATTTGAATGATACATAGAATTTCCAGTATGCATTAGTAAAGAGTGCTGTAAAACTGTTAACGGAAAGTAAACAACAACGGTGGTACTGGATTCAATGTTACCAATGGACAATACATTAGCAACATGGGACATTTTAGAGCTACCCTTTGTCCAGGCACAGTCATAAATAGGAAACTTTCTCATCTTTGTTTCATGTTCGTGACTGCTGCTAACGCAGGGTAACCCCAAAATGTCCCATGATTCTATTGTATTGTTTATTTGTAAAAATGACTTCACTACCATTTATTTATTTTTTTTTAAACTTGGTATTTCCAGGACAGACGAAGTCAATAATAACTCAAAATGAGAACACCTCTAGGCTTTCAATGCCATCAAATGATAAAACTTCAATGATAAAATTTCACCCAAAAAAATTCTAGAGAGTAATAAAAGGTTAAAGAGGACCTCCTCTACTAAAAAATAGGAAAAGACTGTACAAGACTTAAAAAGACTAAGAAATTACACAGGAAGACCAATACTATGAACAGATTTTTTAAAAGAAAATTTAGACAGCAATGTCAGAAAATAATGAAATTTCAAACTAGGTAAATTTTGAGTTCTTGACTTTGGATACACCACTGGGTAACTTTGGTGTAACCATGCAAATACAATTCTGAAAAAAAGTTTTCTAAAGCAAAGCCGACAAAAAAAAATCTGTTTTAGTATTTTATCCTCTCAGTTTGCACATCACATCTATTACCTTCCAAAAAACATGTTCATTCTTAACTCTTTTACTAAAGTTTCTTAACAATATGACTGTTAACATGACACCGCAATTTGACATTATTTTTAAAAAAATTTTAAATGCCATTTAACATTAAGAAGTCCAGATAAAAAAGATTTAAACAAAATTAAAGCTTATAACTGATTACACATGCAGAAAGTCAAATTATCATTACCATTCGTCATTTACCCTCCTTTTGTGAAATAAAAGGGTTGCAACTGTTGCTCACAGCCAATCTCTATTTTGGGTCATAGTCCTCTATTGCCCATGAGGTTCATGTTGTTTTTTGTCATCCTATTCTATCATTTGTCTAGAGGTTTTCTTTATTTTCCTCACTCTTCTCTAAGAAACTTCCAAATGAGGGCCAGGGAATAAAGCATCAAATTCTTCTTTGATCCACTGTCACTGAGCGTCAGCTCTTGGTGAAAAGCATCCAATAAAGGTCAATGGATACCAAGTATTAAAAAAGTAGTTCTTGCACTTGTCTTCTTCATTGTTCGCTCTCATGTAACCATGTTTATTTCTCTCATAAAGTTCACTGTCTCCTTAGGCTTCTCTCACTGCCATATAGTCTCTTCTATTAATCTCATGTAACCACGTTTATTTCTCTCATAAAGTTCACTGCCTCCTTAGGCTTCTCTCACTGCCATATAGTCTCTTCTATCAAAGGGGTTACTGAATTCCAAGGTGGCAGTCTGCTACTCTCATGCAGTCAACATTCACGGAGGACATGTTCTGCTGTTTGCTTGTTTTCCCCATGTGGACACCTGTCTGCCCAACATTTAATATGTTGAACAGGTGATATTTAGTATGCGGTTGTCAGTTTTCTGTCTGACAATTATCTCTTGATTTCTTCTTCATCAGGACTAGTGTGCTTCTATTATATCTAACTCTGGGTGTTCTCAGTGCAATTATTCTTCTGGTTATTTTTTATTATTGCTTTTATCTCTTCATGTATTGCACTGCTCTCATTTTAAATTTTACTTCCTCCTTCTTTGGCAACTCCTTCTGCCTTCTCATTTCCATACATCTTGCAGTGGGCAGGAGTCCACTGTATTTTCACTTTGCTGAATGTAGTTACTTTATAATAGTGCTCTGAGAAGCTGATTCATTCTATGCATGGTTCCCTAAACCCTGAAATGATAGAAAACATTCCTGGAATTGAGAGAAAGAAGAGCCAGACTGCAACAGAGAGAAAAGTCACAATGACAAAATACAATATATCCTAAATGAAGAGCAAGTAAATGTATGCTGCTTGCAAGAAACCCACCTCAACCAAGACATAGCCTTCAAAATCAGAGCTACCAGTGCTATCCATCTGACCGAAAAGACAGGCAAAAGGGTGGAATACTGACACTCGTGAAGAATAACATCAGTGCATGTCAGCTTGAAACATATATGGAAGGGGTGGAATACCAGATGCTTCATCTCAGGACAAAAAGTGCAGAATTCCACCTGCTCAACTACTACTGTCCGAGCGACCGCCCACTGGCACTAGACACAATCCCAGGAAAAGAAAGACTGATTGTGTGCGGAGACTTCAACAGCCACTCACAGAGCTGGGGCTATGATCACATGGACAGGAAAGGTAGAGGAGCTTGAAAACTGGCAGGATGACAATGGGCTTATCCTGATTAACCAGCCAATCAACCCACCAACCTTCTTCTCAAGATCATGGCACACGACCTCTACACCAGACCTGGCATTCCACTCACCAGGCCTGGAGTGGAACATCACACACGTTGTTGGGAAACAACTCGGAGGCAGCGACCACCGGCCAGTGTTCCTAATTGTGGAAAATGAACTTGTCAAGGAGAGCAGCACTCTCTCTAGGTGGAACTACAAGAAGGCAGACTGGACAATGTACCAGCATCGTACCAGTATACTGGCTAGAGATCTGACTGTAGACACAGACATCAATAAGGTTGTCGATGAATTCAACAGATGCATACTACAGGCTGCTCGTGAAACAATACCTAGAGGGGCTCGTAAGCAGTACAAACCATACTGGAATAGTGAACTAGAGCAACTGCACAATGACGTGGAAACATCTCGAAAGCAGGCAGAGACCAGTCCATGCCAAGAACACCACAATAACTACCAGCAAGCTAAGGCCAAATTTCAAAGAGCCAAGTTGCAGGCCAGGCGGAGAAGCTGGAAGGAGAAAACAGAGTCCTTGAACTTTGAAAGAGATACAATGAAACTGTGGAAACTGGTAAAACAACTTAACGATGAGGGTACAGGGAGAAACTCAAAGATTGCACTGTATAAAGATGGAAATAACCTCACAGGAAAACAGGCAGCTGATCACTTTGCAGATACCTTTGATAAAGACAACAACACTGAAGTTAGCCCAGAGAAGCAACAGGAGATTCGTGAGAAATGACAAAATGCAGGATGAGATGGAACCATACCTGAAGTTATGGAGGCGCCAATCACATTCAGAGAACCAGAGCTTGCAATATCAAAATTGAAAATGAGAAAGTCGCCAGGAGTTGATGGAGTGTCCAATGAAATGATTAAGAAATTGGGAACCGCAGTAAAAACAAAGCTGCTGCAGATCTTCAATATCTGTTGGAACTTGGGCAGAGTTTCACAGACCTGGAGGGAAGCAATCATGATACCCCTCCCAAAACCAGGGTATACAGTTCCACGGCCTCCAGCTACAGACCAATCATCCTTACAAGCTGTCTCTGCAAAACAATGGAACGAATCATCAACCTCAGGCTGCAGTGGTACCTTGAAAGCGAAAACCTTCTTGTACCACAGCAGGTGGTCTTTAGGCAGTGTTACTCTACCGAAGATCAGGCAACTTACCTTTCCCAAGAGATTGAGGATGCGTTCCAAGATAAGAAACTGGTACTAGCAGCATGGATAGATCTAAGGAAAGCATTTGACAAGGTTTGGAAAGAAGGGCTTTTGAAGAAACTGAGAAATTGCAGAGTGAATGGCAGGATGTACAAATGAGTGGAAGCATACTTGCATAACAGAAGAGCCCGAGTACAACTAGATGGCCTCAAGAGCAAGACAATTCTACTGCGTCATGGCGTCCCTCAGGGAGGGGTTCTGTCCCCCACACTTTTTCTAGTCTACATCAACGACCTGGTTGCTGAACTACCACATGGAATGAAAGTGGCAATGTACGCTGATGACCTGGTAATATGGTGCACAGATGAGCATGCAACAGTGGCCACCAAACTGCTACAAAGAGCTATAGATGCCTTAACCTCATGGGCAAATAGATGGTGTGTCATTATCAATACAGATAAGAGTAGCACTACGTTCTTCACCCTCTCTCCAAAACAAAAAGCTGGTGTCATCAAGATAAATGGAGAGCTCCTGAGAGAAGATAAACAACCCACCTATCTCAGAGTTACATTCTATGATAGGCTGATATGGAAGCAACACATCAACAAGGCAGCAACAAAGGCCAGGAGGAAGCTAGCCATCCTGAGAAAACTAAGTGGAACCACATGGGGAGCCAGCGGGAAAATACTTAGTAAAGTTTACCAGCAGGGCATACGAGCATGCCTGGAATATGGGTCAGCTGTGTGGTGTCCAGCATCAAATACCACATTACAAAAGCTAGATAAGGTGCAAAACCACGCGCTTAGGGTCATCACGGGGGCAATGAAATCAATGCATATAGTGGAGATAAAAAAAATGGGGATGATATAAGCAATGAGAGAACGCAGAGACACAAAAGTGCTAACACAGGCAGAAAAGTTCATCTGTATATGGAGTTCAGGCCATTAAATTCACAATATAAATGAGAAAATTACATGAGACTATATCACATAATATAAGTAAAAAATTATCAAAATACTGTAGCTAAAAGCTATAAAAAGTTCTCTTTAAAGAAATTCTCAAGAAAACAGCATCATTTTTCTACAAACAAGATTTAAAAATAGTTCATTTGGCAATGAAGGACAGATTCCATAACCTAGCAATGGGGCGATTGAAAAGTAGCAGTTTATCCACCAGGCCAAATGACTTTGTAGACAAACCTTAGACTTGCCTGAAGTTGACAGCCCCCTAAAGTCTGTGCCAGAACAAACCCCTTGGAGAGAGGAGACTAGACTACCAGTATACATCCAGACAAGAAGTGAAAGGAATACTCGACAAGGATGAACAGAACAGCGTGCAACCTAGGACAGTCACTCTCAGTTTCCTGGATGATGAATACCCACAGGACCTCTGGGTCCGAGTATACATGGATGGGTCAGCACAAAATGCAGTAAAGAATGGAGGAGCACGAGTGTACATAGAATACCCAAACAACACTAGGGATACGGTCAGAGTACCAACTGGGAAATTCTGTAACAACTATGATGCAGAAATCCTGGCAATCAAGGTGGCAAGCGAGAAACTGTTGAACACCAAGCTCGGTCCACAGCCTGTGGTATTCCTGACAGATGCAAGATCAGCACTTCAAGCACTTCAGTCCAGAAAATGACCAGGTATACAAGCCTTATTGTCTGAACTGTTCAACCAGTGCAAGGTCGCCATGCAGTGGATACCATCTCACTGTGAAATACCAGGAAATGAGAGCAGACCGACTGGCTAAAGAAGGTGCTGCAGACGAGCAACCAAATGTACCAGTTACGTACCATCAGAAGAAAAAGATGATCAAATCAATCAGAAAGCCACCAACACCAACGCAGGACGACTACCACGCTATGAACAGATCAGAACAAATTGTCATTCTGTGCCTCAGAACAGGACACAACCAATTCCGCAGCCACATGTATAAAAAATTTAAGATTGGCAATTCAGCCATGTGTACATGTGGACAGGCACCCCAGACTGCAGAGCACATACTTCAAGACTTCCCCAAATATAATATATTTAGGTAAACCCACTGGCCCAGAGAAACAACACTGGTAGCAAAACTATACAGACCTCCGTATGAACTAGAAAAGACAGTGAAGTTTATACAAGAAACAACATTGCAGATATAGACAATATATTTCAAGCGAACGAAAGAAGAAGAAAAAATATATAGAGAAACATTACGCAAGCAACATCTGGACCCAGGCATACACAGATGGATCAGCAACAAATGCAACAGAAGATGGAGGTGGAAGAATCTTTCTGAGCTTAAGTGCTGGTCACACAAAGAATTGCGTAACAACAGACACATATTATTAAAAGTGATGATAATAAAGTCACAGGCAACATCAAATAACGTCAAATGAATGAACGTTAAGTAAGGCATAGGGTTTGGTGTTGTAATAACATATATCAAATGCACAACAGGAAAATTCTCAAGTAACTTGACAGCAGAGGCTTTGAAAACTGCAGCAGAGGTTCTAATGACAGAAGAAAGTGCAGAGAAACAAATTGCTATCTTCACAGACATACTGTCAACTGTCAGTAATTGCAATGCTGAAGAACCAGAATAATGCAGACCTGGATGACCTAGGAGTAATTCTCTTCAAACTTTGTCAGTGATTCAAATGAGTTTTGATACAATGGATCCCATTTCATTGCAACATCACTAGCAATGAAGAGGCTGACAGATTGGCAAAGGAAGGTGGAAAGCTACCTCAAATTGATACTAGCATAACATCTGAAGAGGCAAAGAGTTTTATCAGAAGCAGATACAGAAACAAATGGGATGGACAGCATCCAGGCCACCAAAAAATGATGCATATTACCAGCTCAGCAGAAGAGAACGAGTAGTAACTTCAGACTCCACACAGGACACAACAGATTGGGATATCATCTATTCAACAAGCTAAAGACAGAAACTACCGATGAATGTAACTGTGGCACAGATAAAATGACTGCTGAACATCTGCTTCAAAGATGCCGAGCATATGTGGAACAGAGAAAGCACATGTGGTCATTACCAGTACCATTCCTAGAAAAACTCTATGGAGATACAAATGGCTTCAAGCTGATCACTGCCTTCTTTGAACACATTGAAGTTGAAATAGCCTTCAACACTTTCAGGACAAGCTGACCTGTGTCATCAGTTCAAGGTCTTTCCATGTCTTCTTTATCCCTGTCATGACTCTTTCCGATTCCCTTGTTCACATATTTTTTTTTGGGTCTTCCTCTACCTCTCATACACTGCTGATTCCACAACAATGACTGCCTTATAATGCTATCAGCAGGCTTCCTCAATGTAAGGGGAAGGGCACACACACATACATTTACATAATTTTACAGTTTTGATTTACTATATTAGCAACATCTACTGCTGGCCCCATGTGCCAACAAAAAAAATACATTATATCCCATCTTTTTTCAGTACGTGGTTTTATAAATCATCATTTTCCTTTACACTCCCTATGGAGCATAAAGCCACCACAGCAGCTGGCCCCTTTGCAGGAAGCCTGCACAAAGCATTCACATGTTCTTGTAGCAGTGGTTTATATAGTAATTTGTTTTATATGCTGAGGCTGACAGCAGCCCCCGAAGTTCACAATCTCATATCAGTCACCTTGTACATTTCTGACAGAGAAGTAGTGCTATCTTTCTTTGTCTCATAAGAGACCCCGGGGAAATTGCACAGGGCGGTTTCACAAATAATGTGGAGTAAGGAAAGTTATGTAATAAGTGCACTACATGAGATTTTAAAAATGCTGGTAAAAGGATACAATGTCACCGATCTGTGCAGTCATGACACTGGAAGCCAACTTCAGGCAGAAACAATAAGATATTACACAGACCCTCTTCAAACTCTGCTTACATCAAAGTGCATGCACATACATATGAACTGACCATTAATGAATGATAAGTTTTAATGCAGTGTTGAGTCTTCACAAGGAATGTGTCAGGAATGCTATTATCATTGAGTTGTTATTCACTAAAAGGTAATGTAGTTTTAAAAAAAAGACCAAAAAAAAAAAAAAAAAAAAGTCTAAAATCTAGTATAAAAACATTAATCCAACAAAAGAGAGCCTCTGTATATGGAGTTCAGGCCATTAAATTCACAATATAAATGAGAAAATTACATGAGACTATATCACATAATATAAGTAAAAAATTATCAAAATACTGTAGCTAAAAGCTATAAAAAGTTCTCTTTAAAGAAATTCTCAAGAAAACAGCATCACTTTTCTACAAACAAGATTTAAAAATAGTTCATTTGGTACAAATCTGTACAGATCAATACTCGCCTACATAAATATATGACAAAAAACATGCTGTTTCATATTAATGTTACATATTGAGCTCAAAATACTAAAGTTTGAAATTTAACAACTGTGTAACATACAAGTAATTTGAAGAAAGTGTTTTTATTCATTTAGTTGAATGAATCAATTATACTGACCAATATATCAGACAGGACTTTTACAATCAAATCTTCAAAGTCACATGTAGTAACCAGAATATGAAAAAGCATTAATTGACACATGCACTGATTTGAATGGTCATATTTCAGCAAAATGTGCTCAAGTGTCTTCATTTTTCAGTAAAATAGTTCCTCTTAAACCTTCCTGACATCACAACATAATCAGCTACCCCTAATATATATTTTGTTACCTACATTAGAAGTGGAAATCAAGGAAACTGGAGATTTCCATTTCAAGCAGTGAGATTTCTGATAGCCGTTGTTTAACTCCCTGGAAAATTCTGTGTACCAATTATAGCAAACACAATATTATTTCAAACTCGGCCTAAATGTAAAACATTCAGTGTACATTAATTCAACACCAGCACCCTGTAATCTTGAGTCTAACAGACATACTCTCACACCATACCAGTATACATTTCCATTTTCAAGTAATGAAGAAGAAATTCAAATGCTGACCATAAAAGTAAAGTGTAAAAAAATCAAATATGACAAAAGTACAAGTAATTAACATGATGTTTCTGTTGGTACACATATCAATGTAGTTTTCACAGAAACATTATGTACACTATTTTTAATGACATAACTTAGTAACTGATAGGATGTGAAAGAATGACCTTTCATTACATGGCAAGAATTTTCAACATGCAAACAGCTCCAAACAATTGTCATTCTTCAAGTAGCCATATTTGCTAATGATCTAATGAAGGGGTCGGCAATTAGTTGATTCCGATCTACCGGCAGATCCCAGAGGATGATGGTAGATCTTTAGGTAACTGTGGGGGAAGAAGGAGGCACACACACATATGTACACACACACACATATATATGGTAGATCTTTAGAGGGCTCAGTGTTACTAAAATAGATCCCTAAAGCTATTGGGTTGCTGAACCCTGACCACATGCTTCCTGGGAATTAACTGTACATAAGTTAAAATACCACACTTTTTCTTGAACATGTCGTTCATTCAGAAGATAACTAAAAACTGTATATCAACTTTTATACACAATTTAGAAAATAATACCCTATTAGGAACGATTGCACTTCCTATGATGCAAAATGACAGAATTTTGTAAATGAACTACACAAATAACTGGATGTTTTAGGACAATTCTTATTAGCAACAGCAAAAAACAACAGAAAAAAGATGTATTAAGGCTGTGTAAACTTGTATTATAAAGCATTTTCTACTAGATAAGAATAAAAAGAATATCCATTTGAACAATAAATGGGATGCTAAAAATAATGTTGGGCTGTGTCATATCTTATTTTTATTGTTGATTAGAATTGACATCACTGCACTCCGGGCAAACCCATAGGTGTTCAGTCTCCCCCAGCAAATGTCAAATGTTCCGTGCTGGTTGTATACACGCCAGATGCATGCTCTCGTATGTCCATCTCAGCTGTCTTACGTTTGATGCCAAATTCCAACAATCTTAGTCTTGAGGATTCATCGATTGCAGTGTCATTTTCTAATAGGCAATCATTAATTGTCCTGAGTATCTCTCCCTTATCCATATTCAATGCACCTTCTCTTGGTGCTCTTGAAGCTAGTCTGTCAGCTCTTTCATTGCCGTGTACCCCTGAATCAACAGGACCACATATCCACACCAGTTCCTGAAGATTTGAGGCATCTATGGAGGTTTCCCATTCATGCTGGAGCCATCTACTTTGGATCTTCTGAAGCATGGATTGTGAGTCTGATACAATAACTTTCCTTGTTAATGAAGTTTCAGACAGCCAACCTTGAGGCTGCAGTAGCTGCCTTTACCTCCACTCTCATGCTGGAAGTTGTTATTATGTAAGTACTGCTATGTTCAGTGATGATTCTGTCCTTTACTCTAGCAGACAAGCCCCATCCAGATTTCTTACCACAGATTACAGACCCATCAGTGTACACAATGGCATCACCATCCCCAGCATGATCATTTATCAGCTGATCAATTTCCAGCTCTGCCCTCCCATTGGCATAAGTTATGCACTCTCTACCAAGGCTGATAATGACTTGCTGGTAGTTATCCAGTTCTCACCTGACTTACTCAACTCTTCTCCTTTAAATATATTTTAAACTGTGGTCACCTGTATAACAGTTGCTTCTGCCTGTGCCAGCTATGACATCCCCCTCTTTATTCTTGCTCCTTTGATGTCAGTTATGTTCCCATGCAGGGGATGCCTTTTGTCTGTGGTTACTCACATATAAGCTTTTGCCTGGGCCATCACATTTCTGGATCTAATTGACAGCAATCCAAGCATGTGCCGCATTGTCACAATGGGGGTATCTCGTGTACAGCCCAAGACTATACACATCTCTTCATTTTATTAATGTTAATGTTAAACAGAATCTGCGTAATTGTACTCTGGGCAAACCCATAGTCTCCCTCAGCAAATGTTGAAGGGTATGAATGCTAATTGTTCCTGTTTGTACTGGTTGTATGCACACCGGATGCATCCTCTCATACGTCCATCCCTGCTGGTCTTACATTTGATGCCAAATTCCAGCAGTCTTAGCTTTAATGATTCATCAATTGCAGTGTCATTCTCTAATAGGCGGTGATGAACTGCCTTCAGTATTTCTCTCTTATCCATGTTCAATTCACCATCTATGGGTGCTCTTGAAGCTAGTCTGTCAGCTCTTTCATTGCCGCATACCCCTGCATGACCAGGCCAGTAAATCCATATCAGTTCTTGAAGATTCGATGCTTCTATGGAGGTTTTCCATTCATGTTGGAGCCATCCATTTTGGACCTTTTGAAGCATGGATTGTGAGTCTGATACAATAACTGCTTTTGTTAATAAAGTCTCAGACAGCCATCTTAAGGCACCAGTAACTACCTCTATTTCCATTCTTATGCTGGAGGTTGTTATCATGTAAGCCCCGCTATGTTCAACAATGGTTCTGCCTTTTACTCTAGCAGAGAAGCCCCTACCCTGATTTATTACCATGGATTACAGACCCATCAGTGTACACAATGGTATCATCATCCCCAGCATTAACATTTATAAGTTGATCAATTTCCAGCTCTGCTCTCCCATTGGCCCAAGTTCTGCACTCTCTACCAAGGCTGATGATGACTTGCTGGTAGTTCATCCAGCTCTCATCTGACTTATTGCACTCGTCTCCCTTGAACATATTTTCAACTGTGGTCACCTGTCTAATAGTCGCCTCTGCCTGAGCCATCCATGACATCCTCCTCTTTATTCTTGTCCTTTGATGACAGCTATGTTCCCACACAGGGGATGCCTTTTGTCTGTGGTTACTCGCATATATGCTTTTATCTGGGCCATCGCATATCTGGATCTAATTGACAGCAATCCAAGCATGTGCTGCATCATCACAATGGGGGTATCTTGCGTACAGCCCTAGATTTTACGCATCCCTTCATTTTAAATGCATTCTCTTCATTTTGAATGCATTCACAAATAATAAAGCTTTTAACAAATAATAAAATAGTGTACATAAAATGTCAAATAGTGTACATAATGTTCAACATGGTGCTTATACAATAGCCTGCGATCAAATGTTACTCCAAGGTACTTCAGCTTGTCTTGTCTTTCAATTTTCTGCCCATAGAGAGTAATATCTGGAAGGTCTGCTTCCACTATGGAGTTGTTCAAGGAGCATCACATCATGCAGGCCTTGTTGGGAATGACTTTAGAGCCAGTTTCCTCGCACCATTTAAATACCTCATGTAGTGTCCTGTGTATGCTATTGATAATTTCAGAGCCAGTCCTGTAGACAAGTATGTCATCTGCAAAAGTTGATGTCCCAGTTGGCCGAATGGTGACTACTTTTGCTGTGTAGGTGTTAAACAGAACCAGTGATAGTGGAGAACCCTGGAGTAATCCCAGGCAAATGTATGTTGGTTTTGATGTCCATGTTCCCAAGCAAAATGCAACTGATTTCTCAGTTGAGGCAGCTGCTAGCCATCTTGTTGCCAAGGTTTAACACCACAAATCATTACACAGTTCATTAAGGTTTCAAATTTCACAGTTATAAGCATCCTCTAAGTTAATTGCTACAGCAACCATTTCTCATTTACCCTGGAATCCCCCATACACTTCATAAGCAAATGTTCCAGCATTACTCCATGTTACTTTCATAGGCCTATAGCTTCCCAGGATATCAGGGATGATTTGTGCATTATTGAGGTGGTTCATTATTTTTCTTGCTAGTCTTTTCTAGTAGTTTACCGTAAACATTCTGCAGTGTGATAATTCTATAGCTGCTGAGAAGTTTAGGGTCTTTACTAGGATTAGGAAGTGGCTGTAGGTAACTACGTAGCCAGTCTTCTAGCACCTCAGCATTCTGTATGCTGGTGTTGAAATCACTCACCACATTTTTAATGCCTGTGTCATCGAGTTGTTTTATGTAGTGAAACTGTACACCATCAGGACCAGGGGCAGTGTTTCTACTGGTTTCTAAAGTGTACACAATGTCTTCTTCATGGCAAAATATATGTCACTTTTCAGGACACTGTTTTTAATTTCTTGTCAGGCAGCTTTATCACCTTTATCTGTCTGAGTAATATAACACTTGAGTAATGCATGTCCCTTTTTGGCATTATACGTTCTGGCTTATTCCTGTTGAGCTTAGAATATTGGAAATAAGTTGGCTTGTACTGTTCCTATTCACATCCTTTGATGTAAGGACCAGAATTCCCTTTTTAGAGTTATTTTCAGTGCCCACCTGTGTCACAAAGCCCTCCCACACTGTGTTCTTGGCTTCTCTTGCCAAGCTCTTGAATTTTTTGTTGGCTTTCCACTTTTTCTCCTTCATCTCTTCCACCTCTTCATCATTCATTGACCTCCCCTTTCGTACTTTCCGCCATGACTTTGTCATATCTTAAACCCTTCCATGCTGTATTCCTGGGTTATTGGGAATGCCCAAAGTGACTCTTGGCTTGATTCCTGGTATATCAGTAATGGACAACAACCATGTGAAAACGGGGGCCAAAATTAAAAATAATCAAGTGATCACATTAAACTTACGTACTGAGAACAGTAGACACGTAGTTCTGCAAAAGACGGCCTCCTTTAACCGTGTTTGTTGTGTTTACCAAAATTGTCATTATTTTTAGCATGTAGTGTTCCAGTGAGGAACCAAGTACTTTGAGTTGGAACAGATCTGGGTCTAGGCTACTTAGGTACTAGAACATATACATCATTTGCAATAGACAACGAAGAGGAACTTGATGATAGATATCCTGAAAGTGACTTAGAATTCAGTGATGAAGAAAACAGACCTGATAATGATAACAAGCAGGATTCTGGCAATGCTGTGACTGGTGCCTCTATCAGTAGGTAGGGGGCTGATGCAGATAATCTAGATGATGTTGCTGGCCTTCATCACTTGGACATTCTAGAGGATACCTCTGGAAATCATGTTTGTGCTGACAGTGATACACATTTGAGATGCAAGTTGAATCACCCTGGAGCATCATACAAGGACATTCCTTTCATGTTTGTGAAATGCACTATATGCATATACTTGTGCCAAACATTGAATGCTGGGCTGACTGGCATAGTAAGGCGGAACACTGGCGCTAGATTATAACTAAGCCTACTAAAGTTAATGTCCTGAAATGATATGTGAATATGTTCAGTGGTTTTTGTGTAATCTTTGTTTAATTGACATTTAAGTGTTTTTTTATATATTTTCACTCAGGAGCTCAGGCACTGGTGGAAGTAAAACTCTGACTCAGGGAGTTATGTTTGGTAGGTTTAAGTGGAGAGATCCAGACCTCCAGGATGACCCAGAGGTTGCTGGAAGGACACTCTCTGAAGGACTGTGGGTGGCAATCTCTGTCAAACTTCTACACCTCAAGGTAGAAGAGGAATGACTAAGTGAAGTGAAGTGACAGGAAGTTGTGAAGAGACATAATTGCCTATGCTACCAGGCATGGTACTTGAAGATGACTAGTTCTTTATAATGAAACATGCTTTCTCTTGTTACTCACAGTATCCTAATATCTTACTGGAAGCATCACCACACATATATATATATATATATATATATATATATATATATATATATATATATATATATATATATATATATATATATATATATATATATATATATATATATATATATATATATATATATATATATATATATATATATATATATATATATATATATATATATATATATATATATATATATATATATATATATATATATATATATATATATATATATATATATATATATATATATATATGTATTACACTGATGCCAAAAATGCAAACAATATAAACCCACTGCAGAATTATGCAAGTTGCAATAGTTATGAAAACAAAGCACCAACCAAGGAATTAAAGACTACTATTTTTAGATGACTTTGTCCTGGAACATTTATGGTTTTATAGAGTGTTAAAACTTTCAGGACACTGGATACATGATTCTAAGCCTGTACCACTTTTACAACTTATCTGTAATGTTCAGCCAATTAATAATATAACAGCATATCTGGTTCAAAGATGTGTGCAAGAGAGATATGAGGGCACTGGACATAAATCTAGCAATGTGGGAGAATGAAGCTGCCAATCGCACCAAGTGGCGATGCTATTTATGGCGCCACCTCAGATTGGGCAAAAAGAAGCTCACACAACAAGCTGAAGAGAGGAGAAAATGTTGAAAGGAGCATCAGGACAATAAGCAGCTGAGGGCTGTCACCTCAGGGGCGCATTCCCATTGCCAGTTATGACTGAAGGGGCTATTATTATATTATTTTGACAGATAGTTCCCTTGGTGCATCACATCTGCCACTCAATCAGCTGCAGGATTGTTCCTTTGTAAAATGACAAACATAACATACTACATACTTAGCAGGCATAATACAGAGTATAAGTAACCGCAATTATGGTATTCTATAGCAATGATAACATTTAACAGGAAAGGAGAATTTTTTTTCCCAACATGAGAATAAAAGCCATTGAAGTATCAGTGTTTAATGCTTTCCTCTGAGCTAAATAAACACACACATTGTAGAAAGTGTACCATCAGAAAATACGGCTTTTCTCAGAGCAAATAAACACATAAGTGGTAGAAAGGGATAAATGGAAAAAAACAAGTACAGTTTGATCGCATCTTACGTAGTGGTTAGGTTTTATGAGGACACTACGTAGAGTAAACAAATAAAAAAGCGTGTATAGTCAAAATACAGCGGAGCCCTAGCAAGCCTCCACCCCCCCACCCCAATTGCTCAGTTTCGAATAACCGCTATTTAACATTGTTATTTCACTAAATATATTGTAACATATGTTATAAAAAGGAAATAAAACTTAAAAAAGATAAACATTAATAAATAAATAACAAAAAAGGTGATTTTCAGTTATTCAAAATGCATAAAATGCCACAATGGGGAACATCTTTGCTACCATCTAGTATTACATCTGCAACAATTCACTGAAACCCCTAAATGGTACTTCCTGTAAGCTTCAGAGTATCCCATGGTTCTTCTTCCACTACTGTGCAACAATATAATGCCAATAAGACCACTTGACAACATGTTTAGGACAAGCATACAAAACTGCTTCTTCTTTGTACACTTTCAGATTTCAACTTTAATAAGTTTAATGTCAGCCTGTGGTTGCTGTATCTCCAGAGAGGTTTTCCAGGTTTGGTACTGGTGATAGCCAAATGTGCTTTCTCTGTTCATCATATGTTGAGCACTTTTGCAGCAGAATTTCAGCTGTATTTGATCGGTGTCACAGCTACACTCATCAGCAGTTCCTATCTTTAGCTTGTCAAAACTGAATACATAAAAGTGACATTTGCTTAGAGTACATGAGCGTCTGATTGGCAGAATGGTTAGAGCGCTGGCCTCTCATTGCAAAAGTGCCAGAATAAAAAAATTGTAGCATCACGCTCTAGTTTACCCAGCTGTAAATGGGCACCTGACTCTGCTCTTGAATTAGGGAAGGAAAAGGCAGCGAGGAAGGGAACTGGTCAATTACCTTACAATGCTGGACCTAGTATATTGAGGTCTCTAATACTTCACTCCCCTACAGCAGTATCTGCAATGCAGGTGTTTCGTCTTCATTTTTATTACTATTTCTGAATATTCTCGGGACAGGCTGGAAAGATAACAGGAGGCGGACACTTGGGAGTCATGACCCAGGAGGGCCTGCCTGTTGCGGGGCTTTATACGATTCACTTCTTTTATTGTTGTTGCGGCCCCGTCTTCTATTTC
Source organism: Oreohelix idahoensis (assembly GCA_024509875.1). NCBI lineage: Eukaryota > Metazoa > Mollusca > Gastropoda > Stylommatophora > Oreohelicidae > Oreohelix > Oreohelix idahoensis. Next base: position 558,471 of record JAMPIV010001137.1, read on the forward strand.
AGTGGTCGTTGTGGAAAGCCACCGTTCTCATTGATTCAATAAGCTTCTTAGTTCTGGTCATTTGATTCATTAATTCTTGATCGTGCTATTGTTGGAATAGTTACGCGAATGTGAGTTAATACTTTCTGTCTGTCACAAGGTTTGAACTCAGTATCATAATTGTTGAATTTGTAACTTCAATGAACGTGATAAGTCTCTTCTCGAGTCCACACAATTTTTAATATACATTTCAAACAGTAGACAGTCCATGGAGGTTGATTATGAAAACATTATATATTAGAATTGAATCATACATCATAAATGCTATCCATGCATTATAGTCCTGGTCCAATAATATGCAACCCTATAGTCAGAACGTCGTAACTATATGTACGCGCGGTTGGGACATCCAACGGCCGACAATGAGATTAGACGTCTGGCGATATAAAACGAATGTGGACCATAATTTCATCCTTCCTTGACTTTAGTTAAAATTACTAACCTCGATACATTCCTCTCTTCATAAGAATATCGGACTGACCCATGTCCGTACTGCAATAACATATGTGCGGCAATATCATGCCTACCACTGGAAGGATTATAGGACACGTCTTATCCGTTTGACGGTCATCTAAGAAAAGGGTGTGGTAACCTAGTCACGGTGCGTGACATACCAACGCATACACGTCATAATCAATCGTGTGTATCGCGTACACTAACTAACAATTATTTACATTATATTAAACGTAGTCACCTATTAATCTTATGCTGTTAACCTCTAGCAGACCATGCCAATAAAATACCTTAACAATTCCCTGTCCACTGGGGGAAAAAAAAATCTATTAGATAGATTTTTTTTTAACAAAAACCCATCTGAAAAAATACCAATATGTTAACAATATCAAAAAAAAAAAATTTAACGAGATTGCGGCATATGGCCTACGACGTTCTGTCTAGAACCAATGTCGTGGTCATGTCGACTAACCAATAGTCATGTAATATATTCATTATTTATATCATAAATAAATATAAATGGTAATAAGAACTAAAAGAGAATGGTAATGTCGATCTCTAATTAAATAATTAATTAACTTAAAATATGTCGTGATAAAATGTCATGTCAGACTAATTTAAAGTGTTAAAATTAAACTAAATAACTATACTAGGTATGGAATAAGAATAAGTTGTTGAAAATCTAATGTAAGAAAAATGAGAGGATCTGTTAAAGAAAGACATAATAACGAATAAAGAATAAATTAGAAAAAGAAAAAAAAATGATGTATAAATTTAACTAAGTTATGTGTGTTGAACATCAAGTAAGTGTAGTATTAAGTTATTAATACCTTTCTAACTAATTTAAACAATAGTATGCAATATAATCATGTAATTCTAAGAATATAATCAAAGAATTATGTGAGTTTCTTTTTTTTTCTTTCATTTTTTTAAGTTTCATTCATTTTTTTAAAATTCAACTCACTTGTCATTTTAATGTGGATTAGTTTTAAAGAATAAATTAAAGTAATTAACATTGGATATGAAGATCCATTCGTAGTCTTGATCCTTGAATTTCCATTAGACAAAATGTTCAAGTATTCTGAATCACGTTATATAACGAATTAGTTCGACTGGAATGTCATTTATTTTCTCCGAAGTGTTTTGAAACAATGTTGTGACAAATGTAAACCAGGAAAGTCCCGGTGTAAAGACGAATATAGTGTCAATTGATTGCAGTCACTTTGCGTATAATTTGCCTATAGAAAGCAGCTGAGTAAATGGTTCATTCATGTGTCAAAAAGCAACGATGGTGCTATGTTCTTTGATTAAGTTTCTCTGTACATAGTATTGTCTTTGCGACAAACAACGTAAATTAGGAATCGACATCATTAGGATTTCGAGATAATGTATCTGCCAAGATGTTGTCGGATCCTGTGATGTACTCGATTGAAAACTCGAAGGGTTGGAGGAGTATAGCAAATCTGGTCAATTTTGGACTCTTGTGATTTGCTCGTTGTAGTGATGCTACGGCCCTTTGATCGGTTTGTACTACAAAAGGGGCTCCCAGTAGGAATTTTTCTAGTTTGGTTATCGCCCACACGACGGCTAAGAGTTCGCGATCAACCGTAGAGTACTTCACTTCTGGTGGTTTCAGTTTTCGTGACACGTACAAGTTTGGATGGAGGATGTCGTCATGGTATTGGAGCAAACATGCGCCAATTCCGTAGTTACTCGCATCTGTACGAAGAATGAACTTTTTAGAAGCATCAATTAATCTCAAAATAGGTGGATTTGAAAATATAGAAATTATTTGCCGAAAAATTCTGTCACATTCGTCAGTCCATGTCACTTTCACTGGCATGTTCTTCTTTAGTAATGAGGACAATACAGCAGTGATGGATGACAAGTTAGGTACGAATCTACTGTAATATTGGACTAGACCTAACAAGCTTCTCACTTGTTTCTTCGTTTGAGGAACGGAAATGTTTAAAATTTTTGAAACTGTACTGGGTAATGTTCGGATATATCCAGCTCCAATAATGTGACCCAAAAAAGTGATCTCATGAAATGCTACCTGTAATTTTGTAGGTTTAGCAGTTAACTTGTACCTTCTCAAGGTATCAAAAACGTATCCAAGACCCAAAAAATGTTCCTCAAAAGATGAACTAAACAAGCATATGTCATCTATATATGTAATAATGTCTGGTCTACCTGAAAAAATGTGTCGCATCATGCGAACAAGGTAGCTGGAGCGTTAACCAGCCCAAAAGGCATCACGTTCCACTGGTATAGACCTAGCGGAGTTGAAAACGCTGTGTAGTATTTTGCTTTTTCGGTTAGTGGTATCTGCCAATAACCTTTAGTTAAGTCTATCTTAGTAAATATAGTTGCTGTCGATAGACGTGGCAGTAAGTCATCGAGAAGTGGATGTGGTTCGCTATCAACTATCGTTTGTGCATTTAATTTTCTATAGTCGACGCATAGTCTAATGTTATTGTCCTTCTTTCGGACAATAACTAATGGAGAAGAAAATGGGGAATTACTAGTTTCGATAATTCCTAAAGATAACATCTGTTCAAGTTCCTTAGTAGTTTTAGTAAGAAAGTGTATAGGAACAGAATAAGGATGTACCCGAATTGGAGTATCCTCGTTAAGAGTGATGTCATGATTAATGACTGATGTGCGACCTGGAACATCGGTCAACACATCTGGATAAGATTGTAGCAGATCAGCAATCTTTTTGATGCTGTTGCGGTGTAACCGACGAAGAGATGGTTACGTCCCGCCAAGATTCGCTAGATTGTACTACAGGTACAGGTAAAGCTAACTGTACCTCAGGAAAAGAAGATTCTTCTTCCTGGATAACGGATAAATTAGAATAGTGACATGTAGGTCTGAAAGTGTCATCTAATTCATGAAAAATAGCTTGTAGATGTTCAGGTCGAGTATGAAATTGCTTGAGCATATTTATGTGAAATATTTTGTGATGTCCCTTAATGTCCAGGACATAATCAACATCAGAAATCTTATTGATAACCTGGTAAGGACCATTCCACGAGATTAGTAGTCTATTATTGTTATGTGGCAATAACACATAAGCTTGATCTCCTGGAAATAATTGACGTAATCGTCTATTACTGTTTTGGAAAGTTCTAGCTTTCTCTTTCGCAGCCTCAGATGAAGCTGTTGCCATTTGACAGGCATCAATAATGTTATTCCGGAGATTAATTACATATTCATAGGATGACTGAGTGTCCTGAGTCATCTCAGAATCGATTAATAAATCTTTTATCAGTCCCATAGGACCTCTTGGAGGAGCGCCAAAGACTAAATGAAACGGAGAGAAGCCAGTTTGTTCATTTGGCACCTCTCGATAAGCGAATAACACCGCTGGTAGCACTCTGTCCCAGTCCTGTGGATGGTTAACTGTAACTTTATGTAGCATTTGTTTGAGTGTACGGTTAAGTCTTTCTACAGCACCATTACTCATTGGGTGATAAATGCTGCTGAGGTTTCTATCTATTTGCCAAGTCTTCATTACCTCCGTCATAGTCTCAGATATAAATTGAGAACCATGATCTGACAAAAGTTTTCTAGGAAAACCTACTCTAGAAAAGATCAAGTGTAGTGCATCAGCTACATCTGTGGTGGTGGTTGTTTTTAATGGGATGGCTTCTGGCCATCGTGTGCATAAATCGATGCAAGTGAGAATAAACCTATGTCCTCTGGCTGATGGTAAAAGTGGGCCAATGATATCAATGGCCATTTTGTCGAAAGGTCTCACCGATATATCACAAGCCTGAATAGGCGCCGTGTGAAAGGCTCCCCGTGCTTTCACTTCTTGGCATATCGTACAGGAGCGTACGTACTGTGAAATATCTCGTGATACTCCCGGCCAAAAAAAAGAAGATAATACTCGTGAACGTGTACGAGTATAACCCATGTGACCTGCACACTTAGAATCATGTGCATGTTGAAGTATGTACCGCCTAAAAGCAAAAGGTACCATGACTTGTTGTCTTATCTGAGTTTTATCCATAAAACATCTTAATAAAATGTCATTTTTAATACTAAACCACTGACTATAATTTATGTTCCTAGAAAGATTGTCATCTTTGTTGACCAGCGTAAAAAATTTTGTTAGTGACCTGTCTTCCCTCTGTTTTGCAGCAAATGATACTCGGTCAATAGCAGAATGAATCTCGATATTTTCATGATCATTTGTTTCCTTGTTTTCCGTGTCTATAGTCTCTAATTGTTTTGTATGTGCTCTGGTTATTGCTGCATTTCCGATGTATAGATTATTTTTTTCCCATTGAATAATCTCATCTGGTGTGCAATCTTTACTCCCGTGTATGCATCCCACCATAAGGTCGGCAATTGGGTTTCTTAACATGCATGCTTTAACATTGCCTGTGAAGAAAGGTGTGTCAATGTAAATAATAGCTGTTGGATAATATTCTATGGTTCCCCCAAAAGTCATGCACCTGACATGTTCTCCAGTTGCACAATTTGGATGAACAAGTGTCTGACGGATTCCGATCGTGGTCGATCCCGAATCTCTTAAGACTGAGACGATGGATCCATTAACTTTTCCTCTGTTGAAGATCAGTGATCCTGTTCCGTCATTGACTGCTAGACTGACTTCTGGTAGAATATGACCGCAGTTCAGAACTGTCTCTTTTGCTTTCTGAAATATAAGATTACATGTTGGGCAACTATTTGCCACGTTATAATTCATTGCAAAACAAGTAGACGATGACTGTATTTTGTTATCAGTAGTTGAACTCTGAACCCTAGGGGTTGTAGCAGTAGTAACAGCTGCCCCTGTATTATGGTTATAAGTTGTCGATCTACGAGAATGAGAACGATGACGAGAATAATTAGATGAATTATCCCGTTGTCCTCTATTGTAACTGTTATCTCGATGTCTCGAGTTATAATTATCGCTATTGTTCCACTTGTAATCATTATTATAGTTATATGATCGATTATAACTTGAGTTACGTGGATTACTGTTATTTCTTGACTGAGGTGAATAGTTTCTGGTTTGTTGTCGTCCTCTATTAAAGTTATTGTTAAAGTTATTCTGTCCCTTATGAAAATTAATGTCATAGTTTCCTTTGAACCTACCCCTGTCTACACTGTGTGTTCTAGGTTTGTTATGATTATGATATGCCATATTGGAGGCTACAGGAAGTGGTTCTCTTATCAATGTGCCAGAAATATTAGCATTCGGATGAGCTGTGCAGTAATTTAAAGAAATTTTTTCTAACTCATCAATAGATTCTGGTTTTCTTTCTTGCAGATAAGCAAAGAATGGTGGGCTGACAGACGATAATACTTTATCCCTCAATAACAAATCGACTAACTTGTCGTAGGATTTGTTGACACCTGCCAGTTCAACCCATCTGTTAAAAGTATTGCGTATGTTAGCAATAAAACCTGTGAAATCTCTATTGTTATCTGGCAACAAACTTTTAAAACGCAATCTACATGCCTCTTCGTTCAAGTGGAAACGACGTAGTAACAACGTCTTAATGGCCTCATAGTCTGTTGATAGTGTTGGATCTATATTTTGTGCTGCACTTGCAGGTTCGCCATCTAGAAATTCCTTAAGTTTCAGTGCCCATGCCGCTTTGTCAAGGTTATTCACCTTACATATGTCCTCAAAGCGCGCGAGCCACGATGAAAGGTCATCTACGTGTAACTTGAATGGAGGCAGCTTAAAGTAATAATTACCTTTAAGTCGTGTGGATGAAGATCCAGATTGAGCAGTATCATTTTGGGTTGCTGCAGCGCCCTGTGAATTAAGTTTTGCTGTTTCTAATTTAAGTCGTTGCAATTCCATTTCTTGCTGCAGTATGATTTCTTGTCGTTTCAATTTATTCTCTTCTTCAATCCGTAGGATTTCATCTCTTGCTATCTTTCTTTCTTCTTCTTGTCTTAATTCTGCCTTCTTTTCCGCCTGTTTTCTTTCAAGTTCTTCCATCTCTGCTTTAGCAATGGCTTTCTTTTCCTCCTCTTCTGCCTTATATTTTGCAAATTCAGCCAATGCATAAGCCTCGAGAAGTTCTCATTTTTTCCCAAAATCTTTACCATTTTTAATAAAATAGTCTAAGTTAAGCATCTTGATGTTAATATTGTACGTAATGGTTATGTAATAATCACCAATAAATTTTAAGTAATTATTATACTTATTCAATTTATGAATAGTCGATATAAACAATCATAATATTATTGAAATTAATCTGGGAATGTTCAATTTAATTAATTGTAATATTATCTAACTATTATTTGTAGATTCCATACATAGACATACTATGTTGGGAAAATATTACATATATACTCGTTAATATATCACAAATAGTTATGATATTTATCTATTTCGGGTGCTGAATTACTATCATGCACCTAATAATAAATAGTATTATTCCTCAAGTATTATATCATTCAGTCAGTGATATGTGCTAAGTAAATCATTTAGTAATGGAAAAAATGTACCAAATAATATACACTATGTCCTTTATATGCAGGACAGACTAAAAAGTCAAATTATTTTATAAATATATATTATTATTATATTATGCCTTAATCATGAGCTATAAAGTGCATCGCCCATTTCTTGGACTACCACTGCAAATTGGTGCAAAGTCCCTAATTCTCCTTAAAAGTCATTAAATTTTAATTATATTCATATACACTCTTATTAAGCAAGAAATTATATTATTAGTGTTAAATCATGAACAGATGAAATGAGGACATACGATACGATGGGTAAACCAAGGATAAACAAACCATATTATCACGAAACAAGACGTTTCTACAATAAAAATTGATATTATGAAACCAAATCTGCAAACCGGAAATATAGAGTAGGGTGAAGGTTAACTGAATATAGAGTTAAATCTGCGTACACAAAAATTAATGACGCAAACATGGACTCATTGACGGTTATACAAAAAAAAAAATGAACTGAATAATAGCAAGATCAGAAAGAACAAGATAGATTACTAACATTGTTACCAAACTAAATAGAATTTAAACTGAATACGATAAAATACACCGATTATTTCACCAAACTAGACATCTAACATATACTGTGAATTAAATGCAGTCCCGAACGAAACAAGCCCCGGAAATGTCATCGACGCGTTCTCCGCGAAATGCGATTTAATTCACTACCCTAAAGACCGTTCAGAATGAATATCGGCAATCCGTAGAGCCATAATTTATTCATTCTGAATCTCCACTCCAACCTCCCACAAATTAGGCACAGCACAAACAATGAAAACAAATATAACGTGCATATAAAATATATAGAACGGACATGCCTGCAAAATGTGAATTAGACTCAGTGATGTTTCTTATGAATGACAACAGTCACGAACTGAGACTTATCTTTTAACCCGTCGTCCGATGCGATCTTCACCAACGGCCTAGACTAGAGGATAGGACTGTTTGCTCCTTGTTGGTAAATAATGTCTTTTCAATCCTATGATCTACTGAGAAGTTGTATTCTTGAATGAAACATTAGGTGAGCTGGCATCGTCCTTCGATCGTTGGCTTGTACACGGAATATTGTGACGTCACTGATTTTTGCATAGTTACACAAGCCACGTCATGTTCGGAATCATGTGACTTGAACGTTTTCTTGTAATCGTAAACAGTCCGTGAAAGTATGTAAACAAGAAAAATTTCTTTCTTCCTTCGTTCCCCAGCAATGGCAACCACTTTGTTGCGGGGCTTTATACGATTCACTTCTTTTATTGTTGTTGCGGCCCCGTCTTCTATTTCAGTGGTCGTTGTGGAAAGCCACCGTTCTCATTGATTCAATAAGCTTCTTATTTCTGGTCATTTGATTCATTAATTCTTGATCGTGCTATTGTTGGAATAGTTACGCGAATGTGAGTTAATACTTTCTGTCTGTCACAAGGTTTGAACTCAGTATCATAATTGTTGAATTTGTAACTTCAATGAACGTGATAAGTCTCTTCTCGAGTCCACACAATTTTTAATATACATTTCAAACAGTAGACAGTCCATGGAGGTTGATTATGAAAACATTATATAGTAGAATTGAATCATACATCATAAATGCTATCCATGCATTATAGTCCTGGTCCAATAATATGCAACCCTATAGTCAGAACGTCGTAACTATATGTACGCGCGGTTGGGACATCCAACGGCCGACAATGAGATTAGACGTCTGGCGATATAAAACGAATGTGGACCATAATTTCATCCTTCCTTGACTTTAGTTAAAATTACTAACCTCGATACATTCCTCTCTTCATAAGAATATCGGACTGACCCATGTCCGTACTGCAATAACATATGTGCGGCAATATCATGCCTACCACTGGAAGGATTATAGGACACGTCTTATCCGTTTGACGGTCATCTAAGAAAAGGGTGTGGTAACCTAGTCACGGTGCGTGACATACCAACGCATACACGTCATAATCAATCGTGTGTATCGCGTACACTAACTAACAATTATTTACATTATATTAAACGTAGTCACCTATTAATCTTATGCTGTTAACCTCTAGCAGACCATGCCAATAAAATACCTTAACACTGCCCCCTTAGAGTTTAAAGGATATTAAAGGGCCAAAACATGTGTCCAATGGGGCGACGACTTCTGATGATCAGATTACCTCCTGTTGTATTGCTTTATATAGAGTTTCCTATCGTTTATTATTTGGCCTTATTTTACATTTTATTTTCTTAAATGGAGTTTTAATAAATAATCTTTTGTGTATTTATTTTTAAAATCCTGTAAATAATTAGAATAATTTACAATGAAAGCTTTTTTATAAATTTACCCCTTGGCCAACCAACAGTATAAAGCTGAATCCACGTTAGGTCCAGGTAAGATGCAATTGAACTGTATTATAAAGGGCCAAAACATTGTGTCCAATGGGGCGACGACTTCTGATGATCAGATTACCTCCTGTTGTATTGCTTTATATAGAGTTTCCTATCGTTTATTATTTGGCCTTATTTTACATTTTATTTTCTTAAATGGAATTTCAATAAATAATCTTTTATCTTTTATGTAATGGGAAAAATATGTTAATAATGAGAAGAGTTTACAATGAAAGCTTTTTATATAAATTTACCCCTTGGCCAAGAAAAGCTGAAACGTAAGGTATTTGTGTATTTATTTTCAAGAAGCTTTTGTTCATTTATAAAGCTAAATTTTTGTTTTGCGCTGAGGAAGACATTAGTGGCTGACACTCCTGTAGTTTTTTGTTCTTGCAGTTCTGTAAACAGAAGTTTTTTTGTTGCTAAAATGTACAGTAAAAGTGTGGCTCTTCTGTCATCTTCTATAAAACATGACAAACAGTTAAATGATCAATTTAAAAGCAAGACAGCCATACATGCAGGAAAAAAGACCGCAAAATGTAGATTCTACATTAAAAATATTATTTTTATGAGTATGTTAATTTCTATCTGAGCTTGTACAATTCTTCTTATAATTCACTATTACCACATAAAGACTACACACACAACTAACATACTCAAATGTTAAGAAAAAAGCACTAGGATTTGTATTCAAGAAAACAACATGAAGTAATACTCCAGGATTAAGAAAAAACAGAGTTAATAACACAGCTCCAAGTGTGGATATTAATGCTTAAATATGCATAATTGTTTAGACAGAGCTAATATTCATAAACAGCTGCACAACTGCTTAAGACAGATCTTCATTACTGTATTTAAAACTTTAAATTACTCTCAAGGCAGTTCTACAATTGAGCTTAATGGAGTATTTCTCAGCAGACTCATTTTTTACTCTGCATTTAGATACAAAAAATGTACTTTCTGTAAACAGCAACTATTGAGAAAACAATTTTCACTGTGTAATCTTTCAAAATGAACATCTAGCTCAACATTTCCTCCTTGCCCAGAGTAAAAAAATGTAAGATGAAATTCTCACCAGAAAAATTGGACAAATAAAGTTGCAATTGACCACATGAGCACTGAAATACAACCTTTTGTGCTGTAAAACAGCAACTACTGGAATCACAATTACATTATCACAGAAATGTACTACCATGTCTTGTTGTAAATGTATGTTTGGATCACAGTTTACTAACCCCGTCATTGGCAGAAACAATAACTCTGTAATGGATAAACATGTTAAAAGGTGCCCTCATCAAAACAACCACTTAAGCTGCTGCTCAGCTATTCACAACATCCAATCAATGCACACATCATGAATCTTAAAATGCCTTCAGGCATTTAAAACTCTTACTTTTATGTTCTTTTTTCTTCTCTCATGTTTAATCAGCCCTGTACTATGTTGACATATGTCCATGTCTTAACATTTGTGTCCTATCTCCACAATTATCCTAGTCCAAACACTTCTATACCATGTACACAACTGTCCATGTCCTCACACTTCTGTAATATGCATTCAAGTGTTAGTGTCCAAAAACTTCTGCACTAAGTACATGTGCCCATGTTCCATCACTTCTGTACCATTCACACAAGTGCCCATGTCCTGACGCATCTGCACCATGTACACATCTATGCCCTAACACTTCTACTCCATGTTCACAAATGTCCATGTCCTAACACTTCTGCACCATGTTCACAACTGTCCATGTCCTAACACTTTTACGTCATGTACACAACTGTCCATGTCTTAACACTTTTACATCATGCACACATGTGTCCATATCCTAACACATCTGCACCTTGTACACCAATGTCCATGTCCTAACACTTCTGTATCATGTGCACAAGTGCCCATGTCCTAACATTTCTGTAACATGTACACAAGTGCACATGTCTTAACACAAAAGTACCATGTACACAGGTGTCCTATTCCAAATACTTCTGTACCATGTACACAGGTATCTATGTCCAAGCAGTTTTGCACCATATTCTGAAGTGTCCAAAGAATTTTGTATCATGACTGCACATCTTCCAGATGTCTGCACTCAGATTTCAGTTTGACAAACTCCTTGGCCACCTCATCATTTGTTCGTTGGGAGAGAATTCTCAGCACTGTAAAACCAGTGTCATCTAAATGCATCCTGCGGCCCAAAGCTACCCAGCATGCACAGCTGCCTTGTTCTATGATGTCTCGAAGTTGCATTAGAGCAATGCCGATGAGCCTGTCCTCTCGTGCAAAACAATAGTCTTTGACACAGAACTGAAGCTCATATGCATGAGGGTCATCTTCACTGCCCAGATTGCTACATAAAAAAACAAACAAAAAAAAAGCAAACATTTTGAAACAGTCTAAATCAAGGGAAATTTTAAAGAACAAACAAGTTATCCAAAGTGCTTTTTAGGAGAACCTTGTATATGTTATTACTCACTTGCTGTTATATCGCTCCTTACTGTGCAATACAAACAAGAGATATATTCAATGCATATATACTGAGGTATAAAGACTAAATATCACTTAATATTACAAGATGATGTCAATGACCAAATGTCTTAGAAGATTATGACAATTTCTATAAATGGTTTCTTCAAAAATAATTAAGGAACTTTCCTAACTCATATCAGTATATGACCTAGGGAATGTTTCATCATTTGTACTTACTAAATGTCAACCATTTCCCTGCATAAATAGTTTGAGAATCTTTCTGCACTTCACATGCAAGTGTCATAACTCATAGTAATCATCATCATCACACTTTAGTTTCTATACAGGCCTTCAACAAACATATGCCATGTTCTCCTGTCCTGCACCTTCAGCACAAGGTCTTTCTGTATCCTCTTCATGCCTGTCTCCTCTTCTCTATGTGTTTTTTGGTCTCCCTCTACCTCTTTTACTCTGGGAATTCCAGAACAAGGATTGCCTTGTAACACCATCAACAGGTTTCCTCAATGTGTGTCCCATCCACTGCCAGCATTTTCTCATCTCTTGTTCCACTAGTACCTGTCTCATTCTTGTCATCAGTTTCACATTGATGATCTTATCATACCTCTTCAATCCTTCTATTCTATGCAAGCACCCATTTATGAAAGTCTGTAGCTTTTGGTTGTTGTTTTTGTTCTCCATGTTTCAGAACCATACAATAGGAACTGACCTGACATTTGAAATGAAGATCCTGAATTTTGTAAAGAATTTTGTCTTTATTTTGAATTGCCTCATTGTAATGTAATTAGCAAACAAAAACAAGAATAACTACGTCTTGTCAACCGTAGAGTCTGTTTATTAGCCAATAAGCACACTCTGCTACAACATATTGTACTGTGCTCAAAGTAGAATTTGTGATTGTCCTATAAAGTAAAACAGAAGTGCCCCACTGATCAGTGCATATGCCCCAACAATGACGAACCCTGAGGAAAAAAAAGAAAAGTTCTATGATGAACTTAACTCTATTATCTCATCAGTTCCTAAATCTGAGAAACTTATTATTCTCAGTGACTTCAATGCCAGAGTAGGCACTGACCACAACACCTGGGATGGAGTACTTGGAAAACATGGCATAGGCAAATGTAATAGTAATGGGCTCCTATTACTCAGCCTGTGTGCCACACATGATTTGTCCATCATGAACACCATGTTTCATCTACCCACTCAAAATAAAACAACATGGATGCACCCCTGCTCCAAACAGTGGCATCTCATTGATTATGTCATCACGAGAAGGAGCGACAGACGTGACGTGAGAGTGACCAAGGCCATGTGTGGTGCCGAATGCTGGACCAACCACAGGCTGATTGTATCAAAACTCAACCTTAACATACAGCCCAAGCGAAGACACCAGAGTCTCTCATGAAGAGGCTCAATGTCACAAAACTTAAAAGCGAAGCAACCGCAGAGAGCTTCTCAAGGGTCTTGGACAGCCGTCTGAGGGACGTTGAGCTCGGTCAAACCACCATAGAGGAAAAATGGGCCACTCTGAAGAACATTGTGCACTCTTTAGTCTCTGATAGCCTGGGATATACAACATGCAAGAACCCTGACTGGTTTGATGAGAATGATGAAAATATTAAAACACTGCTGGCTGAAAAATATCTCTTGCACAGAGACTATCAAAGCAACCCTTCCTCAACATCCAAAAAGGCAGCCTTTACCAGTATACGCAGTTGTCCAGAATAAGCTCAGGAAGATGCATGATGCATGGCTCAGCAATAAAGCAGACGAGATACAGAGATATGCAGACAGAAATGACTCAAAGCGCTTTTATGACGCCCTGAAAGCACTTTATGGCCCTCAATCGAATCAATCATCATCGGTCCTAAATGCTCATGGCATGGCATTGCTCACTGATAAAATGCAGATTTTGGAATGCTGGGCAGAACACTTCAATGCTATCTTAAATTATAGATCAACCATCAACTACCAGGCCATTGCAAGCATACCACAAGTTACAGTCAATGACAGACTTGACCTTCCACCCAGCGTGGAAGAGGTCAAGAAAGCAGCCAGTCTACTGTCCAACAGTAAAGCCCCTGGATCAGATGCCATTCCTGCTGAGATTTATAAAGCTGGAGGCAGCATGCTGCTGCAGAGACTAACAGACCTCTTCCACTCAGACTGGGATGAAGAACAGATACCACAGGAATTGAAAGATGCCACCATCATTCACATATACAAGTGAAAGGGAAATCATCAATTATGTGATAACCATAGGGGATATATAATATCTTTAATATATATCTAGAACATATTATGCAGGAGGCTCTCTACGATTATAAATCAACCATATCGATTGGAGGCCGCCCTCTGTGTAATCTACGTTTTGCTGATGATATTGATCTGATAGCTGAAACAGAATCAGAACTTCAAGACCTTACCTCTAGACTGGAGAAAGTAACAAGAACATATGGGATGGAAATTAATATAGAAAAAAGCAAGATATTGGTGAATAGCCATAAGAAACATGTTCCGACCAATATTACGTTAAATGGGCAAACGTTAGAAGAAGTTAACACCTTTAAGTATCTCGGGTCCACTATATGTAGTGATGGAAGATCAAGTAAAGAAATCAAGACAAGACTTGAGATGGCCTCAGCTGCCATGACAAGGTTGAATGTGATCTGGAAAAGTAACATCAGTTTTCCTGTGAAGATCAAATTATACAAATCACTTGTATTATCTATTCTCTTGTATGGGTGTGAGGGCTGGACACTCACTGCAGATACGGAGCGAAGGATTCAGGCTTTCGAGCATAAATGTTATAGAAGAATTCTGCGCATTTGCTATAAAGAGCACAAAACAAATGTCTATGTTAGAGAGAAGATAAACACCTATGCAGGCCACCAAGAACCACTTTTGTCACTAGTGAAACGTCGAAAGCTTGCCTGGTTTGGGCTTGTAACTCGTCCTGACTCCCTTTCGAAAACGATCCTCCAGGGAACAGTCGAAGGTAAACGGAGAAGAGGAAGGCAAAGAAAATCCTGGGCTGATAACATCAAAGAATGGGCAGGACACGGTTTTTCCACACTTGTACGCATTGCTGAGAATAGAGAGCAGTGGAGGACCATGTCTGCTGATGCTTCCACCATGGCACCCCTACGACCCATGACGGGTTATGGGTTGAGATGATGATGATAGGGGAATCTCCCTATTATCTATTGCAGGCAAAATCCTGGCTCGAGTCCTGCTCAACCGCTTGACTGTTCATCTCAAATCACAGGACTTACTCCCAGAGAGTCAGTGTGGTTTCTGAGCGGGACGCAGGACAGTCGATATGATATTTGCTGCATGCCAACTTCAGGAGAAATGCCAGGAATAGTACAATGACCTATACACAACATTTATTGACTTGACCAAGGCCTTTGACACTGTCAACAGGGACGGACTATGGAAAATTATGGCGAAATTCGGTTGTCCCTATAAGTTCATCTCAATTGTCCGCCAGTTTCATGAAGGTATGATGGCTCATGTATTGAATGATGGAGAACCTTTTGAACCCTTTCCCGTTACAAACGGTGTCAAACAGGGATGTGTGCTCGCCCCAACACTATTCAGTATGATATTTGCTGCCATGCTCTCTAACATTACGCATTGCAGTAGTGATGGTGTACACATCATATACAGGACAGATGGGAAGCTATTCAATTTGAGATGATTACAGTCCTTTACGAAGGTGAATGAAACAATGATCTCTGACCTCGTCTTTGCGGACAACTGCGCCCCCAACACCTGCACAGAACTGGACATGCAGAACAATATGAGGAGGCTTTCTGTAGCGTGTGATGACTTTGGTCTTACTATCAATATGAAGAAATCTGAAGTAATGTTGCAACCTGCTCCTGGGAAACCTTACTGCGAACCAAATATCACAGTAAAGAACCAACGTCTCCAAGTGGTGGACAGCTTCACTTATCTTGGCAGTACCCTTACTAAAGATGCGAATATCGATCCCAAGGTCAACAACAGAATTGCCAAGGCAAGTGCGGCTTTCGGAAAACTAAGAATATATGTCTGGGATCGACAAGGAATTAGTGCCGCCACCAAGATAAAAGTATATCATGCAATAGTGCTCACTACCCTCCTGTATGCCTGTGAAACATGGACAGTGAATAGCAGACATGCCAAGAAGCTTAATCACTTCCACATGAGCTGTCTTCGCAGGATTCTCAGGATCAAGTGGCATGATAGAGTATCTAATTCTGAGATCCTCAACAGAGTACATATCTCAAGCATCTACACATTGCTGCAGAGAGCCCAAATTAGATGGGCCGGACATGTTGTTTGCATGCCCGAAAAACGCCTCCCAAAGCAGTTGATGTACAGCGAACTCTCCATGGGTAAGCGAACTCTCCATGGGTAAGCGAACAGTAGGGGGACAAAAGAAACGCTTCAAAGACACACTGAAAGCATCGTTGAGCAGCTTCAAAATTGATGTCTCCTCCTGGAAGACTATCGCACAGGATCGCTCTGCCTGGCAGACAAACATTACTCAAGGCGCTCGCATTCCAGAATATAATTTAGCTGATAAGGCAGAAGGCAAGCGTGCTGCAAGAAAGGTCAGAATGCACAGCAACACTACTATCGACTCTAACCATGTGTGCCCCGTATGTGGCAGGGCCCGTAGGGCCAAAATAGGACTAATTAGCCACATGACATCACGGCACAGAAATGTCACAACTTAAGCCTGAAGCTGTCGCCATCTTCGCTTGCGATGGGCAACTATTATTATTATTATATTATAAAGTAAAAACAACAAAAAGTTGTAGATTACCTCAGTCCAGCCAAGGGAAAGTACCCTGATAAATTAAAAAATAAACACATTTAAATCATGTAAGACTGAGAAGGGAGTTTATCAAAGGAATGGTCGTACACTGGAATCTGTCTGTACATAGCCTTACGTTCCTGATAACCATAATTCTGAAGGTAGGAGCACAACAGTTATGTGACTAATTCGTGAGGATGGCATTTAAGATGTGATGGTCCTCTGTGGTAAGTACTGCATTGAATTTCACCACCTAGGAGAGAAAACTTCTAGTTTTTAGATGCCATATTTTAGAAGACCATGGGAAATAGATACTGGAATCTCTTCTATCCAAGTATGAGGAACTTTGGGCTACAACACTGTCACATGTGAGCTACTTATCTGCACAGGCTCACCGGTAATCTTTACCTTTAGTGCCGTCGAGTACATATAATATGTGTATTGAGTACCGTTAGAGTTAGGGTTGGGGTTTGGGTTAACCCCAACCCTAACCCTTACCCTAACCCTAACTCAATACACATATTATACATACTCGACGGCACTAAAGGTAAAGATTACTGGCTCACCTAGTCAGATGAATGAAAACAAGCTCTTCCAGAGTGTTACAGAAGACCAGAAATACTCCAAGCTTTTAATAACCCATGCCTGATTACATGGTTACTCAGCCACTGGAGTATGCTCATGGGCACTGGGTTGCAACACAATTTGTCATTTATTAGTAACAGACAGATCTCATTGGACAACACTTACAACAGGAATGTCTCGTTGTATTTGGGGCTCCAGTTGTTGGATTTTGATTTTGTTGAATGCTTTCTCTTCTTATCATTGAGATGTGGACCAATAAGGTGAACCTCCACAAAAGGTCGGAACATTCCAGATGTTCTCCACTTCAGATCATTGCAGGCCACCACTGAAAACAGATAAATATATACATTCCTGCAAAATAAAAAATGAACTTTACATGAAGAAATATTAACCAAAAAAGAGCTTCTGTGTACAGTATCAGAGAGCTGGATGATGAGAAAAAATAAAGAACTAAGTTTATATTTCAAAAAGCTTTAGTTATTTGCAATAAAATATGAAAATAAACCAGGAACCGAGAAAATAGGAAAATATAATGTATTGAAACTTATTTGGTAGAGAACATTATTTTTTAAAATTTCATGAATAAACTCCTCTTTTCTTTCACTACTGTAAATATAAATTTCTTTTTGCTGCAAGCTTGCTTTGCTCAAAAATTCAATTTCTCACTGCCAACTGGTCTCTAATGTAACTGGTTTATTCCACAGTTACACGTCTCACTGTAAAAATGTATACATCACATACTTAAATTTGTATACTGAATAACAAATAGGCTTTAATTTCTTTAACAATACATTGCTTTGTTTCACAGAGTTAGATTTCTCAATGGAAAAAAAAAAGGGAATAGTTTACATATTTAAACTACCTTTCTTTTTGATATATTGGTAGACTTCAATTTCTCTAAAATAAACTGATCTAGTACATAGATTTTAATTTCTCACTGTGAAATGGCCTACTAATTAGACTTAATCCCTCTGCTGAAAACTTGTTCAGTTCACAAACTTTTAACCGATGCATACAAATATATCTGAACTGTCCGTGCATGAGGATTTTGAATTAAAAACTGTACAATGCCCTAAATTTACTGTCAATTTTCATAACACCTTACATCCAGACAAACACGGATGTCATTTTAACAAACTGTGAAACATTAATGATCTTTTAGTTATCCAAGAACTTCATTACATTTTACAGAGCTAATCACTCTCATCACTGTTCTTCAGCTGCCTCTGGAGCATAGGCCTACACTAAATTCACACAAAACCTTCAAGTCATGTTCAACATCTTTTCTTGTCTTCTTTAACCCTAAAAAGTCTGTCTTAAATTTCTTTCTTCGTGTGTTTTCAGGTCTTCCTGTATTTATTTTATGGTGAGGGCTCCACAACAAGGACTGCCTAGTAATGCTATCAACTGGTTTTCACAATAAGTCAGAATCCAATGTCACAGTCCTATTCTCATGTTTTGTTTCACTGGTATGTGCCTGCATGTTACTGGGGGCCCATAAGGGGAGTGAAGAAAAGAAACACTGTACCCTACTAGGCATGATGTCAAACAGGGGTTGGCAACAAGTCAATTGCAGGCTAAATCATAAGGGATGATTTAGTAGATCTCTAGGTGATGGTAGAGAGAAAAATAAATAATTTTAAGCTTGGAAAATTTAGGACAAGCCCTCTCCTGCCAACATTTAAAAGCACGATATTCCCTGGATTAAAGGTACTTCTTCCGCATTCCCAGCACAATCCCACAAGCTGGCTAACCAAAATTCACTTTATTCATGAAATGCACAAGATAGGAACATAATCTTT
This sequence comes from Oreohelix idahoensis, assembly GCA_024509875.1. Lineage (NCBI taxonomy): Eukaryota > Metazoa > Mollusca > Gastropoda > Stylommatophora > Oreohelicidae > Oreohelix > Oreohelix idahoensis. Next base: position 577,498 of record JAMPIV010001137.1, read on the forward strand.
TCTTTGAAGTGAAGTTTATGTTCTGTAAAATATAATTTAGTTTTAATTTTCCACCATTCTGACAATGGAATTGCTGGAGCAGATCTACTAGCAGAGATAAACATTACTCATAAAGGTTGCATTTATTGCAATTCCCAATACTCTGAAACCTGAAAACAGATATGATTTTATCAAGGTAGATCTTTAGAGGGCTCAGTGTTTCTAAAGTAGATCCTGACAGTTTCTGGGCTGCCTGCTGCTGTTGTAGAAGGTAACTTAGAAGGGCTGGGCATAAGGCTGGCTACCCCATCGAGTAGAAATAAAATTTCAGTAAGCTGATGTCATCATATACTTCCAAAACTTTTGAGTGTTAATTATTTGTGTTCTATAATGATAAAGAGCATGGGACGAGGATGTAGCATATCCAGACATAAGAACGAACGACTAGACAAAGAAAAAAGGAAGTGTCTAAATTACAACGGTCTTCATTGTGAATGATACTGTGATGAGATACAGTAGAGATTTTAATATTCTGCAGGTTTTTATAGGACGTTATCAAATAAAGTGCAAGAGCTGACCTCTGACTGTAATTTTGTGCTCTCCTGTGCCTGGGTGTGTTGTAAAGTCAACTTGAATTGATACTTCCCCTACAGGGTCTTCATGGCCAGGCTTTTCTGTGATATCAAGAATTTCAATTATATTTCAAGTAAGGCAAAAAAAACTTTAAATAGGTTTCAGATATATATAGGTTTGAATAGTATATAAGGTCTCATATTTAAAAACACAACCTATCACCAGGTTCAACTAATATAGGGACAGGGTTTACAGCAACCTACAAACATATTCACATAGCACAGTAAACTAACACATAGTTTCAGTTAGTACTGCAGTCTGTAATCAGGTTTCAAATAACATACACATACAGCAGCCTAAAAACGAAATATGGAACATTTACCCAGTGCTATTATTAGTAGCAGTTTTCTCTTATGTTCTATGTTTAATAAGAATTTTTTAAAAAAGAAAATGTAAATGTCATCATTGGTTTAAAAAAACAAATACACCAGGATGACAACAATTAAGATGCTAATAAAATAGATTTTCAGCAACATGGGATAAAACTAAAAAAGGACAAATACTTAGACAAAAATAGTATTACCTGACTTAACAGATTTCATGATGGGAGTAATTTTTCCGATAAATTCAGCTCGCTTATAATCATATCCCACTAAATTTACACTTATCTTTGAACCTGTTATATAGTTCTTTCAGCTTTTGATAGGAACTACAGCTGAATAATATATCATAAACGCTGCGGTACAGAAAACAGCAAAATTTTTCTAAGTCCACAACGCTGAGTTTTTTTGGTGTACTAGTGAAAGGGCTGCGACTCTGGGGCAACAGGCGATGTATACTATAGGGAGTGTCAGGTACAGAATTTCAGTGGCTTGCGGCACGCAGGGGCTCAGGCTCGTCGGCTGCGCGCTAGTGTCTCAGTGTGTGTCCTTAGTTGTGAAGGGCGACGGAACGAACGGAATAATTTGTCTTCTCTTTGTTACTTCCACAATTGCCCCCACGGCTGGCGTTGTGGATTTAAAAGTTGCTACCATAAGGGAAATGGGTTCATTTTCGATACAAGACAACAGGAAGCTGAGACGCTTGGGAGTCATGACCCAAGTGGGCCCGCCCCCCTTAGAGTGTAAAGGAGTAATCGGGCCGAAACACTTGTCGGATGAGGGGGACTACTTCTGATGATCAGATTGCTTCCTGTTGTATCGCTCTGTAAAGAGTTTCCTATCATTATAAAGAGAATGAGTAAACTATCAAAGATATATCCCATGACAGCTCACCTTGCAGTGTCTGCGTGTTCACAAATGTTTTGATAAGTGTATCTGTTGTCTGTGTGTAAAGACTGAGTGCATATCTCAGGGACTGTAATTCTGGACTTTTGTCTAGGAATGTTTTCTTGAGGCCCTGTCAGGAAAGAAAAGAAAATAAATGGCGTTTTACTCTTTGCATCACTTATTATTTTCTCCTTTTTCTTTTTTCATCCTTTTTCTCAATTCCAGTAATTTTAGACAATATGCTTCAAATCCATTTGTGTACATGAAATTTTACTTCATCACTCCACTCAGGACTATTTCTTGTCAGTTCTTTCATATTCATTTCTGTTGTTCTGCCATCTTCTAACAGGCCTTACTGTAGAACATTTATTATTTATCATAAAACCGTACTGCTTTGAGCAAAACATTTTAAATCTGTTGAAACTAAGCAATTGGATCATGAAAAGCATATGTGCACATTAAAAAAAATACAGTGCACTACTCTATTGGATTCAATGAGATCTATTTATAAAAAAAAACTTATTAATCATGTGATCATTTGTTTTCTTTCCACTTGTGCTTTAAAGTGTTATGGAAAGAAGCAGTTTTAACTCATGAAGTTCCAGTGTGACATGCTGTTGCTTTGGCTAGCATTGTAACATATTGCTTCAGCACTTTTTTGACATTATGTATCTACCATTCTTCTATTTGGCAACCTTTTACCCTGTAGTCAGATCTTCTGTGGAACCAGGAGTAATGTTACCTGATATGGCTGCACTAAATGTCCATACCATTTTATTTTCTATTTTGCTAATTCATGGTCATATTCCTACTAAATTCTTCATTTCCCCTTGTGTCACGAGGTGACATTTGCAGCTTTTCTCACGCACCTCATCTTCCTCTCCATGCTTTAGATATTGACTACATTTGACACTGCAAAAGAGTTGGCAACTATATGCTAAATATCAGCTGTTGCTTTGTCTCTATGGAGACAATCAGGTGCCTGAGGAGTGGAATAAGTTGGTAAAGTCACTGTGTTAGCCTTATGATATGTTGTTTCTATTTCTGTATTCATTCTGCCATCTGCTCTGAACTTGCTTTCAAGATATATGAACTCCTCTGACATCCTTCTGAATCCTGCTACTTACCTGACCTCCCGCATGGAAATACTGCTTGATTGTATCCAGTGCCATGTCTAGGACAGCACACTGTTTAGGACTTAAGTTTTTCTCAGCTTCCTTAGACATATCCTGGAAAAGGAAGAAGTCTTTGTAATATTGTTGGAACTGTGGCCACATGCAAATGAACATAAAATAAAAATCCTCAGTACAGTTAGGACTAACGAAATAATACATAAAAAATATATATGATGAAACGACAATTAAAATGTGTTAAAAAAATTAAGCAAGCAGTAACATATGTGTTAAATTTATGTTAACATATAAAATAACCAGTTACATAATACTGTTTAAGTCTGTAAACAGAAGAAAACAGAAGAAAGATAAAGTTAAAACTTTTAGTGAAGTCAATAGCAGATTAAATAAAAATAAATACAGAGAAATGCTACTGTACTGTAAATGTTTCAATTATCTCTTGAATTCTTTACTGACTGTGAGATCACATAACACCAAGTACACAACTTTGACACATTCTATGCCATAATAAAATTGCCAAATGATTTTTAACATTATAGTTAATGCTTATGTTAAGTGAATATTCAAATTTAACCATGCAGTGTTTGTGTGAATATTGACTTTAAACATATGCATCCTGAAACTGTGCAAGAATGATTTCCCAGTGAGCAAAGACAATGAAATTATGTTATATGCAAGAAAAAAAAAAGTGTTTGTACTTCTGCAGTGTAAATTAATGGTGAGGGACAGATCACCATTACAAAATGCTTTGTGACTCAAAATAAGAGGTTGGTTACATCTTAGACAGAATTTTTATTTGGAATCTAGAGCGGCATTAAATAAGCATGCAAAAACATATACAGGTAATAAAATCTCAAATAATATTGCAATAGAAAGTGCACAAAATAATTCTCAAGCATTTTTTGCGTATACCAAAAGTAAGATTTAAAAAAATGTCAATGTATTTTCATTGCTGTCATTTGTATATGAAATTTCAGTATGGAGAAGTGGCAATATGGCAAATATGAAATCACAACAGATACTTTATTTAAAATAAACAGGAAAAAAAGGCAGTGACATGAAGTAAGTTTTATTTCACAGATTCAAAACAATATTTAAACCAAATTATGCTAATATTCACCCCTTATGCCTTTTGTTTGTTCACTCCTAACAGCTGTTTTTTTTCAGCATGAATTCTTTTTAAGTAGGCCAAATTGCAAACTACATGGCTTGTTGAGGTTGTTCATGTTTTGTTTCATTACCATAGCTCTTCACAATTTTAATGTTCAACAATGAATATTACTACTTTTTTTGTGTGTGTAAAACACATGCTTGTGGTTCAGTGTTTATCGAAAAAAATTTTTTTTTTAGTACACTTTTAGAGATTTGAAATTGCCCTGACTACTTCACAGTAAAGGCCTCATAGATTTAATTTAGGTTAATCCAGAAAGCTGTCTGAAGAGGTTCAGAATAAAATAATTAATTTAGAGCATGGTGATCTGACCACAGATAATGAGAATGTGCACGTGGAGCCCAAAAAACACACTTTGAGCACCATAATTATCTAAGTGTAATTAGAATTGGGGCAGGCATTTCTGTTCTGGTCAAGCCCACATTTTTGCCTAGTACTAAAAGTGTTAATATATTATACATAATACTTTGTTGTTTATTGTTAAGGACTGGCTGATTTCAAATCAGTAAATAAAAGAGAAATGTGGTTCTCATATGACATTGTTCTCTGTGTATACTTCTGAAGCAGTCCTACTTTTCATCATCTCCCCCCTCTGTGTTTGTGTGAAGGCATGCATGCACACATGCAAAAACACATGTATGTGTGAGTGTGCATGTGTGTACAGGGCACATAAATCGTATATACTCGAATATAAGTCAAGAAATTTATCCCCATTTTGGACCTTAATAAAACTAATAGTCAAGTCGAAAAAAAAAAAAAATTAATGAAACCAGTCAGTGATGCCCCATGCCCTTCCCACCAAATACTGGTATCCTTCAGATAAAACTAGCTGCTTCATTAAATGTTTTTATCAAAATATCTTACGTAATACATGTATGAATTCCTACAAAGTCACAAACTTCAACTGAAGTATGCCTTGTTGACCAGCCCCCTTCGTTTGATCTATCATCAATACCATTAGTTCTTTTACTAGATGCACTTTCGTCAGTGTCACTGTCAGTGTCTAAAATGGGCCCTTATTCAATATTCGCATCTATGATTCGGCCGCACCATAAACATCCTGATCAAATAACAAGTCACTTCTCAGCTACCAAAGCATATATTCAACTACCCGAAAAGCCATGGATATAAAATCCAGAAAAATCATAATATCGATGGATTAAAAACAAATAATTCCATAAATTGAAGCTTTACACGTACTAGAAATCTTTTTATAACTCTGGTCTCGCTAAATACCGAGATCTTTTTGCTACTTGGCAACAACAGACAACAGTATTCAGACTTTGCGGGCAGGCGATTTCAGGAGTTTTAAATGGGAAATGGTGCTGAAGGTGATAGAATTTGCAGAAAGCAAAGGAAATTCCAATGCAATGTGGGAATTCAGAATCAACGACCAAAAAAACTTGTTCGACTAATAATCGGGTCGTTCATTTTGGAAGCTTTTTAAGTCATAAAGTCTAGGGTGTTGACTCATAATCAGATCAACCTATACTCAAGTATATACGGTAATTTGTAAATTTATTTGCTCTTTGTTTCCATCTTCTTCAGTTGTCCAGGTCCTGAAGGCATACTGTGGCAGACATTATATATATATATATATATATATATATATATATATATATATATATATATATATATATATATATATATATATATATATATATATATATATATATATATATATATATATATATATATATATATATATATATATATATATATATATATATATATATATATACACACACACATACACAAATTAATATGAACCAGGAAAAATTTGAGATAAGATGTGCGTTCTTAAGGTTGGATAAAGTGCAGGTAGAAGACCGCGAACTACCAATATTTGACTACACACTGCAAGATGAGATTACACACTGCAGGTATGAAACTACTAGTTGGTGTGAGGCTAAAAACTGCAGATATAAGAATACAAAATGCAGGTATAAGGACACAAACTACATGTATGAGACTATGTACTGCAGGCATCTGACTACACACTGCAGATAAAAACTACACATTCATTATCATTTTACTTTGTGCTCCTTACGAAGCATGGAGTCACCACTGTAGCTGGTTCCCTTGCAGGAAGCCTGCATCAAGCAGTCACATGCTCTTGCAGTGTGTTTTATATGATGAAGTTGCTAGCCCCATGCACAACCTTATATACGTCACTTTGTATGACATACGTGAGGCAACAGCAGTCCTATTCTTTCTATGTCTGTTCAGAGACACCCATGAACTACACAGGATGGAATTACACATTGCAGATATTAAACTTATTGCAATACCCATAATCTTTTAAAACTTTTATATTGTTGGATTTTGAGTATCTGATCAAACTTTTGATTTATTACAAAAAGTAATGTAAAATTTATCAAAATTTGTTACTTTTTTTAGACACTTTATTCAAAGTCCTACAACTTTTTTTGTATTAAAGTTATCAAAAATCCACCAATATAAAAGTTTTAAAATATAATGATAAACGTTGTGTTCATATTTGGTATTCATAGCTTAATAAACAAAAAAGCCTTAGCAAATAGAAATAGAACAATAGAATCCAATATGGCCACCGTTTCTATGGCAACCAGTAGTGCAGTGCCATAAAACTCTTCATTTTTCGTATCTAGTATTGATATAGGTTAAGTCTGTGCATTTTCATTGAAATCCAGCAATTAATAACGAAAATAGCATTTCAGTGTAGCTCCTCCCCTTAAACTTATTGCAACACCCATTAACTACACAAGATGGAATTACAAATTGCAGATATTAAACTTATTGCAACACACGTGAACTACACAGGATGGAATTACACATTGCAGATATTAAACTTATTGCAACACCCGTGAACTACACAGGATGGAATGACACATTGTAGATGTTAAACTTATTGCAACACCCACGAACTACACAGGATGAAATTACACATTGCAGATATTAAACTTATTGCAACACCTGTGAACTACACAGGATGGAATTACACATTGCAGATATTAAACTTATTGCAATACCCGTGAACTACACAGGATGGAATTACACACTGCAGATATTAAACTTATTGCAACACCCATGAACTACACAGGATGGAATTACACATTGCAGATATTTAACTTATTGCAACACCCGTGAACTGCACAGGATGGAATTACACATTGCAGATATTAAACTTATTGCAACACCCGTAAACTACACAGGATGGAATTACACACTGCAGATATTAAACTTATTGCAACACCCGTGAACTACACAGGATGGAATTACACATTGTAGATATTAAACTTATTGCAACACCCGTGAACTACACAGGATGGAATTACACATTGCAGATATTAAACTTATTGCAACAGCTGTGAACTACACAGGGTGGAATTACACATTGCAGATATTAAACTTATTGCAACACCCATGAACTACACAGGATGGAATTACACATTGCAGATATTAAACTTATTGCAACACCCATGAACTACACAGGATGGAATTACACATTGCAGATATTAAACTTATTGCAACACCCGTGAACTACACAGGATGGAATTACACATTGCAGATATTAAACTTATTGCAACACCCGTGAACTACACAGGATGGAATTACACATTGCAGATATTAAACTTATTGCAACACCCGTGAACTACACAGGATGGAATTACACATTGCAGATATTAAACTTATTGCAACACCCGTGAACTACACAGGATGGAATTACACATTGCAGATATTAAACGTATTGCAACACCCGTGAACTACACAGGATGGAATTACACATCGCAGATATTAAACTTATTGCAACACCCGTGAACTACACCAGATGGAATTACACATCGCAGATATTAAACTTATTGCAACACCCATGAACTACACAGGATGGAATTACACATCACAGATATTAAACTTATTGCAACACCTGTGAACTACACAGGATGGAATTACACATTGCAGATATTAAACTTACTGCAACACCCGTGAACTACACAGGATGGAATTACACATTGCAGATATTAAACTTATTGCAACACCCGTGAACTACACAGGATGGAATTACACATTGCAGATATTAAACTTATTGCAACACCCATGAACTACACAGGATGGAATTACACATTGCAGATATTAAACTTATTGCAACACCCGTGAACTACACAGGATGGAATGACACATTGTAGATGTTAAACTTATTGCAACACCCACGAACTACACAGGATGGAATTACACATTGCAGATATTAAACTTATTGCAACACCCGTGAACTACACAGGATGGAATTACACATTGCAGATATTAAACGTATTGCAATATCCGTGAACTACACAAGATGGAATTACACACTGCAGATATTAAACTTATTGCAACACCTGTGAACTACACAAGATGGAATTACACATTGCAGATATTAAACTTATTGCAACACCCGTGAACTACACAGGATGGAATTACACATTGCAGATATTAAACTTATTGCAACACCCGTGAACTACACAGGATGGAATTACACATTGCAGATATTAAACTTATTGCAACACCCATGAACTACACAGGATGGAATTACACATTGCAGATATTAAACTTATTGCAACACCCGTGAACTACACAGGATGGAATGACACATTGTAGATGTTAAACTTATTGCAACACCCACGAACTACACAGGATGGAATTACACATTGCAGATATTAAACTTATTGCAACACCTGTGAACTACACAGGATGGAATTACACATTGCAGATATTAAAAGTATTGCAATATCCGTGAACTACACAAGATGGAATTACACACTGCAGATATTAAACTTATTGCAACACCTGTGAACTACACAAGATGGAATTACACATTGCAGATATTAAACTTATTGCAACACCCGTGAACTACACAGGATGGAATTACACATTGCAGATATTTAACTAATTGCAACACCCGTGAACTACACAGGATGGAATTACACATTGCAGATATTAAACTTATTGGAACACCTGTGAACTACACAGGATGGAATTACACATTGTAGATATTAAACTTATTGCAACACCCGTGAACTACACAGGATGGAATTACACATTGCAGATATTAAACTTATTGCAACACCCGTGAACTACACAGGATGGAATTACACATTGCAGATATTAAACTTATTGCAACACCCATGAACTACACAGGATGGAATTACACATTGCAGATATTAAACTTATTGCAACACCCATGAACTACACAGGATGGAATTACACATTGCAGATATTAAACTTATTGCAACACCCGTGAACTACACAGGATGGAATTACACATTGCAGATATTAAACTTATTGCAACACCCGTGAACTACACAGGATGGAATTACACATTGCAGATATTTAACTTATTGCAACACCCGTGAACTACACAGGATGGAATTACACATTGCAGATATTAAACTTATTGCAACACCCGTGAACTACACAGGATGGAATGACACATTGTAGATGTTAAACTTATTGCAACACCCACGAACTACACAGGATGGAATTACACATTGCAGATATTAAACTTATTGCAACACCTGTGAACTACACAGGATGGAATTACACATTGCAGATATTAAACGTATTGCAATATCCGTGAACTACACAAGATGGAATTACACACTGCAGATATTAAACTTATTGCAACACCTGTGAACTACACAAGATGGAATTACACATTGCAGATATTAAACTTATTGCAACACCCGTGAACTACACAGGATGGAATTACACATTGCAGATATTTAACTTATTGCAACACCCGTGAACTACACAGGATGGAATTACACATTGCAGATATTAAACTTATTGGAACACCTGTGAACTACACAGGATGGAATTACACATTGTAGATATTAAACTTATTGCAACACCCGTGAACTACACAGGATGGAATTACACATTGCAGATATTAAACTTATTGCAACACCCGTGAACTACACAGGATGGAATTACACATTGCAGATATTAAACTTATTGCAACACCCATGAACTACACAGGATGGAATTACACATTGCAGATATTAAACTTATTGCAACACCCATGAACTACACAGGATGGAATTACACATTGCAGATATTAAACTTATTGCAACACCCGTGAACTACACAGGATGGAATTACACATTGCAGATATTAAACTTATTGCAACACCCGTGAACTACACAGGATGGAATTACACATTGCAGATATTTAACTTATTGCAACACCCGTGAACTACACAGGATGGAATTACACATTGCAGATATTAAACTTATTGCAACACCTGTGAACTACACAGGATGGAATTAGAATTACACATTGTAGATATTAAACTTATTGCAACACCTGTGAACTACACAGGATGGAATTACACATTGCAGATATTAAACTTATTGCAACACCTGTGAACTACACAGGATGGAATTAGAATTACACATTGTAGATATTAAACTTATTGCAACACCCGTGAACTACATAGGATGGAATTACACATTTCAGATATTAAACTTATTGCAACCGCTGTGAACTACACAGGATGGAATTACACATTGCAGATATTAAACTTATTGCAACACCCATTAACTACACAGGATGGAATTACACATTGCAGATATTAAACTTATTGCAACACCCATGAACTACACAGGATGGAATTACACATTGCAGATATTAAACTTATTGCAACACCTGTGAACTACACAGGATGGAATTACACATTGCAGATATTAAACTTATTGCAACACCCGTGAACTACACAGGATGGAATTACACATTGCAGATATTAAACTTATTGCAACACCCGTGAACTACACAGGATGGAATTACACATTGCAAAAATTAAACTTATTGCAACACCTGTGAACTACACAGGATGGAATTACACATTGCAGATATTAAACTTATTGCAACACATGTTAACTATACAGGATGGAATTACACATTGCAGATATTGAACTTATTGCAACACCTGTGAACTACACAGGATGGAATTACACATTGCAGATATTAAACTTATTGTAACACCCGTGAACTACACAGGATAGAATTACACATTGCAGATATTAAACTTACTGCAACACCCGTGAACTACACAGGATGGAATTACACATTGCAGATAATAAACTTATTGCAACACCCGTGAACTACACAGGATGGAATTACACATTGCAGATATTAAACTTATTGCAACACCCGTGAACTACACAGGATGGAATTACACATTGCAGATATTAAACTTATTGCAACACCCGTGAACTGCACAGGATGGAATTACACATTGCAGATATTAAACTTATTGCAACACCCGTGAACTACACAGGATGGAATAACACATTGCAGATATTAAACTTATTGTAACAATTGTGAACTACACAGGATGGAATTACACATTGCAAATATTATTGCAACACCTGTGAACTACACAGGATGGAATTACACATTGCAGATATTAAATTTATTGCAACACCCGTGAACTACACAGGATGGAATTACAAATATTAAACTTATTGCAAGCATGAGATTGCATGCTTCAAATAACACTAAAGAAATATAAGATGTTGTTAAAATTTAAATGAAAAACTGGCCACAATATCACAGTTAAATGACAGTGACATAACAAAAGCACTAGAAGCACTATCATATAAAACAAACATAACATCAGTGTTCATGTTGTGGAAAGTACCAAGAAAGTGGCCTGAATGCTCTTGACCTGCTTCATGGGAGTGTTAATCGGCATCTGGCTGACATGGTTGAGTAAGATGCGAGACATATCCTCAATCTTGGCCTGTGCGTTGCTAGGGAGGGGTAAAAGCTGGAAAGGGATTGAGTTAAACGCTAGGACCCATCACCATGAAATTGAAGCTACGTAGTCCATCTACTTTACTGGCTAAATGTGATGCTTTGCTCAGAACAAAGAATGCAAGTCATCAGCCATTCAGAAATTCAATAACTGTCATATTACAAAGTCATATTCATGTATGTAGCAGGGTAGAAAAGAGTCTCCATAATCAAGATATTTATTTAGTGGAAGGGTAGGTCAAAGTCTTCATAATCTTGACATTCATACGGTAGCAGCATAGTTTTAAAATCTTCATAATCAAGACATCTTTACAGTTATAGGGTAAGAAAAAGTCTTCATAATCAGGACATCATGACAGTTACAGGGTATGAACAATTCTTCATAATCAAGACATCATGACAATAACAGGATAGGAACAAGTTTTCATAATCATGACATTATTACAGTATCAGGGTAGGAACAAGCCTTCATAATCAAGACATGGCAATAAAAGGGTAAGAACAAGTTTTCATAATCATGACATCATGACAGTAACAGGGTAGTAACAAGTTTTCATATATCAAAACATCATGACAGTAACAGGGTAGTAACAAGTTTTCATAATCAAGACATCATGACAGTAACAAGGTAGGAAAAAGTCTTCATAATCAGGACATCATTACAGTAAAAGAGTAGGAACAAGTATTCATTATCTGGCCATCATTACAGTAACAGGACAGAAACAAGTCTTCATAATCAAGACATTGATATAATGACAGGAAAGATAAGTCTTCATAATCAAGACATCATTGAGTAACAGGGTAGGAACAAGTCTTCATAACCAATGTAATCATATAGTAACAGGGTAGAAATGAAATCAGTCTTCATAATCATGAAATTCATATTATAACAGGGTAGAAACTTCATAATCAGAAAATTCACATGGTACCAGGAAAGAAACAAGTCTTCCTAAACAGGACATTCTTACAGTAACAGGGTAGAAGTGAGTCTTCATAATCAGGGCACTCATTCAGTAACAGGGTAGATAAAGGTCTTCATAATCTGTACATTCAAACAGTAATAGGATAGAAAATAGTCATCATAATCAGGACAATCATATAGTACAGAGTAGATAAAGGTCTTCACAACCATATAGTGACAGGGGAGATAAAGGTCTTCACAATCATATAGTGATAGAGTAGATAAAGGTCTTCACAATCATATAGTGACAGAGTAGATAAGGGTCTTCACAATAATATAGTAACAGGGTAGATAAAGGTCTTCACAATCATATAGTGCTGACAGGGTAGAAACAAGTCTTCATAGTCTAGGGAATCATGTAATAACTAGCAAGTAACCCATCAAGAAATGATGACAAAGAATTAAGAATGACTGTCTCATGTCCTGAGAATAGCATCATTTCTCCTGTATTCAGTTTTTTTCCTTTTCTTCTCCTCCTACCTTTTCACCTTCTACTGAGCAAGTAAGCCCGTCAACACAGACAGACACTGGGAAACTAATAATTAGCAAAACCATACATATAAAAGCGGAGAGGACTTAGTGACGTTAGGGACATACCAAGACAATTATAAGAGAAGAAGAAACAAGTTTCATACAGAAACAGTGTAGAAAAGAGTCTTCAAAATCAAGACAATCATGTAATAACAGTGCAGAACATTCATGTAGGAATAGTGTAGAAACAAGTCAGAACATTAATGTAGGAATAGTGTAGAAACAAGTCTTAATAATCAGAACATTCATGTAGGATTAGTGTAGAAAAAAGTCTTCTTAATCAGAACATTAAAGCAGGAATAGTGTAAAAACAAGTCTTAATAATCAGAACTTTCATGTAGGAATAGTGTAGAAAAAAGTCTTCATAACCAGAACATTAATGTAGGAATAGTGTAGAAAAAGTCTTCTTAATCAGAGCTTTCATGTAGGAATAGTGTAGAAACAAGTCTTCATAATCAGAACATTCATACAGTAACATGGTTAGTAAAAGTTTTCATAATCAGGAATTTCAGGTCCGTAAAAAGAAAGATACGACCCAAAGTCCGCTGGGAGGACAACTTTAGACAATCTTTGAAGGACCGAGGACTAGAATGGAACCAAGCCAGGAGGAAGACAGCCGATAGAATAGTATGGCGCTCTCCCTTACAAACCTCTACACATCACGGTAGAAGAGGAACAAATAAGTAAGTAAGTAAGTAAAAAGAAAGATTTGTATATATTTCTTAATTTGTCAAAACAGATATAGTAAAGTATTTTAGTATTATATATACATATTACTGAATTGTTCGCTACCACCAGGATCATCTTATAACTTCCAATCAAGAAATTGTCATCATCCATTTCAACGCAGATCAAGATTCAAAGGATACATTTTAGTCAAAACATGACCAGAGATCTGGGTGCAAGGTATAAACAAAGTTCTCAAGTAACAGCAGATATGACAGTAACACAAGTAAAGGTAAAAACACGTTTTGCAGATCCATTTTTAATACTGTTACCAAATGCACAAAAAATCAGAGAATAAATGATCCATAAATTCTCTTCCACAGAATAAAACTAGATGGCCAGATTTCATTAATCAGTAATTCATCTTATCATTCACAGAAGTATATTTTATTCTATGAGGGTCACTGTTCACAAACTGTTAAAACTTGACTTTCACACAAATTGTCAGTTTTGAGATTATTTCTGTGAAGAGATGGCAAAGTTTCTTTCAAGAAGGTCAATATGAGACTTACCTGTCTAAGATCTGACAAAGGCGGAAGCACTACGGTCTTTTCCATTGTGTGCATGACAATCTTCCATAATTCCTGTAGGCATAGAAAGAAAAATTGATTACTTTCTCATGAAACAATTCAGCATAAATTCAACACCTATTCTGGTATTTAAATACAATAATCCACAGTTATTTTATAAAATATTTCAACATATTTAGCACTTCTTTCATTAAATACAAGTGTATTTCAACCTAATATTTGGCACTGCTTTCACAACATAACTCAAAGAGGGCAGAATGTAAGCAGTGACCCTAACTGACAATGTTTGTATAAAGCCTCTCATATACAAAACGTAATCAACTGAGCCATTTTAATAAGTATTTCAAACAACGTGTGGCAAAAATCAGAAAATGAAGTTCATTTAAGAATAGCTCTTAAAATCTTTACTCCAGAAACAACAAATAATAAACATTTTTGTGTAAGTCATCACTTTTATTGTTTTGTTTTTTTCATTTTTACTATTTTATGAACATGGGACCACTGCAATAGTAGACCTTCTTGCAGGATGCCTGTACCAAACTACTTTATGAACATGGGGCCACTGCAATAGTAGACCTTCTAGCAGGATGCCTGTACCAAACTACTTTATGAACATGGGGCCACTGCAATAGTAGACCTTCTTGCAGGATGCCTGTACCAAACTACTTTATGAACATGGGACCACTGCAATAGTAGACCTTCTAGCAGGATGCCTGTACCAAACTACTTTATGAACATGGGGCCACTGCAATAGTAGACCTTCTGGCAGGATGCCTGTACCAAACTACTTTATGAACATGGGGCCACTGCAATAGTAGACCTTTTTGCAGGATGCCTGTACCAAACTACTTTATGAACATGGAGCCACTGCAATAGTAGACCTTCTTGCAGGATGCCTGTACCAAACTACTTTATGAACATGGGGCCACTGCAATAGTAGACCTTCTTGCAGGATGCCTGTACCAAACTACTTTATGTGCTCTTGCAGTAATGGTTTATGAGCATTTATTCTATATGATAAGGTCACCATGTCCATAAACAATTTCACATCAGTAACTCCTTATCTGCACAAGCAATGGTTTATATTTTTTGTTTGTTTTCTCACATACCACTAGGAATCACAATGGGTAGTATCATCATTTTTTTTAACTTAGTGTGTATTACTGAGTCTGATAAGTTTGTAATTCCACAAGAGCTGTTTCCATATCGTGCACATAGGCTAAGGATGACTTTACATGGTTTTGTTGTCTTCCAGTAGATAAAATCAAAGGAAATAATTAACTGTAATGTGTGCCATCATTTGGAAAACAACCTGCAACCCACTAAAATCCCAACTTTACATGGAAATTTAAATACTGTTTTTTTTTTTTTTTTTTTTTTTTTTTTTTTTTTTTTTTTTTTTTTTTTTTTTTTTTTGCGTTCGCCCGCTAATACTCGAGGCGAAATCTCAGGTTATTATTTTATGTCTAACCTGACATTGATTTTACGTGAGTATCCCTTTATTTCTTGTACAGAGACAGGTGTCCCTCGCCATTCAGGCAAATACTCGCCGATTTCGGAGGTACCCATTGCAGCTGGGTCGGCTCAGGAGCCGCCAGTCCCTGGTCGACGACACTTCTTCAAATGTCCTCGCCAGGTCTCGAGTTAATCCAGTCCAAATCCCGGTCGACGAAAAATCCTCAATTGCCGTCGCCCGGGTTTGATCCTGTATCACCCGGTCGCCAGAGCGGTGTTGTAACCACTACGCTAGCGCGGCTCCCAATACTGTATGTGTTAAGTACATAGTTTTACGCAATTATCTGTATATAACTTTACACAATTCAGATGTGTGCTAAACTGATTGAGAGATTGAAAGTATAAATTCTCATCATTATTACTATTTCCCTTTAGGCTTCCTATGGAGCATGTAGCTACCACTGCAGCCATTCCTCCAACCCGTAGGAAGCCAGCAACAAAACATTCATGTGCTCTGGCTGGGCGGTTCCTGTAGCAATTTGATGTATATGATGAGGCAGCCAGCCCCTTGCACAATCTCATATTAGTCACCTCATTCAACATGCCTGTGGGAGCAGTAGTCCCATTATTTCTTTGTCTTCTCTGAGACCCCCAGGAACAACACAAGGTCAAAGGTCAAATCACAGGCATCAATATGGAATCATGGAGAATAGTGTCCTATCAAATGCAGGTACCAAGGAGATGGACAGAACATGTAAGAAAAGATACTGTTCCTTAAAGAAATGAGTTTATGCTTCTTCAATTTATGAGTGCATTCACTTTGTTTGTGAGGTAATGTATATCTATCTCCCTAAGAGTTAATATAAAGTGTATCCATCTTTTTCATGACTGAATTAGAGTTTGTCAATCTTGCTGATGAGTTAATAAAGATTCACCATTGCTTGTAAGTTAATTCATTCTGCCTAAGATTTAAGAACAAAAAGAAAGAATCTGCCTATCTTGCCATATTAGTCCCATAACGTTCATACAATAATAAATAGTTTATCTACAGTGTTCATGAGTTACCTTGAGTAATCTTTTCAACACTGTTTTCTCACACACTTGAGCAAACATTGACAGGCTGTTGTTGATATGGCAGTTGGTGCAAAATTGGAGGCAAGCAAGGAACAGAATAAATAGAAGACAAAGCATGCTGTTAATTAATTCATGTTATAATATTATAATAAAAACAGATAAACTTTCTTCTAGTGAGTTGCTGTTCAACTATATAATCTTCAGTGTTTGATAAATAAAGTTCTAAAGTGAATCAAGTCTCAAGCTCAGTAATCACTTGTTATGGTTAATAATATTCACTAAACTATGTTTAGTTCAGAAGAAAGAGACTACACTTTTAAATTTATTCAGGAATTAGTGGTCTTTGGTCATATGCTGAAGTAAGATTAGTCTTTAGACACATGTTTAAGATGTTAGATTAAAGAACAATGGTGAAGCAAAGTTATGTAAAACTGAAGAATCAGGGTAAAGCAAATTAATGTGAAACTGAAAAAAAAAAACAATGTTAAAGCAACATTATGTGAAGTGGTGCACCACTGCCAATTCATAGTTATCGATAGTGTAAACTGGTGCAACATCCCCATCCTGACCCAGCACATTTGTTGTCTTTAGTCTTATTGTGAGGCCAAAGTCCTTGCATGCTTAGGTGAAGTGATTCATCAAACTCTGAAGCTCCTGTTGACTTTGAGTGATGATTGCAGCATCATCAATGAATAACAAGTCTCTTATAGTGACCCTTGTGATTTTTGTTTTTGCCTTCAGCCTTCTCAGGTTAAACAGTCAGCCATCTGACCTAGTGTGAAAGCATATTCCTTCAGTTGCATCTCTGAATACACTTTTCAAGAGCAAGGCAAAGAAGATCTCAAAGAGGGTTGGAGCCAGGAAGCAGCCTTGTTTGATGCCACTGCATATGTCAAAGGGCTGTGATGTGCTTCCAGCATATTGGACTGTTCCCTTCATGTCTTCATGGAATTACTTTATCATTTCCAGCAATTTAGTGGGGCAGCCTATTTTCAGGAGGATTTTGAAGAGTCCATCCCTACTAACCAGTTCAAATGTCTTTGTGAGGTTTATAAAGACAATATATAAATGCCTTTTCTGTTGTCTTGATTTTGCTCGAAGTGGTTATGCTGGACTAAAGAATAATGATACATGTTATACTAGACTGATGAAAAGTTTAAACAAAGTTTGCTGAATTGAAGATCTCTAGCAAAGCAAAATTTATCCCATCATTTCATCAGTAAATATGTTTATTTGCTACCTAATCCTTTATATATACATTAATTTAAAAAGTGCACAAACTTTAATTTAAAAAAATAACAGGATGCTAATCAAGTTGTTTTAAAATATTTTTATCATCAGTAATCTCTGTATTAAAAATGTGTATGGAGAAAAGAAAGTAGATATAGCACAGTCAAACACAAGAAGACTGAAATTTCACAGAATTTATTAGCCATTTTACCTAGAGATGTGGCAGAAAATGGGTCTATGAAAAAAAGGGGTAAATAATTTAGACCAAAATCTTCTAACCTGAATTATTTCCATGTAAGACAATCTCAACCACCTGTTCTTGTTTCCTTACCTGCCATCCAGAAGGTCCATAAGAGGTCTTAGCACCATATCTGATTCCTGCTGTATGCTAGATCTCTGACTAGGTTGGGACAAGGATACTTGACTTCCACCTTTCACCTTTGACAATAGGGTGCCCAACTCTTGCATGCTCTGCTGAATCTGGGGCTCTAGGCTACAAAAACAATAAATATTAACATTACAAAAATATAGTACACATAAAACCATTATTATCAATATCAAGACCACAGCTGTTTTATGACAATATGTTGTTAAATGTATGAGTTAAAATTTATTATGTGAAAATATATTTTATTTTAAATATGACCAGAGCTGTCTTATGTGAAAAAATAAACAAGGCTAATCAAAATAAATTCAGTCCCACAAAGAAAATAAAAATGTGAATTCAGATGCCAAGACATGTTATGGTTATGAAGCATGCAGAACACAACAACAAAAACCAGGAAGTTCAACATTTTGAATGGATACTTCCACAAAACATGATAATTAGGTTGGTATGACAAGATCACATATCTACAGACATATAAATAATGAGAATAAATGCAGGTAATGATAACAGGGTTGAACTTGAAGAAACACCACTACAAGATGTAGAATCGTACACATATCTTGGCACCAATATAGACAAAGTTGGAGGGACAGACAGTGATATCAAAATAAGAATACAAAAAGCAAGAGGAGCTTTCACAGCATTGGGAAATATATGGAGATCAAGAGAAATTTGATCCAACATGAAAATAAGAATCTTCAACTCAAATGTGAAGTCAGTACTATAATATGGCTCTGAGACATGGAGAACAACAAAGACAACAACCAAAAAGCTACAGACTTTCATAAATGGGTGCTTGCGTAGAATAGAAGGATTAAAATGGTATGACAAGGTTACCAACATGGAACTGATGACAAGAACCAGACAAGTGCCAGTGAAACAAGAGATGAGAAGAAGACGATGGTGATGGATAGGACACACACTGGAGAAACCTGTTGATAGCATTACAAGGCAGTCCTTGTTCTGGAACCCCCAGGGCAAGAGAGGCAGAGGTAGACCAAGAAGCACATGGAGAAGAGAGCTGGAAACAGAGGCAAAAATGATGAGGAGAACGTGGAAAGAACTTGAGATGATGGCACATGACAGGAGGACTTGGCATGTGTTTGTTGAAGGCCTATGCTCCTTTGGGAGTGGAAGGTTATGATGATGATGATGACAAGATCACCAATGTTGTACTGAAGGAAAAAAAAACCAAACAAATACCAGCAGAACAAGAGATGAGAAAAAGATATTTCGATCATGCAGCACACACACTGAAGAAACCAGCTGATAGCATAGCATGGTAGCTGTGGTCTGGAATCCTCAGAGTAAGAGAAATGGGGATCCAAAAACATAAGAAGAGAATTGGAGACATGTTTAAAAGAGATAAAGAGGGGATGAAAAAAACCTGGACAGATGGCACAGGACAGCAAGGCATAATTTTGTCATCAAAAAAGGATTCAAGTTGCAGTGTGAAATCTGCTGCAGTTCATTTAGAATAGTTGCAGCATCTGGATCAAGCTGAAAGTAAGTGGAGTAAAACTTTACAGATTCCAAAACAAATTAAAATCTAATTTCTAACAGCATCCAGTGTATACAACTCTAAAAAGGAATGATTCATAAACAAGACATACTTAGATTTCTTAAAAACATCTAATTTAAATCATCAAGAAGAGAAACCATTACAATACAAGATATAAAGTAAAATATAAATTCCACTAGCTGAACTAGAAATATCTAGTTTATTTAAATTGAGAAGAATAAAAACAAGAGGTTCATAAAGAAAATAAATACTTATGTCTAAGAAAGTGCAGTTTCTACCACCATATTAAACATTGTCATACAGATTGGTAAACGAAATGCAATTATTAATACCAACAGTTTTGTGTTTATAAATTATGCTACTTGAAATAGTAGTTCTTAATTCATAATAGATAATCTTGATATGCTCCATACTATGGCTAAACCTTCACTATTATCATTATTCACCCATTTTATTCTCCGTGGAATAAAGGGCTACAACTGTTACTCCCCACCAATTGCTATATCAGGACATGATCTTCAGCACTTGAGATCCCGCTTCTTTTTCGCTTTCTCTTCTACCTTTCCTCTCTTGGTCTTCTTTAGCGTTATCTGTATGATGCCTGCAGACAAGATACTAAATTACATAAACAGTTTACAACATTTCACAAGTTTCTTGAGCAGCACCTCACCTTCTCTCCTCCCATGGACTCGAACACTTTTTCTAGCTGAACCCGCAGCTGTTGGATGTTATTCATCATAATACAAGCCTAGGGACAAAATCAAACAAATCAACATCTTGAAATGACACAGCAGAGATTTTTAAAAAGAAAAATCCTTAAGAAACTAACAAACCTGATGATAATGTAAAAGTTTTTTTTTTTTTTTGTCACTGAAAAAGTAATGAGATTACTTGTATTTACCTGGTTTTTGATGAAAGAAAAAAAAAAGCAACAAAAAACAACTTGAATATACTTGCTAAAACACTTTCTTTGCCACACTTTTATAAATTTCACTGATACTATTTGTTCAATCACTCTGGTTTATTTTACCTCAAGATTTATTTGTATGTATGAGGGCAGCCTACTACACAGGCTATAACATTAGTAAGACACCATGTACCATAAGGTGCAGTGTCACAGTGATTTAAATAAAGATCCATGTCACAATTTTATCTTTCCAAAGGTAAAGTGATAGTGAAATTGCTTTTACGTTAGATGAAAGACAAAATGTACATATGAGTTATTCAGAAGATCAGTGCACTGGCTCGAGGTGTTTATATGCTTTTTTAAAAGTGATTCAGAGTGTGAGCTAGCTAAGCTGACTTATGACCTATCACTTCAAAATTAAAATGATACCTACATCACTCTACAGCAAACAAGTAAGGAGATGCTTTCACAACTGAAATCAATAAAAAATATTATTTTTTTTTTTAAATGTCTAAAAGTTTCTGATGGGCAGCTCCTGAATTTAGAAGAATATGTTTAAGCTGTTCAGTTCAACAGTTTTCTAGCATTGACAAACAAAAAATATATAATGTTTCAGTTCTTCAAGTTTCAATGGTTTCTAGGGCAAACTATACCTTTAAATAAACAAACATATCAGTCTAACATTATAAGCTTATATGGCAGGGCAGATTAAGCCAAGAAGGGCCTCTAAGCTTTTTGGTATTTGGGTCCCCTTCACCTAATAAGTAATAATTTTAATATTTTTTTTCAAACCCCTTAGCATAATTGTTTTAACTTATATACGGGCACTCAAGAGCTCTAGCCTAATGGATAATCCAGCCCTGTTATATGGAATGTCACTTCCTGAGTCATTATCAACCAGTCTGTTTCTATGAAAACACTTGGTATAAAATAAGAATAATCCAGCAGCAGAAGTTGCAGATCTGTTATTAATCATACAAAATAAATATTTTCACTGCGAGATGGGAGAATTACAAATATCCAACAATAAGAAACTGCTTACATTACAGCTGGGAATATCTGTGTGTACAAGATATAATACAGGTACTATAGAAACTTCCTTCTCAAATGTAAAAAGTATGAACAAGAAAGAACTCCACAGTTAGAATATTTACAATCATGTCATACTCCCATAATTGTGGAGCAGGTGTTAAAAACAGATCTACCTAAGGAAATACATAATATAGCCAAACAATATATAACTAGAGCAAAAATTAATATGTGAAAGATAGTAAAAGTATAA